>OY019131.1:70052328-70454828 GCA_955652365.1 Eristalinus aeneus
CTGGGTTTGTTGTCCTAATTTACCGCGGAGCCGAGGTAGATGAAGTAGACGAAGTCCTGACTACATCAAAGTTTCTTCTGCCTAGTGGTACGCTCTGTCCGAGACGTCGATGTTGTCAATGTTCTTTCTTGATGACAGCATATCATTATTGGCTCGCTGTGTTCGTTCAACCACTTCAATATCGTCAGCGTAAGCAAAACAAAAAAAAAAAAACAAAATAGTGCCTATGAAGAAGATTGTGCGTAACTCACAAGTCAAGAGTTACTCACAATTTTCTCGAGAATGGTGTTAAAGAAGTCATATAACAGTGCGTCGCCTTGCATAAAACCTTATTTGACATTGAAGGTCTCGGTGAGTTCGTTATCGACCTCGACGGAGCAGGTTATCGACCTTGACGAAGCTAGAGTTTTCAATCGTCATTGACACAACGTACGCACAATATGGCGAGTTTGGTAGGAATGCCAAAACTAGACATGGCACTGTATAGCTCGTCTCTATGCACATTGTCATATGCAAATAGTTTCAAACGCTTACATAATACGGCAGAAAGGATTTTGTAGGCGATGTTGAGGAGGCTGATCCCTCGATATTTGGCGCAATCAAAGGGGTCTCCTTTCTTGTGGACCAGACACTCGTCGTCAAACAACGGGTTCCTTCTGAGTGGTGACGTGAAACCCAGCATATCAGTGGCAGCTTCTTTGGGGGCTTCTTGACAACGTTTCCAGTCTTCTTCTTTAGTAAGTGCAGGCAGTGTCGAACTCTGAGCGAGTTTCAGGAAGATTCGGTGGGCAAAGTTCCCAGCGATAAGTTGGGATTGTGGACTATTCAAATTTAATTTCTCTACAAACCAAGTCCAAACAAGGTTTAACTTTTGCCTTGCATTTGGAAATGGAATATACCAGGATGCTTGCACAGAAACCCAATAAATGTTTCAAAGTGCTAACGTTTAATGCATCCTTTTCTTCAATCAGTTCATCGAAAAAAATGAAAAGAAGAGAAAGCGGAAAGAAGTAAATAATTTAATTTAAAAAATCCTCACATACTATATTACGCTTTCAATTTATTTTAAGTATGTAAAATAATACAAGTTTCATATCCGCCTACTAGAAAATAGCACTTCTGTTTTTCGAAAGCTGGATTTTAAATATATATTCTAATTCAAATTCAATTTTCAATACTATATTAATTTTGTATTCATACCCTTGCTTATAAAAGCTAATAATATATCATAGAACTGTAGTTTTACCATTCATCACTGATTATCACATATCATTCCTTAGCCCCTTTATGGAAAAAATTCACATTTGTAATCTACTCCCTGACTCCTCCAGTAATCCATCACTATGTTTGATGCACATAGACGCATGCATGCATTTGAAGCAAGCATTCCCTGATTTTCAATGAAATTTATTTCTGTGTTCTGTTGTGTTCTGAGGACAGCTCTTCTAACAAACCACATTGGAAACAGGCATCGCATATCTTACAGCATATGGCCTTACTACAAGTGACATTCACAGTTCGTTGCACTTTGCTTTTACATTATCTCATCCGTCAAACTAGGGGTAGGTTTTGTTTTCATAACAATTCGACTCACCATTATCATTGACATCCGCACCCCAAAGGCATCCTTTACATTTCTGCTTTAATTCAGACTGAGTACTCGCTTCTACAAATAAACTGATAAATCCAAAACTCAGATGTTAAATTTATTCTTTAAGCACTTCAAACGCTCATTTGAAATTTTTACTAGTCCTATTTGTCAAGATTACCTGTAGGTTTTTTTCGAGCTACACAACTATATACCTCGTAAAGCAAAATATGCCAAACATTAATTTTAACTGCAATCCGTAATCAATGAAGGATCATTGCAAAATATATCAGAGCCATGAGTTTTCGAAGTGTGCATTGGGAGCGTAATCCTTTAAGTCCAGTCCACCAGCATGTGTACAGCGGACAATGGTGGACATTATGTGGTGAGGTTCTCACATAAGTTTACACCTGTTCCTAAATTCTTGCCTCGGGCATTTACCCTCTTTATTTTTGGACAAACTTCACACGTCCTGTGGTGTGTGCACATACAATGGCTCACAATGAATGAGAAAGGACGGTGGCCCTGTCCCTGGTGGGCTATTTATTTCCGAAGTTTTGCAAGGTGGACAGTGCATGGATGGAGGGACGAACGAGAAGCTAGCCTGTTTTTTCTTTTTTGAGATGGTTTATTTGAATTTTATGAATTTATAGAAACCACGAAATTCATCGTAGTAGGGACGAATTTAAAGTGTTAAAGAAAATTTCTCAAAGTAAATCAGGTTTTCATCTGCATGTATAATATGCCTTTGATAATAAGCTTATTTTGAAAAGAAAGAAAATAAACTTACTCCTGCACACACTTTTAGCACTAAGCTCAGTAAGTAAACTTCACTAGTCAATCGATATTCAATAACATTACATTAGTTTGTATTAGAAGCAATTAATTCGTTCTTTATAATTTTGCTAATGAAATCTAAAATGTTAAGAACCCACATGGGCGTTTATCAGCTGTGATTTGTGTAGAGCGAAATATTCATGTAAAAACAGAATTGGTAACAATTTTAAGCATTCGCCACGGCTTTTATTTTCTTTCACAGGAATTAACTTAAATCTGTCACACGTCTTTATGATGGTGTATATTGAAAGGCCAATCAACGTGTATTCTGTCCTGGTGTGGAACAACTTGATTCCGTTTCAGATGAATACGATGAGGTAACCCCAGAGGAAATATTGTCGAGCTTACCATGATCTCAGATAACGTACTAATGTTCGGATCTTACTCAGTGACTGACACATATCATAAGAGCGCATGTGGATTCCAAGTGTTCTTGTATATTGACCAAATTAGCTTGACTCAGGTCGCGGAAAGATGTAATAAGGACAGTGGAAAAGCGGAGAGAAATGCACGAACGGTAAGTTCGAGTGACCTTCAATTCAGAGCATATGTACCCTTCCGCGACAGAAAAGGACGGAAAAGAGATAGACCTTTTAATTGGTTCCTAGAACCCCATCAGTTGTCCAAGCTGCTGTCAGTTAAAAAAGGGTAAATATTGGCACCTACGGACAACAAAGAATGAGGATCAGCTAGAGTTAGTTTATGAGATGTTAGTTTGTAAGTTGGAGACTGTAGTTCGGGATTGATGAAAACCTATTTTAAATAAAAATCTTTGAATGCCGCTAAAGTTTGGGGTGGACCTGGGCCTCAACCAACATGTCTCTCCATCTTGGGGAATCTTCTGCCAACTGCTTTCAATGCACAATGAGTTGGTTGAGGTCTCTCTCTACTTGTGTGCGCTATCTCAGCCAAGGTCGTCCTATGTTGCGTTGTTCCAATTGTTCGGGTTCGAAGACTTTTCTAACCGTTCATACGCTCTACATGGCCCAGCCAGGCGCATGCTGCCGTACAGCCCCTAGAGTTTGCTCTTGAATACACTATGTGCTTCTTCATCCGCTTTTAGTAACGTTGAAGTTTTCTCGCTAGAAATCAGAACTCGGATGATCAAGCTGTAATATAAAGCAAATTTCGTCTTTTTAGAGAGGGCGTTAATAATCAATTGCCCAAAGAAACCGCTGTAAGCCGAAAAGCAAAAAAGAAAAATAATCCTAGAGTAGCTTAAAATACTTGTAAGAAGTCAGTCAGTTACGAAAAAGATCACCAGATTAGATAAGCATGCTAGTTTAAGTATTTTTATCTGGCATTTAAGAAAACGATAATGAATTTACAAAAAATTCATTAAAAACTACCTCGAAGTTTGTGCTCGCTAATGTGATGCTCTGTCCAAGGCCTCCGGGTTGTGTGTACTTCCTTTTTCTTCTTGTGTGTACTTCCTCATTTACCGCCAGCTGTGTTCGTCCAATCACGTCAATCTCATAGGCGTAAGCTAGCAGGATATTCTCAGAAATGGTGTTGAAGATGCCACATGACAGTGCGTTACTTAGTCTAAAACACTTTTTACATTGTTGTTCTTAATGAGTTTGCTGCCGATCTTGACGTAGCACCGAAAGTTGTCCATCGTCATCCTATATAATCTGACGAGTTTGGTAGGAATGGGTGCTGGGTGTCAACCTGTACCTCTTGTGTCTTGTCCAAGATCTACCGTGAAATGAAGATCTAATCTATTTTTGACTTTTCTGTCCTGCAATTACACTGATAAGAACCTATCAGATCATTATTATTAATTGCGCATTTATTAGTAAACAACTTTGCCTTGAAATAAAAAACCAGAAGTCAAAAAGCAGCAGTACCTGCTAGAGCTTCCGAATTTTCTTTTTTTAAAACCGTTTGCTTATTGTCAAAAATCTCACGTTTCGGAATGATTTAAAGCTTTCATAAAACTTTGACGTTTTACCTGAGATTTTTAGCTACACATCCATTTTATTTACACATTGTTAAACTAGTCAATTGGTAGGTTCCACTACAAACTAGAAGTTTAGATATTTGCATATACTGTAATTTATCAAAAGTTATACAGAACCGGCTCATTAAAAATATATGTATTTCGAAAATTGTATTTTAATTCTTCGGAAGTACAAAATAGCTGCATGCGAGCTGCATACGAGCATGTGTAATTTGTTTGATGAGTAGAATGATAAATGGTTTAAAAAACATCTTCAGAACATCTCGTTCTTTCTGAAAAGTCATTCGCAAAATGTTTAAGAATATATCGGTTTAACGCTTTAACAGCATGAAAAACACATTGACTATTATTTGATTATAATTTGTTACGTATTTATTTTAATTATGTGTCCGTAATACTGCACTTAAAATGGTTTAGTTGAATTGATTATGAACGCAATTTAGTCTATGATATATTGCTGGTCATGAGATTCCCTGTCAGAAATTGGTTTGGAAGCCTACACAAAATCTTAATATACAAGTAGATGTTACTTTTACATTAAATATATATTAACACCTATTTAACAAGTTATTGACTATTTCAAATTATTATGTTAACAATATGTTAATGATGATGATATTTTAGCAAGCATTGAAAAGCTAATGAAAGAACACGGCTAAAGGCAAAAAGGACCCCTTTTTGCAGAACGTGGTTTCGATCTACGAACCTCTGGGTTATGGGCCCAGCACGCTTCCGCTGTGCCACTCTGCTTGCTAAAAATCTTTCACATGTTCGTAAGTTTGTTTTATTAAATATGTTATGTTTTTACTATTTTCTTTTCAAATAGAATGCTTTCATTCATAAACAGTTCTTGAAGTCGACTCACTCGCACTTTGGGGTAGCTGCTCCCAGCCAAGTGTTTTGATTTGACCGGTTTTACTTTGTGTGCAGGTGCATTGTCATGGAGCAGAATCACCTTTCCGTGTCTTCTGGACCATTCTGGTCTTTTCTCGATCAATGCATGGTTCAAATTTATCATTTGTTGTCGACAGCGATCATTACTAACGGTTTCACCAGGTTTTAGGAGCTCGTGGTATAGCACATCTTTCTGGTCCCACCAAACACACAGCATTTTCTTCTTGCCGAATCGATATAGTTTTGCAGTCTAATTGATGGTTCTCCCAGATTAACCCATGATTTCACGAGTGTTTTTTCGGTTTTCCATCTGTCTTTCATTCAATTCATGTGGCACCCATTTTCCACACTTTTGGATCTTTCCCATAGCTTTTAAACGGTCAGAAATTGTATGTTGTGCAACATTTAACATTGCTGCCATTTGCTTTTGACTCAAAGTGTCATTTCCACCAATTTCCAGCAATTCGGCGTCTTCAAACTTTTTCGGTGGTCTTTCACGTTCTTCATTTCTCACATCAAAATCATTATTTCTGAACCGTTGAAACCATCTTTTGCATGTTGCTTCTGATAGAGCATGATCACCATATGCCTCGACAAGCATTCGATGTGACTCTGTAGCACTTTTCTTCAAATGAAAACAAAAAATCAATGCTTTCCGCAAATCATCACTTTCTGGTACAAAATTCGACATTTATAACACGATGAAAAAATATGATATTGTCTGTTCAATGACTTAATACTACTGATGTATACTAAATATTTTTCACAGACTCGTTCACAACAAATGTTTCCTATCGAAAAATTTTGTATCTTGACGCTCACTTTACACCGGTATACCTGGTATGTGGGTACCAAACGTTTCTTTTAATAAAACCGCACAACGAAAGATTTCCAGGTCAGGCAACTGAAATAAAATAATTTAAAAACGCCCCAAGGTTTATACAAGTCTACAGGTAGATTAAAAAATTCGTTTAATGCAAGTGGAATATCGCGGAAATAGACTCACATATTTGGTGCTACCTCTAGGTAGAAGATGAAAGTAATTGTCAAGAAAGTTGCAGTTTAATATGAAATACATTTTCTCAGAGTAGTGAGTGTTAAATTCCCCAACCACAGTTCACTTATTTACAATTTCATGCGAAAATGGTGCAAATATTAACATTAACTAAGGACTCTCGCTCATAGGTAAACATATCCCAACGCCGTTTGAAACTAACTATTTGTCTAAGGGGTCTTATAATTATCCGGTTCGATGTTAATCCTTCGCCGATTAAAATCCTGATAAACTGTATACATCGATTATATTTACCAACAAAGCGCATTGTATCTTTTCTACCCCATGTGACCGGACTGAAAAATCAATGGAATTAAATCGTCAGCCTCTTTGTAATGATATAATTCCGGATGAAGCTGCCGTGCATTTCATCTGACTCGCTTAAGGGATGATAGCGATATTATCATGTTGAACATTTCCTTTTACAGTTCGGCACGTGGCGACGGACGCGTGCCAAGGCATTCTCATGCCTAAAATCAGAGAAGCCTGATAAACGCTTTATGCAAGCCGGTAACAAAATGGGCGTGAAAATTGCGGATTGAATTGATGTTTCCCAACAATGGAACAAGGAGTTTATGGGAAAGAACCTGCGTTTTGATGGCTTCTCATCATCTATTCGTCTAAGCGCGTGAGTCCTCTTAAAGGGGCGAGTGTTAATGTAACCGCTTTGCGTTCATGTGCGCTTTTTTTCGTTTCAGCTTATTGATCACTTGTTTGGGTTTCCCAGGCCAGAAACTATAAAAACTGCTTGAATGCGGATGAACTGTGATGATATTACAGCTCAAATTCCGAAAAAATTTAATTCGAAAAATATAAAAAAAAACACATAACGGTGTTTTCCTCTACAAGATGAAAATAATATTATAAAGACTTCTTGCATTATCATGATGGAAAGCAACTCTTTTCCGATTTGTTAATTTTTCAATTGCATTGTTCCATTTTGTTCATTGTTCGATTAGGTGGTAAAAGTTCAAAGTAGACAATTCCTTTGTAATCCCATCCAACTGATAAAATAACTTTCTTTTGATAAATAACCTCTTTTAATGCTGTTTGAGCTAGTTGACCTGGCTTGCTCCACGATATTTTCAGCTTGACATTGTCGTCAATAATCCATTTTTTATCACCAGTTATCAATCGTTTGAAAAATGGATAATTTTCATTACGTTTCTTTGACAAATAGCGGGTTCTTATGCGTTGTGTTATTTGATTTTCTTTCAGTTCATGAGCAACCTTCCAGTTTTCGTACATAAAAAATTTGTTTTAAGCGATTTTCAATGCATGCATGTGATACATTACGCTTCTCTGCAATCGCACGCGTTTTATTTCGACGATCCTAATCGATTATACCTTTGATTTGGTCGTCACCAACTGTAACTGGACGACCAGAGAGTTTTTCATCTTTGTTTGAAAAATCACCAGAACAAAATTTGAGCTTGCTTCCTTTTCGGAAATAAAATAATAAAATAGCAAACTATTACGAAAATGTTGGTTTTGATTTTTCATTTTTCAACAGACGCCAAAAACAAACTACACAACCGATCTATATTTTTTTTATTGATTGACAGTACCACCAAGTACCAATTATTAAATAACAAAATGTGTTTAACATTTCGCTTGCGTCAGCAAAACTAAAATTCAATTGAAGTCTTCTATGAGTGAACTCCGCATTTACTTACTTGACAAACCTATAGTAGAAATGCTAAAATTAGACATAGAACAGTATAGATCGTTCCTCTGCACACTTGCTATAAAATCGAAAAATATGTAGCGAATGTCAATGTTAACGGCTTTTATCTTCTTGTGGATCTCCCAAAGTGTGAAAATCTGATACAGGATAGAAGTCATCCTTCTTCTCTTTCGGGATGTCGACGCAAATCAGGTTTATGTTCACTAATTCAAATGTGATGCCTTGAGACGCTCATTTACCAGTGAAAGATACTTTTGTAGTTATTTTTCCAAATTTATGCCCATGACTCTTCATAAGGTTTTGGGCTGCACGTCTTTAAGGATCCTCGTATTCCACGTGCAACATCCTCCTTGATTCTTTTACTAGTGGTAGCAGTAGATCCATCCGCATCCGTCTCATAATCTATTTTAAGTAGTAAGGAAGTTAACTTCACGCACAACCTACATCCAATGGGCCTGGCGCATGATTAAATCTATTAAGTTGTTCAGTTTCATAAAACTGTTTTTAAGGAGCCGTATAACTTTAAAAACGATTCAACAACAAATTTATTGAACATTAATTTACGTAAGTTAAATAAATATTTTTTTTTATTTAAAAAATTTTCTAAAATAAAATTTATTTTTACAGAGAATATTCGAGATGTAACTTGCAGCTGATATGTGTTTTTTCAGAAGACAATATCCTCACAACAATCATGTCTTACATTGATCTCTAACAAAATTCAGTACAGACAAAATAATGACTATGTAGATATTGTGTTGAGTGAAAAATCCCCGGAATTTGATAAAATAAATCAAATGGACTACTTACATGTCCCTAAAACTCATAATGTAATCACTAACCCACATGGGAAGACACAAACCATTGCCGGTTATGTATTTGTCGATATTTGTGCAAAAATTTCCATTTTATTTTTTATAGAAAATGTGATTATTGTAAAAAGGACACATTCCATATTATAAGAGAACTGAATTTACATTTGACGCACATGTTGGTCCATAAGACATTTCCAAATTTCTGCGGTCGGGGAGAGAAACTGCTTCCAGCAAACAAAAAAAAGACTCAATCTGATTACCCAGGATGGGGAGATTGAGATATTCTTCAAATGTAAGGACCGTCTACAGGGAATTCATGTTTCCGGACATGCACAACAATCGGGGTGTGAAACTCCAATCGACACACTGTCTAGAAAAATCTGCATTTTGCGTTACGTTTGCATTCAAAATTCACAACTATTCCTCAAGCAATCAAGGAAAAATTCGCATCACTAGCGATTCGTCCCCTGAGGGTCAAACTGTGGCACAAACGTTGCCCAACATGACATCCTTCCACTATACATATAGTAAAATCATTCAGTGGGACTTTAAATTAATTTTGAGGGTGAATGTGCCTACAACCGCCCTTAAACCCCACAAACAACCACAAGCAGCCACCCTTGCCATTGGATTTTGAAATTCCTGTAGAGGGGTTTTGCGGCTAACCGGGAAGCCAGGGATGCTATGCATAATTTAGTTTCAGTGTTTATTTGACATTGTTTCTCCATTCCGTTAGCCGCACACCTCATTCACTTGACAAACAAGTGTCCTAGATTCTATCCAGTATCAGATTAATAATTGAAGATGAGCACAAAAAACGCGAAGAAGCACAAGTCTTTGGAGAGTAATAATATCGTACTGTGTCGAAAAGTCGAATTTGTCAACTGGGAATATGTATGTTTTTTTGTTTTGCATAGAAACTGAAAAGTTTGTATACATTTTAAGTATTTTGTCCGGTGAGATAAAATGTAAATGTACCCCGAGTGACATGCAAGAAATGGAAGAAGTTTGACAATGTGTCCTTTCTGAAATGAATGGGTAACTCTATGAGGGCACATTAGCGAAATTCCATCAAACAAAAACTTTTTTCCAAGAACAACAAATAAGCGACAAGTTACTTTTAAGTACACTTTGACAGTTTTGCATTTGCTTAAGGGATGCTGCTTAAATGAACATGTTTGTAGGACGTGCCCTTAAAGTTTTGCACGTAAAATGAAAAAAAGTTGGTAGTTTATTCGGTTTTGAGTTTAATTTTTTGTTTTAAAACATGTTTCGAAAAACAAGTTAAGGTAAAGACAGTACGAGAACGGAAATGCGATCTTCGATTTCGAAACATCGGATAGAGTTGCTTTAAAAAATACGACGAAAACGACACTGATCTAGCACAAACAAACACAGCTTTTATTTGCATAGACTAATATAACCAGTTCATCATCATAATTAGTTAATAAGGGACCAAAATAAATTCCATTGACGAATTTTTAAAATACAAAAACACAATCGATCGAAAAAACTGTGAATATGATTCATTTTCATATTAGTTCAAATTTTCTTGTGGTTTAAGTGTAAAAGTGAAGAATTGTAATAAAATCAAATTCTGATTGTAAAAAAACATAAAAAAAATCTAAAATAGCTCTAGTGACATCGCTATTTAAGTAATCTGGCCACGTATATATATGTACGGTATTTTAAAATTGTCCAATAAATGTCTATTTAGATGGTAACTTATTCGCTTAACCTCAAAAAACTTTAAAAACTAGCAAAAATGGTTAAATTGTTTTAATTGGAAGTTGACACTGAAATGTTGAATTCAGTGATTAGGGAGTGCAAATTTGTTTTTTGTAGTTATAGCTTCAATTGAAATTTTCAATTTTTAAAATGCTTGGTGGGTGTTTTTCGTTCCATCCATAAGGGTAGAATTTAAGTTTCGTTTTATGTTTCCATTAAAAGCTGTGATTATTCCTAACCCTATATCCAGATACTGCATTGTTTTCTTAAATCATTTAATTTTTTCAACGTTGTAAAACTTGTTCTGAACAGAAGCCCATTATTACGCAAATCTTTTTGAGGGCAAGTAAATAACTGCATAACTATACCATAAAAATGAAATATTACATTTTTAAGAGTGGAACATATTTTTTAATGTTTCGATTATTTTTAAAACTTTAAAAACGCATAATAACGGATATCATAATAGAGAATCTACGGTGGCATGATAAATAATCCGGAAAGAACTTGCTCATCTTTGAGAGATCACAATTATTTGTCAAGCCTTAATATATTTTCAAGCTTATATTTATCAAATCAAAAAGCAAAAATCGTAGTACTTTTGCATTTATTTAAATTGCTTTTGTAAGTTTATTGCAATGACCTATTAAGTATTTGACTGTTTGAACATAATAGTTAAACTAGCTTAATTAATATAATTGTAATTTATTGCACATATCTTACCTAAAGTGATTTTACCTGAACTACCTCTTAAATTGATGAATATTTTACAGCAAGCAGAGTGGCGCAGTGGAAGCGTGCTGGGCCCATAACCCAGAGGTCCGTAGATCGAAACTACGCTCTGCTAAGAAGTTTTATGTTTTTTTTTTTTTAATGAAAAATGTACATATCCAGATACATCGAAGTGTAAAGAATCTTGAATTAGGAATACTCCGGATCTAAGAATATTTTCTTCTTAAAATGTTTTGTTCAATTGAATATTCGAAAAGTGATTTTATTTGGAAAGGAAATAAATTATTTTAATGGGATAGAGTATGACAGTATAACAAAATAAGTTTTATTGATAATATTTGGTGGTTCAAACATGTGATTCACACCCATTAAAAAATATATTATAGTTTCAGTTAATATTTGCAAGTTAATTCTTGGAAAAGACAATATTGTACTTTACTAATGCTCCCGGTAATTTTTTTTATTATATGTATCGAGTATCAAGTATCGACTACAACAAGAACATAGATCCTGAGAAACATTACTCGGAGTTTCGGATTTCATTACGAAGATGTTGATATTTTGAAAGTGAACGATCTAGTTCTTATTCAGCTTTAACGGTCATGGTAGCATAAAATGAAACTGATTTAATTGTCCTCACCCTACGTACCGAAAAATTATTATTTTATTCTTCTTTTGTTTTTGTGCAGTAATGTATATATATATATAACATACTTCGATATTGAAAATTCCACAAGTGTGTATATCGTGTATATTATTCCAGGAGCAATGACGCCATATCACTGAGATTAATGATCATCGACAGCCAGTTGTAGCTGTAACGTCTTGACAACACCGCAATCTAACCAGCACATCCTGCAGCATGTAATGTTCCTATGGGAAATAAACTTCGTTAAGTTAAAATAAATGAGCTTGCCGCTCAATGAGATGTGCTCCGACTCACTTACGAGGCAATTTTCCCACCCACGAAGTTCACAACCGGAATAAGAAAATTGCAATTATTTTTATGATTTCTGTGGTGTGCGAAATTAGTTTCCTTCATTGGATTGGGTTACATTAAACGCCAACCTTATATTCCCCGTTATCTTTTGTACTGAAGACCACACCAAGGCAGAGAATGAATATCTCTGATTGGATGAGGAAATTGGCTGTGAACTTTTGTAATTAATCACTGCCTCATCGCAGATTAGGCTTGAAAGTATTGGATCTCTCCACCAAAAGTAACCCCTTTCACTTTCTCTAAAGATTGATATTTTAAAACGCGTGAAATGGCAGCGCAAAAGTCTGCCCATGACAGTTCTTACACGGAAAACAATTTGAATAGGGTGGAAATATACTGAAACATTACTCCTAGCGATGTCTAAAAAAAAATGAATCACCATCCACTTCAGTGAGTATTCTGCAGTGCAAATGTATCTCTGTACCTCAACCCCTTTATTTACCTTCTGAACGTTAAAAAAATGAAAAATGTATACGCTTTGCATACAAAAATTTGAACAGGATTATCATTAATTTTGAATTATCCCCTTTGTGAGTGGTAATTGGCAGAAAAAAGGTATTAAGCTGGTTCCTATTTTTTTCCGGTTGACGGTGTTTTCTAATCGCGGGCTTGATAATTCTGACAGTTGTCTAAATCACGGATCAACGTGTCAAAAATTCCGCGAATACTTACATATGTATAAAAAGGGTCCATAAATAAAGTAACATCGGAAGGGATACAGGTGGGCATAATTGAAAAAGAGGAATGCGATAGGAGGAATTCAAGGAAATGGGTTTAATTAGAGTGAATGACTTCTGTTGGTTTCTGTAATGTTAATGTGCATTCTATCACGAAAATGCAAGTGCAATCTAAAAATGATATTCTTATAAAGTCAAAAGCATTGATACAATAGTTCCACATACGAAGAATTTTTAAAGCTTAGTCAATTTAAATTTAAATATTTCGTCTTTGATTTATTTTTATTGCAGGTTGTACTAAAGTGTCGATGTAAAACGAATTAAATAAAAATATTTAAACAGTTTCACCTAACTTAGATTCGGTATACTAGTCTAAAAAGGGAAATGTGAAACGAAGCAATTACCGCAACAACCAGAAATGCTAAGGGCTAACTATTGCCAACTTTTAATAAACAGACTTTGTATCTAAAACATGATTCTTTCTTTATTGCGATTCAATCTTTTTAAGAAAGATATGTAAGTTAGATAGGTTGATAAAAGTGAAGAATTGAACTAGTTTGTCAGCTCTCACGTGACGCAGTTGGAAGTTAAAATTATCGTTAACGAATAATTTTTTTTGCAGTGTTAAATTTGATTCGTAGACTTCGTTCCTGTTAAATGAGAAGCATTAAGAAAGTCGGACCACCTAATTCAATGGGTTCAGTAAGATCACAGCGGTGCTTGTAAATTCCCTGATTATTACGTCTGTGATTTGAAATAATTCCCATCTAGTGTGGATGGAACCGAATTGTATGTTCTGGGTTGATGTACTGGGGTCTAATCACGGATTACGTTCGACGATATCGTTGAAACAAGAGTTTTGAATCGCGTAAGGAAACAAAAGAAGAAACGATATCATTTTAGTTGTTTCTTGTGCTCTCAAAACTGCCAATCGCTATCGTTCTAACGATCGGTTTTTGACGATAGCTATTTCACTATCGTTTTGCATTAGGCTGGCATGCAAGTGGCGAAAATTTGAAGAAAAATTAAGAAAAAAATGTGATCACTTATTACAAAATGGATATATACCTTAGCTTACGGAAGTATGAATGTACATCTAAACTTATTTAAAAAAATATTTCCTGAGATCAAACCTAATACGTTATATGAACACCACTCGCACAGTCCTTCGTTAATTAGTCATGTGGACACACACAACAAAATAATGAAAACTATCCGGCAGTTGTTATCCATTGTTTGGTTGTGTGTGTACAATTATGACAAGAGATATGTTGCGTTCAGTAGCGCTCAAACTGTGTATAAAATAGACCGTAGACGAGACGATAGTGGCTGGGTTATGTGATGTAAATTATCGACGATATCGTTTTTGTTGATCTTCAGGACGATAGTCGCTCGAAAAGTTACGTGATTACAGCTTTGGCCGCCGAGAGACCATCGTTTTCCCGAAGCGGGTAGTATTATGATGTGATGCTTACAGATAAACAACTTACGATACTTTACGTGGACTGACGCATAAAGAACTGCCTAGCCACGTCGGGTACGACAGTGATCACTATTGTCTCACCGTCCTTATTCAGGTCCAGAACAAGCTGAAGGGGCTAAAGGCACCATGCCAGCGTTGTTCTAGATTTCAGAGAAATACATTCGAGTGCATGATGAACGAGGAGGTTGACAGATACCCATCAAAATGGACACTGCCGTTCAAACAAAAACATAAAAAACTATGGGCAAGAACATTCCTAAAATGACGATTATAGCAACATCAATATCTTGGTTGCAACTCCAGTTTGTTTTCCAGAAGGGCTGAGGCGATGACTGAGTTTGCTTAGTGGAGCAATTCAAGTCAATGTAAGGGCATAACACCTACATTGTTTTTTGTTGTGAAGCTGTACGCAAAAATTTACACTTCTAAATTCTGCTTTTATTAACGGCATGGTCGGCGTTTGTTACTGAATGTCTGTGATTGATATGGGAAGCCAATTCCGGGTTGATGTGATCAACGTTCGTGGGCTTAGAGCAAATCTCTTTGCTGTGTACGTTCACCTCTTTCGCTATAAACCAGCTCTCAAAGCGAAACAGAGGTAGTTGAGAATACCAACTTGTCAAATTTTAACCTGCCTAGTGCTTTTGTTTTTCCCATATCGCGGTCTCGCTATTTATGCTTACCAACTTCAACCACAATACGGGCACTGTTTCAATTCGGAATTTAATTTCCTGTGGTTGAAACTGCATGTTCGTAAGCAGTTAATCCACTACTGCTTTATTTATAGAAGTCAAAACTAATCAACTTTCAGTGAATTGGATGCGCTGTCCGACTCCGTCACAAGAAATATATGTTAAAGGAAGGTATGTTAAAATCTTTGCTGAGGTAAAAAATTTTACCCAGCTTGTGAATGAGCCAACACGAATACCTGACAATGCTGATCATACCGCCAACACCTTTGACTTATTTCTCACATCTCATGTTGAGAAATACTCAGTTGACACACTGTTGCCTCTAGGCTCGTCAGACCACTGTGTCGTATCAGCTAATTTCCAATACTCGCCCCAACAAATCGCTAAAAGAACGGTTTGGCTCTACGAGAAAGCCAACTGGAGCTCCTAAGTAACTGTTTTTTTAGGGATTTTAACTGATCACTATGCTTCCTCGATAGTAACTTGGATGCAGCTGATACGATTAAAAAACTAATTTTGTAGGGCATTAAATCCTTCATACCTCTTAGAGTCTATACTATCAAATCTAAGAAAAACATTTGGTATGACTCGAGCTGCAAAGAGGTTGAGAGAAATAAGCTTCCGGACTTTCAAAGCCAATCCCTCTGAGGAAATTCGGAAGAAATTCAAAAGGGTCCGAAATGATTGCAATGCATTAATACTACCTGTTAAATTCTCCCATGATCAAAAGTTGATGCAAAAAGTGCTGCAATGTCCCAAGGGCAGGAGAAACTTTTGGTAAAACGTAAAGGATTCCGCCTCGTCTTCAATTTCAACGCTCATTTGCAATGACATTCCAGCTGTCAGCTCTTTGGACTAAGCAAATCTGTTAGCGGCACATTTTGCAGCTAGCACAACGCTTCCAGATTGCGCTTTGTCCGCGCCTGTAGTCGAAAGCGTAAATTTTTACACTCGCTCAGTTGCAAGAGTACTTAAAAGTCTATACGTGCGCAAATGCCCTGGCCCGGATGGTATCGCCCCGTTCTTATGAAGAGATGTTCTTCTACGCTGGCAAAATCAGCATTTGTCCAGCCCGTCCCTAAAAAAGGCGAACCATCATTACCCACCTCTTATCAACCCATATCACTTACGTCCCTACTTTCAAGGTTATGGAAACGCTGATAAGTCGTCAGCTTATGAAATATCTTGAAACTCGGAAACTTCTTACTAACCGGAAATATGGCATCCGTAGCAACAGGTCCACTGGTAATTCGATGGCATTCCGAAAAATGGAAATGGTTTCTGCATTGTTGAAAACGAACGACTTTCCATCCTCGGTATGTGTATCAACTCAATACTAGGTTGGAACGATCACATAGTCGAGATCGCCAAAAATTCAGCGAAGTGCCTAGGTTTCTTACAGTAATGAAAGAAATATTCCCCCTTTTTGACCTGGTAACAATATATACGGCGTACATCCACTCAAAGCTTTTGTATAAGGCCTCCATCTGATCTGTTGCTTCTAAGACCTCTCTGCACCTCCTAGATAGAATCCAACAGCGAGCGATAAAACTTATTGGTAATAATAAGGTCAACGAAGTCAATCAACTTGAACATCGGCAAAATGTTACGTCTCTATCACTATTTTATCGTTATTTCAACAAAAAATGTTCTTACGAGTTAGCCAGCTGCATTTCTCCTCTTCAAGAATTTACCTGCAAGCGAGGCGGGTCGCTAGGAATGCTCACCCGTTCACTCTTAAGCCAGTACTGTTAAGTTTAGAGACTCATTCATCAGCCGCCTCACACGAATATGGAATGCTCTTCCCAGCCAACTTTTTCACCCCATTACAATCCACAGGCATTTAAAATCAATGTGCATCGGTGCCTCCCTTTCTTCCTCTATACCTTCGGCCGTGCTGTGACTTAATTTCAGTCACTTAAGGGTATAAACAATCCTTTTAGTGCACGCTAATTATAAACAAAAAAAGAAAAGAAAAAAAAGTGCGGTCGGAATTTGAAAGACGATCGGTTAATTTCAATCATGTTTCCGTCAAAAGTTCTATATCTAGTTTATAATTATCAAGAAATGAATAAAATTCGAATTGTTTTTCTGGAATGCTTCCAGCATTCCAACAAATTATTTATATATATTTATATATATATATATTATATTATTTAAGTATACAAATACTTAAATGCCAATTGTGTAATTGTGTTGAATTGTTCCGTCTTTGTGTTACATTTGCTAAATAGGGTAATCATCTCTGTAGTGAGTGCGTTGATTTCTTCCAAGGAAAAAAGCTCTTCGTCGCCTTTCTTAATATTACTGTTATTGCTGGGAGCTTTAAAAGTTCTTAATATAAAAAAAACTTCTGATAGCTGTTTACATTTAATTCTGCGCATTTCTACGAAAAGTCGTTTCAGAAGTTTCGACAGAGCTACTGTCTTCAAGAGAAATTTTTACCTAAACTACTCAACTATGAATTTTTGTACAGAAATGAATTGGAACACACCTATACTTCTTTTTAATAATTTTATGTTTTTACAATTCCTTCAGTTCATATAAAACAACTTTGAATGACTTTGATGTAGAAAGGTCATGTGTAAAAAATTGATAATTTTTTGATTTTAAATGACAACATAAACGCGAATGGCTATCGATACTTTCGCAATTGATTTTAGTACCAATACCCATTCGTTTTATACTATAGTTCTCGATTTTAACTTTACAAAGAAGAGTATGAATTTCATTGGCAGTTTTATGCAAAACACAAACCGATGGTATTATTCTTCCTTGCTTCCATAGCACTTCCTCACATTCTATATCCGAAATATCTGTATCTTAAAGAGTTGATACGAGAGTTGCCTTTTATATTTCGGGATTAGAGAACAAAAACAAATATTAATCATCGCTTTATTGTTTTTCAAAATATTCCCTATTAAGATCTATACACTTTTGCATGCGTTTGAACCAATTTTCGAAGCACTTTTGCCACTTCGTCAGGTGTCGAAAAACGTTGACCTCTCATTTTATTATTTACGTACGGGAATAAAAAGAAGTCATTCTGTACCAAGTCAGGACTATACGGCGAATGACTCATCAAATCGATGTTTTGAGTGCCCAAATATGCAGTTGTTTGAGCCGATGTGAAGAGTGATCCGTCTTCGGCCGTTGGTTTTCCTGATTTATTGGAAGACAACTGGCAAACAAATGGTTGTGTACCACTCAGAATTGACAGTCCTGCGTTGTTCTAGTGGTACAGTTGCGACATGTCCAGTTTTTTCGAAAAAACAGGCGACTATTTACTTGAAAGTGCTTGGTGCGCGAGCAACTTTTGTAGGATTTGTTTTTGCTGTTTACTTTTGGGCTCATACGCTTAAATCCATGATTCATCACCTGTCGCAATATCATAGACGTGTTTCGAAGCACCGCGATCGTATTTTTGAAGCATTTCTTTAGACCAATCGACACGAGCCTTTTTTTGAGCGATTGACAAATTGTGTGGGATCCAATGCGAACAAATTTTTATGACGGTCAAATGTTTATGCAATATTGAATGTATGCTGGTCCCACTAATGCCTAAGGTTGTCTCAATCTCACGATATGTCACATGACGATCTTGCAATATCAGTTGGCGCACAGCATCAATGGTTTCCGGAACAACAACTAATTTTGGACGACCTCCACAAAATTCGTCTTGGAGTGAACTACGACCTCGGTTGAATTCACCATACCATCGATAAACACTGGTCGTTGATGGAGCTTCATCGCCAAAAATTGAATTTAGTTCATCGATGCACTATTGTTGAGTTAATCCACGTCGAAAGTTGTAAAAAATAATCGCACGAAAATTTTCACGATTTAATTTCATTTTTTGGGTTAGATGTATCTTTTAAGTTACTGTAAACAACACAAATAGCGCTCGTATGTCAAAACATTCTGAGTACGTATAACCTCCAAAATGTCAAACATTACGATAGAGCTGGCAGTTGCCAGATTGCAACACTAGGGTTGGCCAATCCCGAAATATAAAAGGCAACCTTCGTAAAGGTTGGAACATATTTCTTCTTGGATCTGTGAAATCCATTTTGAATAGGTGACTGAACGCGGTTGGTTATTTTGACCGGTTGACATAAACGAACGCAAAAGATAACACACGTCAAACTTGGAGAAAGTCGAAAAATCGGCGGATGAGTAAATATTTGAATGTATGTAACTGCTAGGTTTTACAGAAGAGTAACAGAAGGCAGAAAGATTTTGAAATTTTTTTACCGGATCTCAGGAAATCTAATATCTGTGAGTTGCCAAACTTCACATTCACTGTAAATAAATAAAAACTAAATTTTTATTATTGGCATGACTGGAAGAAGAGCAGGACTGGTTTAATAAAAATTCTACAATTGTTATGCATTATCTGCGTATAGTGGCCGCCGTGGTGTAGTGCGTAGAGTACGACGCTCACACGTCGAAGGTCCAGGTCTGATTCCCGGCTGAACACCTCGAATTTTTCATGGTACATCCTCTCTCGAGCTGCTGACAACACTCTAAGAGCAATACTATCTAAGAAAGCTTCTCAAACTTGGCCGTTCGGAGATGAAAGATGTGGTACATTATGGAGCAACAAGAGCACATTAAATATTCGATTTTATCACACCAGGAGTGGAAGCATGTCAACCGATGTATTCTGAAACCTGAGCTCAGACGAAAGAACGATTGATTTTGATTAATTTTATTAAGCAAAATTGAGCTCAATTTGTGCTAAATCGTTCTTAAGAAATAAAATATTGTAATCATTTTAACTGTATATAATGGTGAGTAGATTTAGTTTAAGTATTAAGTATGATTGTTTAATTGAGTATGCTTACCTTTCTCTGAAACTCAATAAAAATACGTAATACATTAGAGTCTCTATCTCTCTTTAATTATTATTAAATGATAAATACAATGAACAGAATATCTCATTGTCTAGAGCAATCGTTATGATTTTATCCGTAGCTTATCTGCAAGGTATGTGTTGTGTTGGGCAGATAACATTTGTTTTTGCTATCCGAAATTGGCTTATAAGTTTATAGCGTATATAATCCTTAAATGACACAGCAGTCAGCACTGCTTAAACAAACAGACGTTAGGTTTGAGTTGACTTGCTCTTTATGTGTTTGTAGAAAAAATTATGAAAAGAAGTGAAAAATGTTTTCAGTTTTACTTTAAACGTGTTTGTGTGAATATGAAGTTGGTGGGCATAATTCTATATGCGGTAATTGCAATTGTTTCAATCACCGTGTATTTTATAAAAAAAAACGCCTTACATACTGGGAGGAGCGAAAGGTGCCGCATGAAAAACCTTAATTTCCATTTGGCGGCTTAGTTGGTATAGGCATTACGCGGCATATATACCTAGAGATATACGCCAAATACAAGGGAACGAGTCCCATTTGCGGAGTGCACCTATTTCTAAGGCCAGTTCTGATTATATTAGATTTAGACTTAGTAAAACGAAGAATCATTAAAGACATCGAAAACTTTAGCGACCGCGGAATATACCATAATGAGAAGGACGATCCTCTTACGGGACATTTGTTTGCAGTAGACGGCGGTAGATGGCGTCAGTTACGAATCAAACTGACACCCACTTTCATATCTGGCAGAATGAAATTTATGTATTCTACCATAGTAAGTGTTCCACCAGAGTTTGTCGGCGAAATGGTGAGTGACAGTTCTGAAGTTGAAATTAAAGAAGTGCTGGCGCGATTCACAACGGATGTAATCGGCACTTGTGCCTTCGGTATTGAGTGCAACAGTTTAAGGGATCCAAACGCACAATTTCGTACTGTTGAAAGAGCAGTTTTCAAAGAAAAAAGGCACAGCGAGTTAGTAAATATCTTAATGAGAAATTTCCCTAATACGGCTAGGTTACTGGGTTGCAGACTACTTACAGATGAAGTTCACAACTTTTTTATGAAAGCTTTGGGCGATACTGTTAAATACCGAGAGGAGAATGGTGTTGCAAGGAATGACTTTATGAACATGCTTATCAAACTGAAAAACAATAAAACTTTTAAGAATGAGAAAGGGGATATTGTAATGGGATTAACTATGGAAGAGCTAGCTGCCCAGGTATTCGGTTTTTATGTAGCAGGTTTCGAAACGTCGTCCTCAACTATGGGATTCGCAGTCTATGAGTTAGCTCAAAACCAAGATATTCAGGACAGGCTGAGGACTGAAATAAATGGAAATGGAGAATTAACTTAATAATAGTAATTATTGGCGCTACAGTCCAAAGGGGGACCAGGGCCTAGCTTGCTCATCAACTACTCGTGCTGTGCGCGCTACTGTTCTCTGATGAGTAGAAGGAACCTACAGTTGTTGGCCGACTCCGAACGGCGAAATTTGAGAAGCTTTCTTAGACAGTTATTACTCTTTGAGTGTTGTCAGCAGCTCGAAAGAGGTGGTGCCGTGTCGAAAAATTGATGTTGAGCTGGGAGTCGAACCTAGACCCTTCGGCGTGTGAGCGTCGCACTCTACCCACTACGCCACGGCGACCACAAATTATGAGAGAATAAAACTTATGAGGGAATAAAAGATATGGAGTTTCTAGATCAAGTAATATGCGGTATGGTGCACATGTTTAAACTTTGACTTTTCATTTACTTAAATTTATTAACATTTAGAGACCCTTCGAAAATATGCCATTGTATCTACCATATACATACTCGTATAATGAAAGAGAATTATACAGTTCCCAATAGCAAGCTAAGAATCGAAAAGGAAGTAATGGTAGTCATCCCTGCAGATGCCATCCACCATGATCCTGAAATTTAGCCAAACCCCTAGAACTTTGACCCGGAACGTTTCACTAAAGAAGAAATCAAAAAGAGGGAACAAGTTGTTTGGTTGCCATTTGGTGATGGTCCTCGAAATTGCATTGGACTGCGGTTCAGAAAAATGCAAATACAAATTGGTTTGAGTTTACTTCTTAAGAACTACAAATTCAGCATTGGTAGTCAAATGAAAGGGTCATTGAAATTTAAAGCGTAAATGCCAATTTGAACTTAAAGGACAGTCCCCCTGTAATATATAGTTTTAAGCAAGTTACGAAAAAACTATTAAATCGGTAGTATAGATATCAATTTTACAATGCAACTAGATGATTTAGAATTGAAGATGTAAATTTAAAGATTCTTACTATTTACTCGCTTTACCGCAAGAAATTCACCTCAATAATGTAATACAATTCAGAGATTATTATTATCACTATGTCCCACAGCAATTCATTATATACTCGTGAATTTGTATATAACACTTATTACTTTTCTTCGTGGGTTCAGTTACTACGCAATATTTGTTGAAGAACTGACAAGAAGTCTAAAATCATAAAATGAAAATCAACAAAAGTAAAATAACGTCCGTCGTAAATAAGGCAATAAGCGCAACTAAAAAATAAAATAACATTTAATTAATAAAGTTTTAACTCATCCTCTCTAGCTTTTAGGTTTTGGGCAAGCTTGTAATATTTCTGTAACAGAAAAAGCAAAAACAATACCTACATATTAACAGAACATAATTTAGGAATCTGTCCCATAAATCCTTTATATCTTTGATGTGACTTTAATGTATATTTGTTACTTTCAAAAGCTGACTCACTCTTCCGTAATTTATTTACCTCCTGCTAAGAAGTTTATTTCTTTTTTTTATTTGGCGCCACAGTCTGAAATGCTTGAATTAAACACGAATTTTGTATTCTGACATGATATTTCGCAGAGATATTGAAATATTATATTCATCAAAAAGTATCTCTATTAATTGTTTCTGACCAAATTAATTTTCGCAAATCAAATTTGGAAGACAGATTTACGTTCAAATCAAAGAGGAAAACTCAAGTATATAAGCATAAATCAAATAGGCGTAGGTCTCTTATAAGACCGCGTTCTGGGATTAGTTTTATGTCCATCAAGCTCCTTGACGTATGAAATTTAAGATACCAAAATTTATTCTACTATGCTTTGCAGACGACAGAACAATGTCAGAGCTATAGATGGCACCCTATACATAATCAAATTGGAACACCGCTTTTGGATAACATACAATATTTGCACATGTATGATTATGATTTTACATTCGACATACATCTGCAATTATTAAGAAAACGAAAGTATTTTTAAATTATTGATAATAGATGTTAGTGTCAATATTTAGAAACGTTATTATAGACTATGAAACTAAAGTCTAGTCTCCCCTCAAAAGGTTGACGTAGCCTGTGCAAACAGAAGTAGTCACAAACTAGAATGGTACTAATATTATTCATGGTGATTTTTATCATTCGGTTGGTGAAAAAGAGTGTCGCTGAATAAGACAGCGCTCGTTTAACATCTATAAAATATCAAACTAAACTAATAGTGTAGAGCATTGTATAATGTTTATTGATTATGTTATGTTATAGGGTTATTCTTACTTTTGAAAAAAAAAATCTATAATAGAATGTTCCATACAATACAATTACAATACAGATTACAACAGTCTTACTCTTATACTGTAACGTAGTCCGTGCTTAAGACGTATGTATAATGCTAAAGTCTTTAAAACCAAATAAATAATGTGGAAGGAATCTTTCCGCTTTATTTGACAGCAAAACTAAATTGGCTGGGAAATATGTATCCTGTTCTGTTTCGGTCTGTGAGTAACAAGAATATGTTGAGAAAATAACACACACTCTTGTAGTTTTGTTATTACTGTAATTTATTAGCGTCATTGAAACAATAGATGTTAAGGCATAGACTAGCTTCCGACGGCTTTCTTTTGTATGGAATCAATACAATCGGCAGAAGAATAGAAGAATAATGTCCATTGCTATTGATTCCGTTCTATTTTCTATTTCACTTTATTAATCGAAATAAAAACTGCATTTCTTAAACCTAATTCAATAATGTTCGATATATCTAGATACATACAATACAAATAAATACAATATTTGTTTATCTAAATATAAAGTTACAAAAATAACGTACAATTCTTCAATACTTTAATGTATTGTACACATTTTTTAATATTATATGAACAACTTTTGCAATCTACATATTCACACCACTGTGATTACAACCACAATTGCTGGACTGCATCAACTATCAACGGCGGCGGTTAGAAACCATGTTATCCTGCTCAGGCGGAAGTCCCAAAGGATCCACATCCGCACTTCAGACAACGCGGTGCAATTCAGAGTTTATGATGAAAAATTTTACTGCATCGTTACGCAGTGTGAAAATTGAAAATTTTCCTCTAATCACCATCGACGGTAGTGAAGTCGGAACATTTTTCGAGGAAAACTCTCCGGAGTTTTCTGTGCCAACAGTTCAGTGGTCCTCGATATGCTGCAGCCCGCATACAACAACGTTAAGTAAACATGGCCGGTATCAACGTTCAGACAATTATGCCGACCAAAGTCATAGCGTCCACCGTAGGACACAATGGAGTTGTTCTGTTACGTGCATTGAAGTACCCGCCAACAGTTTCCTTTGTATTTCCATCGCCAGATTAACCGACTAATAGTCTACGGATAGAGGTTCAAATTTTCTCGCACTAAAGTGCGTGCGGAAAATTGAGAAATTCAAATTATCTCCGGTCGACGATGTCCCCAGATACACCCGATTCTGTTCTATTTTAGAGATCAACCACCGTTGCGAGCCCTTTATGACTTTGACATCCTATTCGAGAGTTTATTTGTATATGCGTTCCTCCTGATGATGATAATGCCAACGCGGATGCACATACGCGCTGCTCGCGCGTTAACCGAATGCTCCCAGCTCGCACAGTGTTGCTGCTGAGGTTTATGGTGCCCGTGGGAGCTTGTATTATAGGGCTCCTAGAAGAACAAGAACACGACCGGTATACGAAATACGAGTACTTGAACACTGGGATGCTGGGCACGCTACAACCACAAGACGAAGAAAAAAGAATCTGCTCCGGAATTTAAAATGATAATTTCATGGTTTTGTAACTTAATCAATAGACGATGTTACTGAACGAGGGCGCTTGCTCCTGGTCTCTTTACGATATGCAAAACACTTTATTACACATCGCAGACACTGTCGTGGAATGTGCTGTTCCTTCTTGTATTAATTTCTAGGATGCGAGTCACTGAGCGCATGGGGTGATTGAAGCGGCGGAGGGTGAGCTGTGAATAAGATGTGATTATTGGTTGGAAGCTGTCACTTATGGCACTTGGTGTCGATAAATATTTGGACGAATCTTCGGGAGCAGCATCATAAAAGATAGCAGCGGCAACGGAAAATTATTATTCAATATCCGGCAGTGGTTTTGTTCATTCAGTGCTAGAGGGCACCTGGAAGTTAGGGAGATTCATCCCGCACCATGATAAGATCGTGATCTGAAATGAGTGTCAAGGGGGTGATGAATTTGTTTCAATTTGTGGTTCAATTTATTCCAGCGAATGCAAACTAAAATTTGTAACATTGAACATACAAAACCGATCGCTCGACAGTGTGATAGTTTTTCTTTGAAGTTCTTTTTTTTACGATGCTATGTAATGTAACTACGAAATTTAAAATTCGAATTTGAAAAAAGTGAAGCATTTAATATGATTCATTTTGGTGGCTCGTAGTCGCTTGCTATACATACATAAACGGTGGGAAAGGTTTTGACATTTATTTTGTCGCCTGACAATAATACATAACTTCTATATAATTTTATGAATGAATGCGATTATCAGTGTTTCCTTTGAGTTAGCTTATTGAAAACAAAAATTATGTTTGCGGATGTTTGTTAGACTCACTGATACTTGCCTTATTCTGACAAGTTAAAAAACAAAAAACAAGTAATCCGCCATTTATATCAAACACATTGTTGGTTACACCCGTCATAGACATTGGGAAAATACATTTTTAGTAAATTGTCGGTGCGAATACTCGTATCACATTAAATTTCCAAACGTCCCTAAATGGCGGCAGATGTGGGAATAGATACCATGTGTAAATTTATATATAAGTTAATCTTAAGATGATTCTTTTCAAGATAGTGATTGAATTAAGGCGACTTAATTATATCATGCTTCATACATAGCTTGAACATTTCGCTTATCTCGTCAATTTGGAATGTTTCTGAAATCGACAAATTACAAAAAAGATTTTAATGAAGAATGGAAATGAGAAGTTTAGTTTAGTTTAAACTAAAAAAAATCAAAAATTGCTTGGAATTTGTGTATATTGAATATCATATCTTTAGGCGATATCTATTAGAATTTTTTTTACTGATTGATGAAAAAGACGTCTCATATATAAAATTAAAAAATAAAAGTTAATTTTTAAGATCGAATATGTTTGTAAAATTCCAAATTCACGTAAATGTTATTATTTTTAAACTGATTACAAATTCTCAAGTGCTTGTTCATATACTTCTTAGGAATGCTTTCTTGAAGAGCTGTCAAAATCTTGCATGAAGAAAATATTTTGAGCTATTCAGGAGATATAAAGCTTTAATTACAAACTGACCTAATTTTTAAAGCAACGTTTATGAATTTTGGTGATAAAAACTTAATTCTATTCAAATTCAATTTCACACATACCATATCAATATGATATCAAACCTCTTGACAAACTAAATTCAAATTTATCGAAACCCTTAAATACACAAAAGACTCACTTTCGGAATCCGCGCACTTTCCTCATTTCTCAAATCCTTGCCTCGCTGACATTTCAATCAAGTTGCCACTTAAGTAGTTTGAATAAATAACCCCTTCTCCTAGGTTACATTGCCGCATTGAGAGGATCTTTCATCAGCATGCTATGCTTTCAAATCTTCAAATTTACATTCAGCCGGGTGTCAGTGCCTTCAGTGGTTACTTGAAATTCACCTGCTTTGGCAAACGTGACATCCCGCCGAAACGGGTGCCAACGAAGTTAAAAGAGGTCTACAACCTTCACGCCCAAACAGCGCCCCTGCTACACATTAAATCATTTGATTGACAGTTACAAAAAGAAGTCAGCACGTGAAATGTAAATGTTACTCCAAAGTGAAATTCAATTTTAACGCTCTGTCCTGGAAGGGAGCACTACCCTTTCGCGTTGCAGTGAGTCCGCAGTTCGAATTGGACTTCTTACTACATCCTTTGAGGTGTCAATTGAATATGCATTAAGGCTTACGCTAAGGAGGACCTTCTACGAATACTGTCAAATGTATTTTTATCCGCCTGCCAGTCGATATACCTATTTGCAATATTCAGTTCGATTTATGATGGCTTTGGAGCATCCAAAGCTCTGGTAGAAAATGGGTTTTGGTGCTTCAACATGTTGGCGACTATCGAACGTGGTGTCGCAGTGCCAGAATGTAAAGCGAAGTTGACTGAGACGTTTTATTGGTTTAACCAAACCGTGGATGTTATGAAAATTGCATTGAAATGTATTTGAATGGAAAACGGGAAATCCGATTGCGGAGGTTCTTTATTGAAAATTGTCCTTTGGCTTATGGCAGAAAGTTCGAAGCGATCCAGACAATTTGTGTGTGCGACACTTAAAACGGCGTGGAACAGCAGTGGCAGTTCAGTCTCTGGGGATATGTAATGTTACAATTTTAAGTCAATGTCTGAGTTTCATTTCCCGCAACAAACATACATAGGTACTGACGTCAGCTGTATATGATCATTAATAATGCGAGAAAAATCAAATAAACAAAATAACTGGCCTTTGAAAAGAAAACATTATTACGATCTAGAATATGGTTGGGCAAACGTAAAAGTTTTAATAATTTAAATTTCTGTTTTGGTTCATGATTACGTAACAGTAAGTCTAATTAAAGGTGTTTGACATATGTACACATGTTGAAAAATAACTTTTTGAGGATTGGCATGAATGAATGAACTGATAAATGGAATTTGAAGTTAACAAGAACAAAAAATATTGGAATCTTTAGATAAAATGAACATGGTTTTCCTTTAAGGAAATTTTTTTCAAAAATTTGTTTAATTATGATTGTGAAGGACTTTTCTGGGTTAGGAAGTAGCACTATCTTGGATACGTGAACGTATACATCACATGTCATTCAATAAGTCACATAAGGAATATAGACGGCACAACTCAAATCCATATTTTTTTTAGGAAGTACAAACATTCAAATGATATCTAAAAATTGTGATTATTAGGTTACAATTTACAGTGCTACAAGTGACGCTATGTTTGCGATTTTTCAAACAACAAAAAAACCGGAATGTCTTGTGTTGATTAAACACTGCCTTTTGATGAAAAAAAAATATCGTGCAAGTTCGGCAATAGCTTAAAAATTGTTACCGGGACTCTAATAATAATAATAATTGGATGGCGCAACAGTCCCTAGAGGGACCAGGGCCTAGCTTGTTCATCAACTCCTCATGTTGTGAGCGCTACACAAAACCGTTTTGGAATATCGCAAAGTAAGATTACGTGAGATACGAGGGGCGTTCAATATATTCCGTATCTGAGTGAAGCTGTGGTTATATCAAGTAATACTATTATTTTAGTGCATGTGATTTTTAATTCGCGTTTTATCTCTAGTTAAACAGAATTATAATAGCCGATGATGGTGAAAATTAAGCATCGCGCTGTTAATAAATTTCTCACTAAGCAAAGAAAAAGTAGAAAAATTCTTCATGAAAAGATAGTGGCTATTTACCAGGGTTTCACACCACCACCTATCTCCTGTGCAAAAGTGGTCAAGTGTATTCAAAAGAGGCAGAGAGAGCATTGAGGACAACCTCCGCTCCGGCGCACCGGCTGCAGCTTGTACGGGAAGAAGCATCAAAGAAGTCGATTAGTTGAGGATGCCCGAATAAAGGTAAAAATGACGGCAAAGATCACCAAGTTTTTAACTGGTACCATTCACACCATTCTTCATGACTATTCTAACTTTTCAAAGGTCAGTGCAAGGTGGGTGCCACGAATGCTCACAGAGCCTCAGAAAAAAGTGAGAATCGCATGCTGTAGTGAGCATTTGGAGATGTGTAGTGAGAACGCGGGCGGTGTTATTAATCGAATTGTTAATGGGGACGAAACATGGGTTCGCCACTATGACCCTGAAAGCAAACAAGAGTCCATGCAGTGGCATAAAAAAGAAACACACACCCCAAAGAAGTTCATAGTCACTCCGTCTGCCGGGAAGCTCATGGCCACAGTTTTTTGGGACTCAAAGGGAATGCTCATTGAGTACAAAAAAATGTGAAACCATCAACGCCACATCCTACGCTCCACTTTGCATAATTTGTGGGAGGAAATAAAGAAGAAAAGACGGAACAGGTGTGTTGCTTCTTCGTGACAATGCTCCTGTTCATACGGCGCGAGTTTCTAAGCCTGCTAAGCCTTCATATCGATACAGAGAATATACTGAACCCCCCTCGTAGCTGACACCTTAAAGATATCAGAAGGCAGTTTGTACAAACTTTTTTTTTGTATAATTGGTGCGCGCTGCATGGATTGTTGATACCCTGAAGTGACCGGAATTAAGTCATAGCACGGGCCGAAGGTATAGTGGGAGAGAGGGAAAGGAGATACCAATGCACATCGGTTTTAAATGCCTTTCGATTGCAATGGGGGCAGGAAGTTGGGCTGGGAAGAGTATTCCATATTCGTGTGGTGCGGCTGAAGAACGAGTCTCTGAACTTAACTCTTCGTCCGACGGTGGGCTTGAGGGTAAACGTGAGAATTTCTAGCGAGGCGAGTATTGCTGGTGAATTGAAGGGGAGGAATGCAGGTGGTTAACTCATTAGAGCCTTTTTTTTTTTGTTGAAATAGTGATAAAATAGTGATGGAGACGCAACATTTCGTCGATGTTGTAGGAAGTCGATTGACCTTGCAGCATTGTTAATACCAATAAGTTTTATCGCTCGCTGTTGGATTCTATCTAGTAGGTGCAGAGAGGTCTTAGCAGCACCAGACCAGATAGGAGCGTTATACTAAAGCTTATATTATATTATATTGTTACCAGGTTAAAAAGGGATGAAATATTCCCTGCATCGCTTTAAGATATCCAAAAATTTCGCTGCATTTTTGGCGATCTCGGATATGTGATCGTTCCAACTTAGTCTTGAGTTGATACACATACCGAGGATAGAAAATCGTTTGGTTTCAACAACGCAGGAGTAATTCATAGATAGCACTGAGTTTTGGAAGCATGAAATTCCACTCTATTCTTTTAACCCCAATCAACTATACTGTCAAAATCGGAATTCACTGAGTTTAACATACGCTGCCGTTTCAAGTCTATGGCCGAAGAGGAGGATCGAGGGCCGACGAAAGAAAGCTGAAAGCTGAGGGTACTGTCATTGGATAAGAAGTGACATTGCATGAACATTTGTCCGTGAGAATGCTGCTTTCGAAATGTATGCCGCGTTTGCTCACAATGGATCAAAAACAACAACGTACGGCACTCAGCGGAGTGGACAGAAGCCGGTGGACCACGCTTAAAGCAACATAACACAAAGGTGGCAAGGTAATGAAATCCTTATTTTGGGATGCGCACGGAATTTTATTTATCGACTATCTTGAGAAAGGCATTATTGGTGCATTTGAAAGAAGAAATTACAAAAAACGGTCCCATATAAAGAAGAACAAAATTCTCTTCCACCACAATAATGAACCGAGTCACAAGTCGTTGGCTACCATGGCCAAATTGCATGAGTTGGGCAATTTATACCCACGGTTATCTCAAGGTGCTTGAATGAGGAGGTGATCTCCGAAACTGAAGCCTATTTTGAGGCCAAAGATAATTATTCTATAAGAAATGGTATCGAAATTTTAGACTGTCATGAAAAATTGACGGCATCATTTGAACGTTTGTACTAAAAAAGAACACGAATGTTTGGTTAGTGGCGCTCCTATATATCAGTCTCGAGACTTTAAGTAATCTGATATCTATGCAGTCAAAAGGTTATATAACGAATTTTTGATAAAATGATTCCTAAAATTAAAAAAAAAGCAAATTGTCTCGAAAGGGGAGATATTATTATATTGATAGATTTCCTCGTTGGGGAACAGTTATAGTCAGTCAGTTAGTTAATTTGGTTAAGTCATTTAAATTATACATTACAAACTTTTTTCGCAGGCCTATGCAACTATTGGGTAAAACCTATTAGAAAAAGGAAAATTCTTATAGATTTTAAAGATACAACTAAGTGGTTCTTAGGAACGCCGAAAGAATGAGTTATGAATGAAAGGTCTTCCGCACATCCTTAATTTTTATTATTAAATTAAAAATATCATTCTCTTTTTAGCCCTGGGGGCAGAGAGAGAGAGAGAGAGAGAGAGAGAGAGAGGAAAACATCAGGTGCTTTCAATAACCCTTTTATTTAAGTGTATGTCTAAAAGAAGAGGAAATTTGCGTATAGCTTAATATTTGCGTATAGAGTTTTATGCACGACGAGAGCGTAAGTTGCTTTGTTGAGGTGTTGCGTTGAGTGTGGATACTACTCCTTAACTAACCGCTGAAATTATATTGCATTGAATGGAAGAGGTGGGTAGGAGTAAAATATTAAGTGATGCTGTATACAGAATGGGAATTGTGCCCTCTTGCATATGTTTAATATTTAACAATACTTATGTAACATGAATTAAAAGCTTTATCTTCTAAAAAAGGAGTTAGTTTGTAAAATATTTCCGATAATTTTTCACTTGAGTAATATTTTGGTGTGGGTAAACAAAAGCATATATGAACAACGAATGACTAATTATATTATTGTATGTTGTGACAGTCCACAGGTGGACCAGGGCCTAGCTTGCTCATCGACTACTCGTCTTGCCCTCTTACGAGTGCTGTCAGCAGCTCGAAAGAGGTGGTGGCGTGTAAAATTCGAGATGTACAGCCGGGAACAACGAATGACTATTGTAGTTAAAATATAAAATACGCACAATGTAAGAAACCATACATTATAACAATACATCCATTAAAACTTAAAGAAATGATTAAGATGGGAAGTTGCTATAAAACGTAAATAAAACGTATATAATTGCAAAGAACGAATCATTATTAATTTCCCTATAAGAATCTATTTTATATACAACATATTTCATACATTACTTTATGAAGATGATAAGATCCTTAAAATGATCATTTTGTTTCCAAGCTTCTGTCACAAATATCCATGTATGTCCGTCACAAAGGACCGGGCACATTCGAAACAAAAGTGAGATATTGCAAACAAGATAAATAACTTTATTGGCTGCAACGAGGTGCACGTGTGCGGCATAATTATCAAACGATGACAGAGGAGCCGACGCCATCGAACTCGTCATTCACGTCGTCATTCTCCAGAGCTGTCGCCATCGTCAATTGCCTTAAATGGTTACATGTGCTCTGAAGCAGACAAACTCATAAAAAACACACAAAACTAACTCATGACGTCTTGTCATCTGCGGATCAATATCACGCGAGCACTGCACCCAATAAAAAAAATCAAAAAGAAAACCCAAAGCTCTGCAATAAATTGTGATTTATGAGAAAAATTCGAAGCTCTGCAAAGGGGAGATGGAACGGAATGCTGTTGCATCAGAAGGTGTAATCTTATCCGAGTCTCTCGCTCCCGCTGCCACCGCAATACTTGACACCCAATTAAAACGTTCAGTAGTCGACTGCAGTTTCCTTATGTAGAATGCCCTTGTGTTTGCGTCGCAAGACGCAGAGTCCATTCATTCCCTGTAATCTCACACTCTGTACGTGTGTGTATTCTAGAAGTGAGTGCGATTTTATCGGATTTCCTAGGGAAAATCCATTTTCCATTGCCAAGTTGTGATTGTAAATCTGTGTAAATCCAGATACTCAACAGCAGAACTTGTTAATTATTTTGCTTAATTGCCTTCTGGAGCGGGTGTGAGTGTTAGGATGATGTATCTGTTGTACGTGAGTCCATTTGATGATGAGATGCCTTTAGTCTATCTCTGTGGCGGTGAACATCATGTTCTCGTCGTAGTTCAGGGAAAGTTTACTCACCATTCTGGTTGCCTTGTCAGATTTTCCTAACATCGTGTATACAGCCATTTAACCAACCGTGGTCTCTATTACTAAATCTTGTGAACTGCTGTCGTTTATCAAGTTGGCTCAAAGCTTAGAACCTTCTTGTGCTCCCGCACATACTATTTATAATTAATTTTGGGTAAAAAGAAGGATCATTTTGTTATGAAGCGATGCCCTTCCGAGGGGCTGGGTGTAGTTCCCTGGAGAGTGACCTTTTTGGCTTTTTAATGTGTCCGCATGTGTGGAAGGATGGTCTGAAGGTTGTATACACTCAGGGTTGTATGTGCGAGTGTATTAGCTTTAAGAGGACATTTTTGGAACACAAACTGAGATACGACAGAACATAACGATGCATATAAATTTGATTATTATTAAGTAAGATACATTACGGCGAATATCTAATGTATACTGTTAGCCTTGTTGCTTAGTTTGGCGCCTGGGGATGGGGATGTATCTGGGAGCGTTCATAAGACAAAGGTGAGCAGTTGGATGGACTGAGTAAAGGGTGTGAAAAAGGGTTAATGCCAAATGTCCTTTTAACGTGCTATAAGAGGGAATAATTACCTCCTGCATTTGTTAAGGGTGTTACAGGTTCGGATATACTAGGGACTGCAGATGACATACAGTGTGACAGGAATGGGTTTGCTGAAGTATAGTCTATGAGAATGTGCCACGTGAGCAGTCTGGCTTGGTTGACCATATAGCTGGCTGGATTATGTCAATGATACCATCAAATGTTTGAAACCAGATAAAACGTCTTTGTATACTTTCTACATATGGCGTAAAAACAAGGACGTTTGGTTAATAGTTTTTTTTATTTTATTTAAATATAGTGACGGATAAGTAAGATAGCGAATTTAAAAAAAAAACTTTATTATTTTTTCATAGAATTTGAAATCTCCAAAACCGTTACCTTTCACCAAGTTTTACGAACAAATAGTTGCTTTTAAGCAAAAACGTTTGACTTTATATTTAGTTTTATTTATTTGTTTCTTTATTTATTGTGGAAAACGATACAATAGTTTTTGTGTATCTTACATTTTTTAGAGATACGGTCATGTTACCTTACTACTAAAATTTTAATATTATTTCTTAAGTAATATATCAGAGTTTTAATTTGAAGGAAAAGCCATTTAAAAGATGGAACTGACAGAAAAATAGATTTAGATAGAATTAAAGATATGGACAAAATATTTATAAATTAACAAATAAATAAATAAGTCAGAACAGAACAGAAAGAAATAAATAATATCATTTAAAACAAATAAATAAACAACATATAAATATTAATAATACTATTATTAAGGAAAATTAACAAAATAAACATAAATTAATAAATATAAGTAAATAAATATTAATAAATAAATATAAATAAATATATAAATAAGCAGATAAATAAATATATAAATATGTAAATAAATAAAAAAGCAATATATGTATGTGTCGATAATACATTATCATAAATAATGATGATAATACAAAAAAATATAAATAAGTAAATAAATAAATAAGAAATAGAAACATAATTCAATAAAACATCTGACAACTGCGCTTAAGTTAGTTAGTTAAATTTGAAATCAAGTGATTATTAGATGATGTGCAGGATATGTTATATTTCTGATTAAGTTTCATAATTCGAGAAGATACCATTTCTATATTTTCAATTTCATGAAGTTCCTCTGTGGAAAAAAAAGTCTTGGTAAATTCAGCATGATTTTTAAGATCTTATTTTGAATTATTTGTAACTTGCGCACATGACTTTTTGTACATTTACCCCATACCGGAGATCCATAAAATATCATTGCTTGAAATATGATCTTAAATATTAACAGTTTATTATAAGTGTTCAACTGTGAATATCTGCAAATAAAGGGGTACAGAACTCTTATTGTATTATCCACCTTTTTAATGACATCCTGCACATGAACACTGAAAGATAAGCGTTTGTCTAAATAGAGGCCTATATACCTTACACCAGACTTCCACTCAACTTCGGCACCATTGAGTAGAAGGTTGTTTCTGGGTAGCAACCTAGGTTTCCTTCTGGGCGAAAAGAAAACAGCTTGAGTTTTCAGAGTATTCAATTTAATTTTCCAGGCTTTGCAGTATAAGTCAAGAGTATTTATAGCAGATTGCAGATTGGTTTTCCCACATTGAAACCGATTGAATCAGCAGTATAAATACACGCGTCATCAGCACATAAGGCAATATCACATTTGGGCAATCTTGGAATATCAGAAGTGGTCCAAGTACAGTTCCTTGCGGTACACCAGCACAGATTAATTTGTTTTCAGAGTTGTGGTGGTTTGATACACACCTCAAAACTACGCAATGACAGGAACGATTTTACGATTTTAATTAAATATAATGGGATGTTCACATGCAAAAGTTTATGGAGTGAAAGATATTGTGAAAGACTGTATCGAACGCATTTTCTATGTCTAATATAACCATTCCAGTACTTTTGCCTTCAGAGAAACTTTTTTTTAATATCTTGTTTTTTTTGGCATGTTTTATTGAATATCTAATGTAATCTTATTTTAATACTACATAAATACTTAAAACTAGCTTACATGTATCTTAACAATAGTTCTTAAATCTAACCCACTGACTATTAGCAGGTGCTCTAAGCTATTCTTCAACTAATTTTAAAGTTGCCTTTGGGCATAGTTTGCCCATTCAATTTTTTGTTTATAATAATTTTAATATCTTTAGTAATGCGATGACCTTGGTGTACAGTGCTGTGGACGGTCCTAATCCAAATTGTTTTGAAGGGATTATTACATTACCTTCAACAAAGGACATAATTCTGTTTTTTATCACCTTTTCGAGACATTTACTTATTGAGCTAAGCAGACTAATTGGCCTGTAACTACTATATACGTTTGACAGTTTACCGGGTTTTAAAATTGGAACTATTTTCGCAACTTTTCAATTTTTAGGAAAGTACCCAAGTTTCAGACAGCTGTTAAAGATATAGGTTAACGTAACAATAGCAAAGCTAGGAAAATTTTTAAGACACTCATTTCTTATCCTGTCGAAAGCAGGCGATTTCGTCACTTTTAAACTTTTAAGGATATCTTTTAATTCTGAAGGTGATACAGAAGTGAAATTTTCTATGGACATATGAGAATTAATAAATGTAATCGATTGTTCCACAGCATGTTGGGTACTACTAGGTGGAATAATATTACTTGATGTTGAATGGTTATTCAGGAAATTGTTAGCTAATGCATTCACCTTCTCAGTGCATGAAAGCATAACCGAGCTACCAATCTTGAGTGGAGGTATCTGTAGATGTTTCTTTTTAACAACTTTAATAATGTTCAAAAATGGTTTACTATCTTTGTTCAAGATTTTAGGGTTGTCATTCCAAGCTTGGTTTCTAAAGTTAGAAATTGTATTTTTGATGGGTACATTCATTTTTTTAATTTGTTGTAAATAAAATTCGTTCCTTGTACGACTCCATCTACGTCTGCAAGCATTTCTTAACGTTATCATTTCGAGGATATAGAGAGAGAGAATACTATATTACTGGAGAGAATACTATATTACATTTTACAGGCAAATGGTCATAGCTTAACAAGTTCAGGGTTGTAGGTGTACTGAAAATGTCAGGAATGTTTATTAAGAAATGGTCCAAGGTGGATGGATTCCAATAATTATTTGATGGAATGTATGAAGGACTAGGAGGATAAAGAATCTCAAATGGATGCCTTGAGTTGAGGTTCAAAATCAACAATTGATCACATCTTAATTAATGCTAGTTATAGCCAAATCAATTCAGCCGTAATTGAATGTTGTACTTCAGACCATTATCTAATCGTATACTTCCCGCCAATCCATGAATCTTCTGCTAGAGAGAACAAAATTAGCGTGACCTTCATATCCAATGAGAAAATTAACGGACTAATTGTCGATACTAACTCTCTATCAAAAGCTTCATGATAGAATGAAGTATATTTACAAAGAAGCTACATATACAATGCAAATAAAAAACAAAAGAACGTTTAGTCCTTTGATGACTTCGGAACTGCTAACCAAAGGGACGAACTTTACAGAAAATGGAAAAATAATAGACTAAACAAAGCATTTGAACAAGAATACAAGAACCTTAGTAATAGATTAAATACGGAAATAACGATACAAGAATCAATTTTTTTCAAATTAGAGTTTATTCAAATAAAAAAACATGGCGCCTTTTAAACATTTCGTTTATGAGACGCAAAAAATCAAGTCGGGATGAAACAATAACTACAAATTTTGAATTGTGTGTTGATGATCTAGTTAATGCCTGTGCAAATAACTTTAGCATACAAGTAAAAGATATTGTGCATCACTGTTTTGCCAGGACATCAACACACATACATTATAGATTAATCAACTCCATCTATATCCAGGAAACAAATCTTGTTGAAATTAGAAATGTGATAAATCAGCTGAATCAAATCAAGTCGCCAGGTATAGATGAAATTCAAGTAATTGATCTGAAATAACATGCGGACAAATTCACACCAATACTCTGTAAACTGATTAATTTAAGCATCGTACAGGCGAAAATTCCCGATACCCTAAAAATCGCAGTGATCAGACCGATTTATAAGGGAGGTACGAAAAACGAACTAAAAAATTATCGCCCAATATCCTCTTCTCAATATGTATGGAAGAGGTTAAAACAAAGAGGTTACAAGAATTTATTAAGAAAAATTCTCTGATAAACCTAAGCCAGTACGGTTTCCAGAAGCATAAAAGTACTGGTAAGTTGTTAGGGGAATTCGCGAATAATTGTTCGATACCCTGAACCACGGGAAACTAATTGAAGTTCTGGAACACCTTGGTATAAGAGGGCCGATGGCAGACTGGTTGCGTGAGTACCTACACCACCGTCAATTCTGCGTGAAAATTGACAACGCCTACAGCCAAAATGAGGACGTGCAATACGGAGTTCTGCAAGGTTCAAAATTGGGTCCAATCATATTCATACTTTATACCAATGAGCTACTACGAGTTTTCAAGAAGGTCATTCCATTCGCATATGCAGATGACACGGCAATAGTGGTGCGTCACAGATCTTTGCAGCACTTGAAACTATGCAGGAGGAATTCGACAACGCCGTGAAGTGGTGTTATGAGCACGGCCTTTCAATCAATGCGTCTAAAACGAAGATGATGCATATTCGAAGTCCTCAATTTAAGGCTACACAGTCACAAATGAACTTCAGAAATGAACAATGTCCTAAGTCCACGTGTATATTTGGGAGTTACCATTGGCAGCTACTTCCTGTGGGATATGCACATAGATGAACTTCATGGAAGCCTAAGACGATCTTTATATGCACTAAATCATCTATAGTACCATGCCAAGTATACTTTGCCATTGTTGAATCAAAACTGCGTGGGGCAATGCATCAGTGACACATATCCAGAAGCTTCGAAAACTCCAGAAGTCTGCCCTAAAGAAGATCGAAACTCGTGCCCAGCACAACCTTCAGGAGCAGCGGCGTTTCAAAGTGCTTTCAGTAGAAGATATCTACAAGATGATTCTTATACTGGAGTACTATGATGATAACCGATTTGTAACGAAAATTTAACATGAAGTCAACACCAGAAGGCGGCCTCAAGGCATGCTTCATGAGCATCGTTTTAATAACAATATTGGAAGACGACAGCTGAAATGCAGTGGACCTCAAACCTTGAACGGTATTCCGCAAGAACTTAGAAGTATCCAAAATCCGAGTATTAGAAAAAAAAGTGATAACAATTTTTTCCTTAAATTACTCCTAAACAACACTTTATTCATAAATCATAACGCTTTCAGTAAATGTCAACTTTTCTACGTTATAATATTTTTAAAACAAATTGCTCCAATTCCAAACTAAGCTTGCTTACAATGGACCAGTATTTGAGTCTGAGTGCTCCAGTGTAGTTGATCCCAACCTCCAACACAAAAAAAAAAAACAGCCTGCTTATAAATTACCTATTATTAATGTAAATAAAATGAATTGAATTGAATTGAATTGAATTGATCAATACACCGTCAACCAGATTGGTCACGTTGCTATCGATGTCAGACACTCCTCCAGTATTCTCGATGTAAGAACATTCCGAGATGCAAACATTGACTCGAATCATCACCTTGTTGTAGCCAAGGTAAGAACCTGGATACGTTGGAAAGCTACAATCGCAACAGGTCGCTGGAAACTTTGCCGAACGAGTCTCCCTGAAACTCGCTCAGAGTTCGACGCTGCCGGCACTGACCATAGGAGAAGACTGGAAACGTTGTCAAGAAACCATTAAAGAACTTGCCACTGATGTGCTGGGTTTCACGTCACCACCCAAAAGGAACCCATGGTTTGACGTCGAGTGCAGGCAAGCGTATGCAGCCAAACAAGACACCTACAAGCCAACGCTGCATCGAAAAATGAAGGCTGTTAGTGAGCTCTACGAACAGAGAAGAAGGGAAGAGCACCGACTTCTCAGAAGGATAAAGAAGGAGCATGGAAAGGTATAATTGCAGGAATGAAGAAAGAAAGTTTAAACGAAAGGTAAAGCAGCTATCCGGAGGATACAAGGCTAGGACCGGAGCCTGCCGGGATCAAAATGGACAACTCGTGGTAGAGTCGCAGTCTGTGCTGAGAATCTGGAAGGATCATTTCTGCAGACTCCTTAACGGCGATGGCGACTCCAATTCCGCTGTTAGGCAGAATGTTCTACTCAATTTGGATGATGATAGACAAGAATTCCGTACTCCCGACTTAGACGAGGTGAAGATAGCAATATCCAAGCTGAAGTCGAACAAAGCTCCTGGAGCAGACGGACTGTCCGCAGGACTATTTAAAGCAGCTGGAGATGACCTAGTTGGGCGCATGCACCAGCTCATCTGTAAGATATGGTCGGAGAAAAGTATGCCCGATGAGTGGAATCTCAGCATCGTTTGCTCGGTTCACAAGAAAGGAGGCCCCTTTGACTGCGCCAACTACCGAGGGATTAGTCTCCTGAACATCGCATACAAGATCCTCTCTGCCGTATTGTGTGAGCGTCTGAAACCGTTTGTCCATAACCTGATAAGTTAATATCAGTGTGGTTTCCAGATCAGGGAAGTCCACAATAGACCATCTTCACTTTACGGCAGATCCTGGAAAAGGCTCAAGATGTGCAAATCGACACTCACCACCTTTTCGTCGATTTTAAGGCCGCATATGACAGTGGTCGCAGTGGCGTAGTGGGTAGAGTGCGACGCTCACACGCCGAAGGGTCTAGGTTCGACTCCCAGCTCAACACCAATTTTTCAAATTTTTCACCACACCACCTCTTTCGAGCTGCTGACAACACTCAAAGAGTAATAACTGTATAAAAAAGCTCAAATCTCGCTGTTCGGGGTCGGCAAAAAACTGTATGTCCCTTCTACTCGTGAGAGAACAGCAGCGCGCACAACACGAGTAGTTGATGAGCAAGCTAGTCCCTGGTCCCCCTTTGGACTGTAGTGCCAACAATTATTTTTATTATATGACAGTGTGCATAGAGACGAGCTATACAGTACAGTGTCAGAGGACAGCTTTAAAAAGATCAAGAATTCTCTGACGACAGCTGGGGTGGAGTTTACCACATTCACCCTAAAAAGTGAGAAGGTACACACCGTCCTTCTTAGGGGTTTGGCTGCGTCCACTGAGCCGGAGAGCGTTTTGAAGGCTCTTCAAAAATTGAAGATAGAAGGCGTGGAGTTTGTGGCGGTTCGTCGCTTTTCCACAGTCCGCTCCAGAACACCGCCTGTACATCTGCTTCCCCTCTTCCTGGTCCAGGTATCTCCGGGGAGCAAACTGGAATGTTTGAGGGGCATTAAGCTCCTCAATAAACAGGAGGTCTCCTGGGAGAGACTCAGGAGGACGAAACAGATGCTTCTCTGCGCAAGATGCCAGTCCTTTGGCCATGCGGCGGCGAACTGCAACAAGCAGCCTCGTTGCGGCAAATGCGCAGGGATGCATCTGTCTGCGCAGTGTCCCCTTGGAGAGGGGAAAGTTGAGGACAGGGCGCGCCTTAAGTGCGTGCACTGTGGTGCTGGTGGACATCCATCTAGCTATAGGGGCTGTCCAAAGGTCAAGCAACTCCACAAAGAGTTGCTTAAGAAAGATCCTCGAAAAAGAAATAAAGCGGCGGATTCAAGGCTAGTGCCAAGAACTCCAGCCACACCTGTTACGCCGGTCATCTCCTACGCCCAGATGGCGTCAGGTGGGCGACCGGCACAACAGACATTGCCGGCAGTAACGCCGACACCAGTAGGGGCCCCAAATATGGGAATTCCCGAATTGTTCAATCTTGTGTCAACAATGATGACCAAGATTGAACGATTTGAAGAGCGTTTGGTGCGAATGGAGCGAGTCCTTTCGTCGAGACCCGCTGGGTCAAGTGCGTATCCATAAAAATGGATACGCCAGCTGCTGGAGACCTCTCGATCCTGGCGGTGAATGTAAATTCACTCGTCAGGATCGAGAGAAGGTTGACCTTGCTTCACCTTTTGGAGTCCCATAAGCCTGATGTGTTGATGGTTAGCGAAACCAAGCTAAACCGGAAGCACATACTCAGGTACCAAGACTATACAGTCATTCGAAGAGACCGCCCCCGCGCCACACAGGCGGGCGGGGTCGCTCTCTTCATTAAAAAAGGCTTACGCCATAAGATCGTGTATTGCGGTGAGGTGCGAACCTTCGGCGTGCTAGAGGCTTCGATTGCGTGCATTTCCCTCCAAGGTGGAAGGAAACTGTACGTAGTCGCGGTCTATGCATCAGATGCACCTCAGTCCGCAAATTTTATCTCAGAGCTCGAGACACTCTTTCGAAAGCTTCGGCTTTGCTCAGAGGAGAACTATTTTGTCATCGCCGGAGATTTGAACGCGAGGCACGAGGAATGGGGTAATTCTGTTCCAAATCCGAGGGGAAATTCACTCTTTAAGTGGATGACGCGTCACTTTATTGAGTTCAAGCTGAATTTGCTTGCAACCGATAGACCGTCCTTTCCCAGAAGTGGGTCTTATTTAGATCTAATGCTAATAGACAGACGACTGACACTACGAGACGTAGACACTCGCACTAGGAATTGTCTGACAACGGTTGAGTACGACAGTGATCACTGTGGTCTGGCCGCAGTTATTCAGTTCCCGAACGAGCTGGTGGAGCTTGAAGAGTTCGCGGAGACACATCCTTTCGATTATCGAAGGGCACGTTGGCCGCGTTTCTCTAGGATCCTATCCAGAGAACTACGTTCGAGCGAGATGACGCCACCTTCGAACAGAAACCTGACAAACGAAGAGGTTGACAGGTGCCTCATACAAGTAGACGACGTGATTAAACGTACCATGCACAGGACGCTTCCTAAGGTATCACCTACGACAGATGGCGACATTTATCGTAACGATACCATCGACGCACTGCACGTGCAAAAAAGCAGACTGCTATCGAGAATAAAAACTCTGTACAGACGCTTTACCGACCCAAACGTCCCGGAAATACGATCACTCAAGTCACAGCTGAAGAACATCCAGAAGTTGATTCGGATGAACTACAGAATTGCTGTCAATTCGTATTGGGGAGATAGGATTCGGGCCGTGCGTTCTAACGGTCCGGGTATGTTTCCCCAAATCAACCGAATTTTCCGAAGGAGGGGTCATAACGACTTGGAGGCTGTTCGACTTGACAGGACAACCGACAATAGAAATATACTGACTTCGGTTAGCATAGATCCGGATGAGGTCGTGCTTGACAATGAGTTCTTCATTGTTGAGGATGCTCAAGAGAAGGTGGAGGCAATAGGAGCTATTTTTCAGGAAGTGTACACGGTCAACGAGTCCTGTAGGCCGAACCACGACCTGGAGAACAGAGCCCTGCTGAACCACGTATACCTTCGAAATGAGATACAGCAGTGGCGTTCTGAGAATCCTGGATTCACCAGATTCGATGACGAAAATCAGGCAATCAATGCCATCGCCCAAGATGGCTCCAATGCCATCCTCATTTCGAAGGAGGAACTCAAACACATCTTCAACGGCTTGAAGAACAAAAAGTCGACTGGTATAGACGGGATACCGAATATAGTGCTGCGCCATCTCCCTGACGAGGCGGTGGAAATATACACAATACTGTTCAACAATGCACTGAGTAATGCGCATTACCCAGCGCATTGGAAGACGGCAGTAGTGCAACCCATCCCCAAAAGGGACAAAGATTCCTCGCTTCCGAAAAATCTTCGGTCGATTAGTCTCCTACCTTGCATAAGCAAGGTTTTCGAGAAGATTGTCAATAGAGTCCTGATCCAGTGGACTGAGGACAACAAAATTATACCGAATAACCAGTTTGGATTTAGGGCGAGGCATGATACCGTACATGCCGCGTCAAAATTGGTTTCGGACATTCAGTGGAACAACCACAAAACCCAGTGCACCGGGGCCTGTCTCGTTGACTTGGAAAAGGCATTCGACACCGTATGGCTAGAAGGCCTCTTTTTTAAGTTGACGAGGATGGGTATAAGCAAACCGCTGCTTTACACGATCTTCAATATGGTAACAGGTAGGAGTTTTGTTGTCAAGAGTGGCAACAAAGTTTCCACAAATGTTTTCCAAATAAAAAATGGGCTCCAGCAGGGTGCAGTAAACTCACCAATCCTTTTCGCTATTTTCACCAGCGAACTGATTGGCTCCATGCGCAACTTGATCGCGTTCGCCGACGATTGGGTTGCATACCGGACGGCACCAAACATAGAGGTCATAAACGTGCTCCTACAGCGTGACTTCGAAGAAATCCAGCGATTTTGCGACGACTGGAAGTTGAAAATCAACTTCCAGAAGTGTGAAACTATCCTCTTCCGGACTCCATTATACAGGGCCTCAAGGGATACGAAGAAGAATTGGCGCAAGTTCGAAATATTGGACCCACAGGGTCAGCCACTAGCCGTAAAGAGTGTAGTGAGATATCTTGGCATTATGTTGGACCAGTATCTGTATGGTGGTATCCATGTAGATGCAGCTTTGACGAAAGCTAAAAAAGGCTTCGCTATGGCAAGGGGGTTGTTTTACAGCAGCCAACTTGACGCCAAAGTGAAGCGAATCTGCTATACGGCCCTCATCCGGCCAATCATGGTATATGGCTGCCCGGTGTGGTTCAATGTGAGTCCTTCCCAAATGGAAAAGATGAGGGTCTTCGAGAGACAATGCCTTCGCGCATGTCTCAAGAAGTACAGAACCCCGGAATCTGATTACAAGAAGTTCTATCCTAATGAGGTCTTGTATAACGAAGCAAACGTGAACAGGGTTGATAATTTTATTATTAAGCTTATTCGGAGGCATGTTGCACGAGCCATGACCTCTGAGAACGATCTCATATTTGGGGCCTACTACTCAAATGACGAGTACCACGAGAGCGCTCGCCGAAGGGGTTTCATTCCTCCGGAAGCGTTCTTATATCTTGACCGCATTGGACTGATTCAGGATGCGGATGCATGTCCACTTATTTACCACGTGATGAGAAGGACAGTGGACAGGCGACTGATGTACGACGCCAACGTTGCAAATGTTAGTCGAGATGCTCTCCGGTTCAGCACATCCGTCTCCATCCGCGATAGGATGGAAACGGATAAGGACCGAGGGTTCTATTGGTGGTTAGAGCCACACCAAGAGCCCCAGCTGTCGTCAGCCTAATTAGGTTAAGATTGGCCCCCCACCGCCAACTCACATCTAGTATAAGTTAGGATAAGTTAATAATTAAGATTAAACTAAAATAGTGTAAAAAATAAAAACAACAAAAAACAACAAAAAACACAAAAACCAAAAAAAAAATCAAAAAATGTAAAAAATGTAAAAAAAATGTCAGTCGTAAGTATCTTTAAGTTAGAATAGGTTATATTAAGTAATATTAAGTTTTTATAAAAAAATTGTAGACAATTAAGTTTTTTCAAATATTTTCTTAGTTTTAAATAAATAAACATTAGTATTAATAAATTAAAAAGAAAAAAAAGTACTGATGCCGAAAGGCAAATAAATAAATAAATAATTAGTTTAGCTTAGAGCGCCCGCATAGGGCCAGTAAGTAGATATAAGATTTCATATTAGATGTACCTAGGTTAAGCATTTTGTTCCTAGCGTTAAGTTATCATTAGTTGAAAAAAAAATAAAAATGCATTTTAAACTAAAAAAAAACTACAGTACAGTGTGCATAGAGACGAGCTATATAGTAAATGAAGGCAAAACAAAGTATATGCTGTCATCAAGAAAGGACTCACAACATCGACGTCTCGGACAGCGTCACACTAGTCAGCAGGTAGTCAAGGACTTCGTCTACCTCGGCTCCGCAGTAAACAGGGACAGCAATATCAGTACCGAAATCAAACGCAGAATCACTCTTTTCAATCGCTGTTTCTTTCGGCTCAAGGGGCAATTGAGTAATAAAGCCCTCTTTCGACGGACTATGCTCGCTTTATATAACACCTTGATCATCCCAGTTCTACTTTATGGCGCGGAAACCTGGACGTTACCAAAGGCGGATGAGGAAGCCTTTAGTCTTTTCGAGTGAAAAAATTTGAGTGCGGTTTTTGGTTCTGTTTGCGTTGATGGCATCTAGTGGAGAAGATTTAACGACTGGTTAAGCGTCTATAGATACAACGCTTATAATAGCTAGGTTATGAAGAGCGTATGGACACCACTGCTCCGGCCCAAAAAGTCTTCCAGAGTCATGTTGGTTGAGGCTCAGGTCCACCCCGGCTTGTAGCGCCACAAGAAGAAGAAGAAATACATCCATTAAAAAAAACAAATTAGAAATGTAATACTGTAGAACTTTGGAAACTCATTGATGAAATTACCGCAAAAATAAGAAATGTATTGGAGTTCTGGTTGCTAAGACTCACCGGATGATTGCACAATACTTATAGTAACACAAGTGATAGAACAAATATTATTCCTTAACCATTACAATGGAGCTAATGGTTTCTAAGTTTTATAGGATTCGAACCTATGTGGGTTCACATATCCACCTAACCAAATGAAAAGTTGTAATAATTCTAGGTACAGTGCAACGGCACTGTATTCTCTTCTCGATAAAAAACAAATTTTCTGTCGAATTGTTGATTTCATGTTTACATTGTAAGTATACATTTGTTCTTTTTTGTTTTATAATAATTTATTTCCCAAGCACTCATTACAGTTGATACACCATACCAGTCTATTCGATATCTGTTTCCAGTTTTGAACTGATTCTTGTTAAAAACTGAAAACGACTTACTCAAACCAGCAATAAATGAAAAGGGTTTTTTTACTAAAGTTTACGCTAAATAAAAAAACTGAAACGTGCAACTATTTTCAGAACATTTGATCTGAATCTTGTGCTTTGTTGACTTTAAGTCAGCATTGCGCAAGACAGATTTATAGAAAAAATAGTTATATGCGAGCGTTTGTTTTCTGTTTTTTTTTTAAAATAGGTTGACAACTCTAGACGCAATTTAAAGATAAACCTTTTACGCGATTTTAATAATTTTAAATTTAAAATGGTACAAAATAAAAACAAACAAAACAACTTATTTCAAACAATTCATTGACCTTAATAAGAGTGCATTCCACTCTAGTTCAACAACAACACTTACCTTACTCATTTAAGTACGCGTGATACATACCTTCACCATCCAGCAACCGCCAGCAAATTGCAACAGAAAACCTACCGAACACAAAAAATAACAGATGACGCCTTCCATAAACGAACGATATCTTGGATTTGTATCAGATACAAAAATATCTGATATCTGTCCGCAGTATATGAGAAAAACAAAAAACTACAAAAAGTACAACTAACAAACCCCTGCACCAGCTGAATGCAGTGACAACTGATCATCGCTATAGCAGCAATCCAATGAGACAGTCGCGCCTGTCGATCATCGATCTTTGCTGGCACTTGTCTCCCGATATTGTTCACGAGTTTTTCTGTGACAACAAGCCGAATCGAACAATTCTACGGGACGTTGCGGCCAACAAGCCATTTAGCTACGCTACTACTACCGGAAAAAAGATTCAGATCAAACCTCGCGATTACAGCTGGTTTACCCGGTGGTTTACACGAGTTGGTGAATTCCGTGTTGTTCGCCAAGTGAAGGCAATACAGAGGCCATTCCTTAAGACAAAGTGGCTATGACTATTTTTTGTATAAGTTTCAAAATTAATATTAATTTATTGTTGCACATTGATTTCGTCTGATAAACGCTACGGAATACGATGGACATAATGAGATAAAGTCCAACATTATGTCGGATCGCCTGATAGGCGTTGGGTTTTTGTGACTCCTCACGGACTGATGGATGGAATCAGACACTTGGGACATAGCCGGCCGTAGTGGCAGTACGCCGCGTCACATGGGAAATGTTTCAGCAACTTTATGCATTCGTTTTTCTGTCTTTCTACCTTAGGGGTCAATAAAAAGGGTGTAAATTCAATTTCTTTAATTAGGGCTAATTATTTATGCGGTCTTTATCCTTGTGAAAGACTAACCCACGGCTACGATATGCGTGTTCCTTGGCGTGTGCCCGAGTTCAACTTTCAGATTAATTAATGAGGTCATTTAGGTTACACAATGTTCGTGTTAATTTAATCGAATTAAAAGATAAAATCGAATAATTTCTCACTTTGAGGCGTCTTAGGCAAGGTTTACGAATGTGGGTGGATAAGTTGCGGAACAGGGTGCTTTAGTAGTTTATGGACAGCTTGGGATGCGTGAAAAGGGTATTTCCTTGATTTGCATACTTTTTTATCCTTTGCCACATTCTCGTTTCGGTTGTTGGATTCACACCCTGTTTTAGTTTTAATGACTTTGTCACTCCAGCACTTTACTGGATAATTTATTGTTTCTGGTATTTTGTCATGGACATCACCAAAGGTGTCATCAGGAGCTTCAAAATAGATGATCATTATTTTAACGAGGTAGGGTTGTGAATAATAACGTTTATTTCTCATGCAAAAAGAAGAAAAAAAATGCAAAAAGGAAATAGTTAAGTTGACAGAAGTAAAAACAGAAAGAGCGTGTTACATGTTGTTTGTCAGAAAAAGTTAGTCTAGACATTTACTCTTAAATATAAATGAATGGTTTTACGGTTTCTGTAGGTTATATTTCGTAGATCGGAGTAATATAAGGGAAGTGAAATACCAGGTAAAAAATAAACATAATTCAGAGATAACCACAATTATCGGATATGGACTTATCTAATCTTGAAGATTAAAGAACAACGAGTTTTGCTCCTGCACGTAAAATGTAAGGTCCCTTAATATTACTGCCATCCAGGAAGTGCGATTATATGGGTCTAGCAAATGGACGATAATGAAATGCGACATGTACTACAACCAACGTTATATTGCGGAAAGCAGCGTTTGTTTGGTTGCCTTAAACAAACTGTCAAAACTTCATAAGCGAACACCTCATGACAATACACAACAAGGCTAAATCCGGAACACCAGCCAGATGTACGCTCACGCCCCGAGAGAAGAAAAGGATGACAATAGCAAGAATGGCGTCTATGATCTGCTAAAAACAACATATGATCGATATCCCAGCTATGACACGATCATTTTAAGAGATTTCAAAGCTTAGGTGGGCAAAGAAGACGTCTTTGCTGCAGGCATCGAAAAACACAGCCAAAATTATATCCAAAAACGTTTTCGCTCTGCTGGGACGGAGCCTCTGTGGCTATCACGCGGTTCCCATACTTCAACATGCACCCCTGGTGATTCCCTGATTAATCAACTACTAATCAAATCATCACGTTACGATCGACACTTTTTCAGAAAATACGAAGGTTACCTTTTATATTTCGAAATTGGGCAACCCTAGTGTTACAATCTGGCAACTGACAGCTCTATCTTAAAGTTTAATATTTTTGAGGTTATACGTACTCAGGACGTTTTGACATACGAGCGCTATTTGTGTTATTTACAGTAACTTAAAAGATTCATCTCACCTAAAAAATGGAATTAAATCGTGAAAATTTTCGTGCGATTATTTTGCACAACTTTTGATATAGATTAACTCAACAACAGTGCATCGATGAACTTAATTCAATTTTTGGCGATGAAGCTCTATCAGGGACCAGTGTTTACCGATGGTATGGTGAATTCAACCGAGGTCATAGTTCACTCCAAGACGAATTTCGTGAAGGTCGTCCAAAATCAGTTGTTGTTCCGGAAACCATTGATGCTGTGCGCCAATTGATATTGCAAGATCGTCATGTGACCTATGAGATTGAGACAACCTAAGGCATTAGTGGGACCAGCATACATTCAATATTGCATGAACATTCGACCGTCAAAAAAAATTTATTTATTTATTTATTGTGGCAAGAGTTACAATAGTTTTTGTGCATCTTACATATTTTAGGAATACGATCATGTTACCTTACTACTAAAATTGTAATATAATTTCTTAAGTAATATATCACAGTTTTAATTTAAAGGAAAAGCCACTGAAAAACCTTCATTAAATTCTATGGTGTTGTGGAAGGGAAAAGAAAATTGGTATTAACATATAATTTCAAAGATGGCACTGACATAAAATTAGATTTAGATAGACTTAAAGATATAGACAAAACATTTATAAATTAACAAAAAAATAAATAAGTCAGAACAGAACAGAAAAGAATTATTGAAATAATATTGTTTAAAACAAATACATAAACAACAGATTAATATTAATAATACAATTTTTAAGGATAAGTAACAAAATAAATATAAATAAATAAATATAAGTAAATAAATATTAATAATTAAATATAAATAAATATATAAATAAGTAGATAAATAAATATATAAATAAATAAAAAAACAATATATATAAATAAATAAATGATGATAATACATTATCATACATAATGATGACAATACAAAAAAATATAAAAAAGTAAAGATCTTATTTTGAATTATTTGTAACTTGCGCACATGACTTTTTGCACATTTACCCCATACCGGAGATCCATAAAATATCATTGCTTGAAATATGGTCTTAAATGTTAACAGTTTGTTATAAGTGTTCAACTGTGAATATCTGCAAATAAAGGGGTACAGAACTCTTATTGTATTATCCACCTTTTTAATGACTTCCTGCTCATGAGCACTGAAAGTTACATGTTTATCTAAACAGGTGCCTAGATACTTTACACCTGACTTCCACTCAACTTCGGCACCATTGAGTAGAAGGTTGTTTCTGGGTTGCAACCTAGGTTTCCTTCTGGGCGAAAAGAAAATAGCTTGTGTTTTCAGAGTATTAAATTTACCAGGCTTTGCAGTATAAATCAGGAGTATTTATAGCAGATAGCAGATTGGTTTTTCCACATTGAAACCGATTGAATCAGCAGTATAAATTCACGCGTCATCAGCAAATAAGGCAATATCACAGGGCACAAGGGCAATCTTGGAGTGTCAGAACTATATAGATTGAAAAGAATTGGTCCAAGTACAGATCCTTGCGGTACACCAGCACAGATTAATTTGTTTTCAGAGTTATGGTGGTTGATACACACCTCAAAACTACGCAATGACAGGAACGATTGTACGATTTTAATTAAATATAATGGGATGTTCACATACAAAAGCTTATGGAGTAAACCATTGTGAAAGACTGTATCAATCGCTTTTTCTATGTCTAATATTGTCATTCCAGTACTTCTGCCTTCAGAGAAACTTTTTTTAATATCTTGTTTTTTGTTGGCATATTTTATTATATATTAGATATTTCTAATGTAATCTTATTTTAATACTACAAAAATACTTAAAACTAGCTTACATGTATCTTAACAATAGTTCTTAAATCTAACTCACTGACTATTAGCAGGTGCTCTAAGCTATTCTTCAATTCAAGTTTTTGTTTATAATAATTTATTTTCTTTTTTCTTTTTAAGAAAGGTTTGATATCTTTAGTAATGCGATGACCTTGGTGTACAGTGCTGGGGACGGTCCTAATCCAAATTGTTTTGAAGGGATTATTACATTACCTTCAACAAAGGACATAATTCTGTTTTTTATCACCTTTTCGAGACATTTACTTATTGAGCTAAGCAGACTAATTGGCCTGTAACTACTATATAAGATTGACGGTTTACCGGGTTTTAATATTGGAACTATTTTCGCAACTTTCCAATTTTTAGGAAATTACCCAAGTTTCAGACAGCTGTTAAAAATATAGGTTAACATAACAATAGCAAAGCTAGGAAGATTTTTAAGACACTCATTTCTTATCCTGTCGAAAGCAGACGATTTCGTCATTTTTAAACTTTTAAGGATATCTTTTAATTCTGAAGGTGATACAGAAGTGAAATTTTCTATGGACATCTGAGAATTTATAAATGTAATCGATTATTCCACAGAATTATGGGTACTACTAGGTGGAATAATATTACTTGATGTTGAATGGTTATTCAGGAAACTGTTAGCTAATGCATTCACCTTCTCAGTGCATGAAAGCATAACCGAACTACCAATCTTGAGTGGAGGTATCTGGAGATGTTTCTTTTTAACAACTTTAATAATCAAACAAAAAAAATGAAACAGATTTGTTCGCGTTGGATCCCACATAATTTGTCAATCGCTCAAAAAAAGGCTCGTGTCGATTGGTCGAAAGAAATGCTACAAAAATACGATAGCGGTGCTTCGAAGCACGTCTATGACATCGTGTCAGGTGATGAATCGTGGATTTACGCGTATGAGCCCGAAAGTAAACAGCAGTCGACTGTATGGGTGTTTCAAATCGAGCCAAATCCAACAGAAGTTGCTCGCGCACGAAGCCCTTCCATGCAACTGGACATCTCGCAACCGTACTACTAGAACAACGCAGAGTCAATTTTGAGTATTACACAACTATTTGTTTGCCAGTTGGCTTTCAAGAAATCAGGAAAATAAGCCGAAGAAGACGGATTACTCTTCACCACGACAATGCGAACTCTCACACATCGGCTCAAACAACTGCAATTTTGAGAACTCAAAACATCGATTTGATGAGTACTCCGCCGTATAGTCCTGAGTTGGCACCGAATGGCTTCTTTTTATTTCCGTAGTTAAAAATAAAATGAGAGGTCAACGTTTTTTGACACCTGAAGAAGCGGTTGATGCGTTCAGAATGCATGTTTTGGAGATACCTCAATCAGAGTGGCAAAACTGCTTCGACATTTGGTTCAAACACATGCAAAAGTGTATAGAATGGGGAATATTTTGAAAAACAATAAAATTAATTTCGATGATCAATATTGGTTTTTGTTCTCTAATCCCGAAGGATAAAAGGCAACCCTCGTAAACTTCGATTAATAAATTTTCCGAGGTGACAATATTGACTAAACATTTCTCTTTTTAATGTAAGAATTCGTATACCGAAAGAAAAATAGAGCCGAGACATGCCAATATGGTTTGATGTTGGAAAGCTGAAATATGATGATATATAGCGGTTTTAGGTCCTGTTTGGGTTCATGGTATTTGGAGAAGAAGATTCAATGACGAACTTTATAGGTTGTATGACGGCGTGCGCCTATCCAATCGTCTTCATATACCTTCATATACCCTTAAGATGTTTGTACACCATTGCTTCGTGTCAAAAAGTCTTCGACTCCGAGCTATTAGGACAGCACAACAAAGGATGGCCTAGATTGAAATCTCGCCAACAGTTTGGTGAGTCGCAACAAAGATCCTTCCCTATCTGAGCCATGTTGTTGCAAGCAACTTTTTTTCACGTAAAAGGGGAGTCAAACTCACACCACCCACAAATTAGTAGAACAGGCCCACTAACATTAAAAAAAATTAATATTAAATTATATATTAAACTCACCTCTATATGTGAGTTTGAGTGAGTTTTTATTGAGTGATCTGTTATTTAACCCTCTAGCAGAGGGGCTTGCTTCGGGTTGGGTTCACTAAACAACTCGTTGTTTGTTGTGCTGTGATGGCTATCCAGGGAGCCCCGCACGGAGGCTGTATGTCAACCTGATCTGTGCACTAGAAAGTACAGTGCTGGCAATTCACTTTGCTTAATGCGATCAATTACATTGTCTCGTGAGTACAAGCCCATGCCCGCGACATGAAATTGCAGAATATTTTTTCTAATTCTTTGTTGGAAAAATTTTACTCTGTAAGTTCATCCTCTTTTTGATGTCACATCCTTAAGTAAAAAAAATTAAAACGAATACGGTCATACGATACATGCATACGTTGTATGCAATTTAATTTTTTGTACACGGACTTCACGTGCAAAAAAGTAGACTACTGTCAAAACTAAAACTCTTGTACAGACGGTTTACAGATCCACAAAATATTAAACTACGGCCGTTGAAGTCGCAGATTAAGCTAGTTCAGCAATTACTTCGCCAACAATGTAGACTAGCTGTAAACTTGTACTGGGACAATAAGATTCGGGCTGTAAGTAAGAAGAATCTTCCGGAGGAAAGGTTTAAACGACATCAAAACTGTCCGACTCAACAGACAGACAACGCCAACTTACTAAGAACCGTAGATATCGATCCAGATGGGGGTACTTGACGACGACTTCTTTATAGTTGAAGATGCTTAGGAGAAGGTGAAAGTAATAGGAGCTATCTTTCAGGAAGTGTACACGGTCAATGAACCTCTTTGTCCCAATCATGACTTGGAAGACAGAGCCAAGCTTAACCACTTCCAACTACCATAAGTACCGAGATAAGTCAATGGCGATCCGAGAATCCTGGTTTCACCAGGTTCAGTGACGATCTTCTGGCAAATAATGCCGTCGCCAATGATGGAAACAATTCCATCCTTATTTCGAAGGATGAACTCCAGGATATCTTTAATTCACTGATGAATGAAGTCAGTAGGAATCGATGGGATACCGAATATTTTTCTGCTCCATCTACCCTCCGATGCTGTTCAACAATGCGCTGAGTAATGCATATTACCCGGTGCATTGGAAAAAAGCTGTGGTACAGCCCATTCCGAAAAGGGATAAAGACACTTCCATCCCGCCTTCTTCCGTGCATAAGCAAGGTTTTTGAAAAGATTGTCTTTAGAGCCCTAAACGAATGGTTAGAGGAACGTCAAATTATACCGGACAACCAATTCGGCCTTAGGGCGGGACATGATATCATAAATGCCGCGTCCAAATTGGTATCCGACATTCAGTCGAACAAGAACAAGAACCTATGCACAGGTGCTTGCCTGATAGACATGGAATAGGCGTTCGACACCGTTTGGTTAGAAGTCCTATTCCTCAAGTTAGTCAGACTAGGTATAGATAAAACACTGCTGTATATGATCCATGATATGGTTACAGGTAGGAAGTTTTTAGTGAAAAATGGCCACCACAGTATTTTACATAAAAAATGGGTTGCAACAAGGGACCGTTGGCTCACCGATTCTTTTCACTATATATTTACTAGCCGTCTTATTGGTTCCATGCCGCATTTAATCGCGTACGCAGATGATCTTATAGCGTACAGCTCAGACCCGAAAATATAAGTTATAAACAACATGTTGCAGCGTGACTTTGACGAAACTCAGCGATTTTGCAACGACTGGAAGTGGAAAATCAACTTCCGGAAGTGCGAAACTATTCTCTTTAAAACCTCGCTATCCAGGGCCTCAAGGGACACGAAGAAAAACTGGCACAAGTTCGGCATATTTGACCCGCGGTGCCAGCCATTAGCTGTGCAAAATGTAGTTAGATATCTTGGCATTTGGTTAGGCCAGTATTTGTACTTCGGCAAGCCTGTAGATACAGCTCTGACAAAAGCTAATAAGCCTTTGCTGCGGCAAGTTGGTTGTTTTACAGCAGCCAACTTTATATCAGAGTAAAGGTGTTCTGCTAATGGCCCTCATACGGCCAATAATGGTGTACGGCTGCCCAGTGTGGTTCAATCTGAGTCCTTCCCAAATGGAAAAGATGAGGGTGTTTGAGAGGCAATGTCTCTGGGCCTGCCTTCAGTTGCATCGAACACCTGAATCCGATTACAAGAAATTCTATCAAAACGAGGTCTTGTACAATGAGGCAAACCTATAAATATATATATATAAAATATGTATATATATATATATATATATATATATATATATATATATATATACATACAAAAATATATTTTTTTTTTTCTTAAAAACTATGTAAGCTGGCCACAAGGTCAACTTTCGCGGTTAACTACGAACTGTGGCAGGGGCTGGTTTTGGTGAAGCCACCAGTAAAAGTGACGTTCTTTGGGGGACTGTGCCCTATCTCGGGCGGATATCGCCCTGCTAAACCGAAGAAGTTCCTCGTGGCTACAAGCGACGTCCGCTTCATATTGGAGTCGCCTATCCACTGTTCTGCGTACGATATGGAAGATGATAGGACATCCTTCCGTATTCTGTATCAGCCCTTTGAAGTCTAGATAGAGAATTGCTTCGGGCGGAATGAAGCCGTTTTGCCGCACCTTCTCGTGTCACATAGGGTTTGGGTAGTAAGCCCCAAAGATCAGACTGTTTGTCGAAGTCATCGCCTGTGCAATAATTTCACGCTAATTATGTCCAAAGGCAATTTGAATTAGATAAGATATAGATTAACTTAGCGCACCTGTTTAGGGCAGTAAGTTAGATGTTAAACCATTCTCAGATTTACCTAGTTTTAAGTATTTTTCTAGGATTTATTCATCAATTATATACAGTTAAATAAAAATGCAAACAAAAAAATAAAATTAATTTTGTAAAACTACTTTTATTGTCAAATTGATGGTCAAAGATTCGTAAGTCTTATTTTTCTTACAGTACTCACGCACATCACATGCAGTGTTTACACAAAAACATTATGTTTAAATGTAATAAACGGATGCATATTAATATAACAACCGACTATCATTCCTCATCTGCCTTCATGCATGAGGAACTCCCAAATAGATTAGCCTCTAATTCCGAGTACAATCATCAGCTGACAATCAAAAGGAATGTTTCCAAACAACAAAATCCTGTGTGAAATTTCGCATGAAAGAGGTCTACTCCCAGAGGATGGAACACGTTGTTCCTAGATTCAGATGAATTTCTCCCCCAAAAGGTGAAAAATATAAAATATTGTAAAATTCTTATATCCTTTGTTGGTACGAATAAAAATCATTTTTCATATTTTTTGATTCTATTGTCAAAAGTTGAATCCTTCCATCCTTCCATCGGTCACCACCGCAGACCACCGATTGAATGGACATGTTAATGCCAGCAATGATGCGTGATGTGATTTTGTTTTTTCACCCCAAATGTTTGAATTCCTGCCCAATCACACTTCAGCCCCCAAGGGATAACCTAAATATTGACAAAACGAAGGAGAAGCCATCAAATCGTTGACTGACTAGCCTCTACCATCAGGGTGGCCCACTGTTATTCAATTGACAGATTCAATTGGCATGCAGGGAGCAAAGGTGTAGTAACGCAAGAATGTTTTTTTTTTTGTTTTTTTTTTTTTTTTTTCTGTTGGGAGCTTCTATGGATAGGATAAGGATATCATAGCGATTTGTGGGCAAATCCTTGTATCATAACTTCCCATCGTTTTACGGCTCTGATCCTCATGAATCACAAAAAAGCGAGCAGCATACTATCTGTGGATTTTTATTTATTCCATGTCCAAGCAGTTGGTATTCTTAGCATATATATATATATATATATGACGTGAAGGGTTGTTTCGTGTTTTGGTGCCTTACAAGCAGACTAATCAATATGAGCCGGTTAAGAATTTTATCTTAAAATATGTAGCTTAAAACAATCGTTAAATAATGTATAATATAATACGATGGTATAACATAACGTGAACACATGTATATATTAAATTTTCTTTAATTGGTTACAGAAAGTGGGTTTTTTGTAAACATCCTCTCTTGTTACAATGGACTTCAGTAGGAATAGAGCTTCCCCGGGAATCCATCAATAGTAAAACACAATTATATATAAAATAAAGTATTCTTAGCTAAGTATTTATTTTTATTTTAATTAAATCATTCATTTTGTTTTCAAACGGTTCCTAGCAAGTAAGTAGCAAAGTAAGTTGCTTTTTCTAGTATAAAACAATAATATAATAAGTTTGTAACACATGAATCATTTACTTATTCTCTCTAGTTTTAGTTGTTCTTAGTGAAGTCAACTATGTCCGTAGCCACGTTTGAGATTCTTATTTTTATGGGCACGATTAAATTCATTTTTCTGTAAGAACGTATATTTCATTGCGTATCTACTTTGAATATTATCTTCTTTTTATTTTTTAGATGTTTACTATGGGGACTTGTCTCTGAAAGTTGCTTTATTATATTTCTGAACGGCTCTACAAATTCTGATCTAAACTTTTGGCTATTCGTGTAATTGTAAAATATAGTCTTTCCACTTGCACATTCAATGAACAATGCTTAGCATCACAAAAAATATTTAAATTTAAATAAGTTCTTTGTATTAAGCTTTTGAACTGTTGAGAATCCTGGTTCATTTTCAGATGTAATATGCTTAACCGCTTAAAATCTTTGTTATGTTGCTTAAACTTTTTCATCTAAATTAGTTTTCTCTTCAATTAAGTTGAATAAAAACAATTTTGAATACGCATTACGGCACGTTAGGAATTATCTTTTATGCGTTGTAGATGCCTGTCGTATTAATGCTGATTACATATTTTAAAGTTCCTTGCTTAGGACATGTTTCATAGTTCCTTGCTTATTCGCTGAACTGTTTTCGCATGCTGGGCTTCTTAAACATTTTCTTCTCCTTTAAATTTCTAGAAGCTTAGATAGATATGAATGAAGGATTTTGTAATTGAAATCTTTTAATATTCTGATTTCGTATTCTTCCTCTTGTTGTGGCGCTACAATCCGGGTCGGACCTAAGCCTCAACCAACATGCCTCTTTAGGCAGCACGATCTTTCGCCAACTGCCTCCATTTGCGCACTCCAAGTTGGTTGAGGTCCTTCTCCACTTGTGTGTGTCACCTCAGCCTAGGCTGTCTCCTATGTTGCGTTGTCCCAATGGCTCGGATTCGAACACTTTTCGGGCCGGAGCAGTGGTGTCCATACGCTCTACATGGCCTAGCCATCTTAAGCGTTGTATCCGTAGACGCTTGACCAGGCGCATGTTGCTGTACAGCCCATAGAATTCGTCATTAAATCATCTCCTCCAGATGCCATTAAGACAAACAGGACCAAAAATCGCACGAAAAATTTTCTCTCGAAAATAATAAGGGCTTCTTCATCCGCCTTTGGTAACGTTCAGGTTTTCGCGTCATAGAGTAGGACTGGGATGATCAAGCTGTTATATAAAGAGAGATTTGTACTTCGAGTAAGGGCTTTATTACTCAATTGCCTCTCGAGTCCTGTGTTTGATTTCGGTACTGATGTTGTTGTCCCTTTTTACCGCGGTCCAAGTTAGACGAAGTCCTTGACTACCTCGAAGTTTCTGCTGCCTAGTGTGGCACTCTGTCCAAAACGTCAATGTTGTGAGTCCTTTCTTGATGACAGCATCTACTTTGTTTTGCCTTCATTTACCGCTAGACCCATTTTAGCCGCTTCCGCTTCAATGCCAGCAAACGCCTCATTGACGGCTCGCTGTGTTCGTCCAATCACGTTAATGTCATCAGCGTAAGCTAGCAATTAAAGTGACTTCTGGAAGATCATGCCTCTGGTGTTGACTTGTAGGTTACGGACTTCATTCCTGCAATAACACCTTTTCATTTACTCCACCGCGCGCTTCTCATGCTCCTTCGTTTTCCTTCTGAAAAGCCGGTGCTCTTCCCTTCTTTTCTGTTCGTAGAGCTCACAAACAGCCTTCGTTGTTCGATGCAGCGTTTGCTTGTAGGCGTTTTATTTGACTGCATGCGCTTGCCTGCACTCGTCATTAAACCATGGGTTCCTCCTGGTTGGCGGCGTGAAACCCAGCACATCAGTGGCAGCTTTTTTGATGGCTCCTTGACAACCTTTCCATACTTCTTCTATAGTTAGTGCAGGCAGCGTCGACCTCTGAGTGATTTTCAGAGAGACTTCGTCGACAAAGTTCCCAGCGATCTGTTGCGATTGTAGCTTTCCGAGCTCAAACCATGTTGATTGGACTCGACTTCGCTGATCTCCCGATATCCGGGTTCTTACCTTGGCTACAACAAGGTGATGATCCGAGTCGATGTTTGCACCTCGGAAGGTACGGACATCGAGAATATTGGAGGAGTGTCTGACGTCGATCTCAATCTGATCAATCTGGTTGCCGGTGGATTGATCAGGAGAGCGCCAGGTTCCTTTGTGAATGTTCAGGTGTAGAAACCGCGTGCTAGCAACAGAGAGGTCTAGTCCCAAGGCGAAGTCCAGCAGCCTGAGTCCGTTGTCGTACAGGTTGTGTTGACCGATGACTTCAGCAAAGATGTCCTTCTTTCCCAGCTGAGCGTTGAAATCTCCTAGAACGATCTTGGTGTCGTAGATGGGGCATCGACCGTATGTTGATGTTGTCATCCTTCTTCCTCTGTCGGGGCGTGAGCGCAAACTAGACTGATGTTCCCGAATTTAGCCTTGATGAGGATTATCATGAGGCGTTCGCTGACTGGGTCGTAGCTCAAGACTCTTTGCTTAAGTCTGCCTCGAACAACAAATCCGCATCCGAATAAGCGCTGCCTTCTCTCTCTCTCCAGCAATCGCTGTAGTAAATGTCGCAGTTTTTCATCGTAATGTCTGCTTTGTAGCAGTCAAGGGCTTCCGTCGGCTTCAAGGGCTTTGTTCGGCTGTTCGTGGTCTGTTTAAGGACCTCACGTTCCACGTGCAAAACAGAAAATCGTAGTCCTTAAAACGTTTGCTGGGGTCGTCAACAGTTGATCCGTTCTTATCCGAGGCATGTTGTTGTCTCTGAACTAGCGTTGTTTTACGTGGTGAGGAAGTTACCCTCACACACAACCCACAGACTGGTAGGCCAGGCCCATTATTTAAGCCCTCGGGTAGAGGGGTTCGCTGCAAACATTGGTTCACCATACAACGGGTGTTGTGATGGTTATCCAGGTTATCCTTGAACTGTGCACTAACGAGGATAGTTTTGGCAGCTCGCCTTGTTGCGAAATCAACAACTTTGCATCGCCTGGAAAGAAACATGCCCCCCCCATTTTTATGATATTCTGATTTGATCTCATATAAATCTAATAAGATGATATAAAGTGCCACCTTATCTGCAGGCACGAACTGTTTTAAAACAACAATTAAGTTCTCTAGAGTGTCATACTCAATGATATAACTTTAAAATGCATTTTACGTGACAGTGCATTTGACACAATGATTGTTGCACCTGTTGTTTAACTAAATTATGGTGTAAATTCTTCCATAGGAATGGGATCTCTTGATTTTCGCATTTTGCACACTTGTTGAAACCGCGAATCTTAAAGCTAATAATCCGTGTATATTTCAATATTGTTGACTCCAAAATCTAGTTTCTTAATTTTATCCTTCTTTCAGTTTCATCTAGGTTATTTGTTCAAACGAATTTTTTGTTATCGATGCTCGCTTATGAGACTTCATTTACCAAGCGACGTTTATACATAAATACATTTATGGTATACTTTTCCATTTTGTTCCTATTTAATACTTTTGGAACGGTTTGCAATAGCGGTATATTGCATATAGTTCTTGACGAGTTAGGCTTAAGAACGATTAACACTTGTATAAAGTATTTATTTACATTAAAGTCTTCGAAATCAATAACTGCTCACATTTGTTATTTTCATTCACTTTTAGAATGGTTTTTGGAACTACACAAATCAGAAAATTATATGGACTCTGCAATGGTCATATAATTTTTCCATCTAACATTCTTTCAATTTCCTTGTTCATAAATTGTGTTTGTCAACAAAGGGTGACGATAATTCAATGAATTGTACGAATTTCTGCTGATTTTTGTGTTATAATTCCTGTTAAAATGAACTGAAAATTTTGCAAATCTTTTGAAAATGTTGAAATATTTTGTCCCATATGACATTGTATTTTTATTTATTAACAATGTAAAATAATACTATCAAATCAATTAGCGTAAGGTTGCTTTGTCTCAAGACACTCAATTCTTGCTCAATTGCGTGCGAAGGTTGCTTTTTGACATAGCGCAGATTAAAGCGAGAAATTTTTGAGTCGATACATTATAACTGTGTCATGATTAGTTGAGATGTTATTTGCTTTTAGAACTATATTATTTATAAGAAGTGTAGGAGCCGCAAAAAGTTCGTTATTTCCTTTATTATTATTGGCTGCTTTTGGGCAACAAACGTATAAAAATTTACAGCGTTTGTAGAAAATACAGGCAATAACTTAGTGGCATTTAATGATTCATTGATTAAAATTGTTATTGCATGAAGTGAAACATTAAAAGCAGTTAATTTTGCTGCTGCTGTGTATGTTCCTTCATCAAATTTGACCTCCACATTGGTGTAGCCATTTGAAAGTTCCGTAATTACGAGTATTTAGTCAATCCTGTGTACTTATTCGGAATGTGTTTATTTATTTGGATTTTCTTGCAAGTAGTTGCTTACAATATTTATTTTCCCACGCGGATTTTTACAAAATCTTACTAGCAGCTTTTTTGGGATTGATTTTTGATGTCGACTTTCGCTTTAATTCTGTACTTAATATTTTTAATATACATTTTGCTTTTAATTTTTACTTTCAAGGATTTTTTTTTAAACTTATTTATTTTACTTTTTTAATAAGAAATATAATATATCTTTTGAAGAAAGTCAATGTAACCAATACTAACTTATGGATTGTGGCGGTGGAGGAAAGTATCAAAATTCACCGTTGCTTTATTTTTCCTTTTCTCGAATCGGTTTGGAATGGAAAAACATTTGATTTTATTATTTGTACTGTATTTATTTATTAAGTAAAATTAATTTATATTCTGTAATACTGAGTTTGTGTATCTAACCAATCAAAATTATTCTAATAGAAGTTCAGAATAGGTTGATAAGTTTATTCTATGAGAGGATAGCAATGTCCTTTTCATATTTTCAAAAATAACTTATTGTTCTTCTGTTTTTCTTGACACTTGATTTAAAAATATCTGCTTATTTCTTTTCTTACTACTGTCCATGAGGTGTTTTAAGTATAATGTACTGTAGTACAGTATATTAGATGCGGAACATATGATGGAATTTTGATTCAGATAAAATGCTGAATCATAATTTGCTATGTATATATATTCACGTGATCATTTGCTATATAATTTCATCCTCTCGTAGGAGCGGATGTCGCCAATAAATGAAAAGAGGTTACTGAGATACTCACTCAGCAAAATGAGTACTGTGTGGTGTGGTTTACTTGCACATGAATTTTACATGCATATTTTCCATACATAACTAATTAACTAAATAACTATGAAATCGTGTTTTCCTTTCGGATTAACTTCTTAGTCGATTAAAAAGTCGTCTGTTCAATTTTAAACTGTGGGATGAAAACCCACTTGCGCCAAAAAAAATGTAACCTTTTATAAGCTTATTTCGAGAACGTTTCTTTGCATTTATCGCTTAACAAAATTGAAAAGTAAGTTCTCAGCGTTTTTTAAATTAAATTTAATTTAATCGCCTCCGCGTGGCTTACATTAAAGAGCGACGCGAACGTGTGCAACAACAGAGAAACCATAACTTTATTAGGTTTGGAAAGGGCATTGCACATGAGGCCCACGTGTCGAGGATAATTAAATCCTGCCTGGACATTTGTTTGCTTAACATTGCAGTTGAAAAATAGACATTAGTGGTTGAAAAATTCACGAATATTCGAACAAGTGGTTAAGAGGCGGTCCTTCCCCCTGTCTTATATTACAAGTACCTTGAATAGCGTTCGCAGTTGAGAACAGACGCGGGTGATAATGCCAAAGAGCGTGATTTTGTTTGCACTTCCTTTTCAATTACGCTAAGTTAATTTTTTAAGTGGGTATTTAAGTCTCTGCGTATTATGGGTTGGTTACGTATCATGAGGACTTTTTCTCAGCAAAGACAAGGGAAACCAGTTATAGTAAGGAAAAACAACATTATGCTCTTTGTAATAAGCTGATTTGAAATGAAAACTGTATTCTATAAAACATTATACGAACTTAGCTTATTGATTGTAGTAGCATTAATATTGAAGGGGGCATGCAGAATACACCGACAACTATGCCGACATTTATATAAGGTTATAATATGATTGCTACACACACTTTAGATTATTCTAAAGAACAGAACCTCATTTTCGACGTTCAGTTCGTAGAAAAATGGAAGTCCGAAAATGCGTTTGTAGCCGATTAAGCTCTCTAAGTATTTGTCTCGATTCCATACGTAATAAGTAAAGGATCCATATTCAATTATTAAGTAACGTTTTTAAAATGATTAACGTACTTACGATATGTATAAGTAATGTCAGTAATGTTATTTTAAAGAAATATTAAATATAGAAAAATAATGAAAGAAAGATATATTATTTATTCAATATAATGTAATACCTCACAAATATCATCTCTCGGGCAAGATCCTATCTGATAACGAACTCAAAAACAAAAGTCAAAAATCTTTTGCCAGTACATCAAACTGCAATCAACCGCAGGAAAGATACATCTCCAAGCCTAACGAGCCATACATTTCGCGCATATGGCCCATTCACCCGGTCTAATCAATTTTCGATTCCTGACTGACACGCATTTATTTACGACCCACACGACGAAGAACTCTGCAACGTGCATTTGATTATCACCGTCATCGAAGGGCACTTCACTTAAGGGTGGAACTAGCTGCACGGCAACAACCATTTACGGATACTCCGGCGCACTTGAGTAATTACGTTAACATATGTATGATAGTTAAACGCGCCCTATCGGTTGACAACCCAAGCACAGGGGGTGCATTTTTATCCTGCTGCTAAATCCACGCACCATGAAACTGGTACTTGTATCATTTCGCCCGGTGGCACAAGTACAAGTAAAAGGTTAACGTTGCGTAACTTGTGTCCTCACCCGCAGGCACGGATAGGTCGTCTTGCCAAGACTGTTGTTGCAGTAATTGGTGGTGACCGATTGCAAACTTTCGGGTGGAGTTCGAAATTGATTAACAAAAGATTGTTTCCTTTTTTGGGCGTGTGTGCACTGTGATTTTTATTAGTTTTTTTTCTCTTTTTTTGTAAAAAAGGGTTGATAGGAAAACTTCAGTATAAATCATTTATTTATGTTTTCAATTTGGGACGTACCTCAAGCAAAAGGGTAAGAAAGGGAACTGTTTCGAAATTAAGTTGACATACGCCCTCATCTGGTAAGTATTTTTCTTCGGCTTGTTTCTCTAAAATGATTAGTTTAAGTTTGGATACTGGACACCTTATAGGAATCTATTACTCCTTTTTGCCTGATGTTTGAAAGTAATAGAAACAGAGACGATACCTTGAATCGGTTTATACTTCCTCAGTGCATCGGACAATATTAGATTATTTGAAGTGTAGCTGAATTGAAGATATTTTCTGTGATAAGTTTTCGAACATAATGGAGTGCTATATGAAAGTTATGAGCAAAGTAATAAGCTTTATAAGATTTGCCATTTTAGCAGCGTCAGCTTACGTCTTCTTTTCTACTGATTGCATCAACAATAGACTGTTTTCATGATTCTACGTCTCCTGCGGTTTCAGCATAAGCAAAATTGTGATTTTTGATCAATTTGGCATTTAGCCTAATTTGAACCAAATATACAATGGTTCGGTTCTGAAAAAAGGAATATTTTTGTCTATTATCAACTTTCACAATTCAGCATTAATATGTAACATAAAATATCTACAACTGATAAGTAATGTACACGATTATTCCTTGTTTTCAAAAAAAATATTTACAAGTGTTTTATAATATGTTTTATAGCTTTTATTTGAATTTGAGAATGCCTCTTCTTTTAAAATGATATCAATATTTTTTTATATCTCATTTTCGTCTCCTAATTGTTGCTTTGTATTACGAATATCCGCGTTCAGTGAGATATATTCTTTTACTACTCAATATTCTTACAGTTCTTCTACAGACGCCACTTTTATGATCACAATTCGCAAATATGAGTCTCGGTCCTTACGCAGTAGCTGATGATATTTCGACGGTTGAACCGCATTTAGCAGCGAAGGAACTATAGCATCCCTTTGGTTGAGGTCCAGGTTCACCTCTGACTGTAGCGCCACAAGAAGAAGAAGGACTATAGCATCTGTAGCTAAGAGACGATAACTAATCTTTTCGTTGTCATTTTCATTAACTTTTAACAATAAACATATTTTAGTAGAAGAATTAATTTAAGATTGATCATTTATTAAAATGAAGGAAATAAAGTGACTAAAAGCTACATTAATATTTTAATGGATTAATTCCATAGAAAGCAGAATCGCAGTATAGTTTAGCTGAATCAAACTTTGGTAAAAAAGTGATATTCCCTGATCGTTTATGCCGTTTTTGGTATCCAAGAAGGAATTCTATTCTTTTTTATATGTTTTACTCGGTGCCATCCTTAAAGTAAAGTCTAAAAGTATCACGTTCCACTAGATGGTAAAAATATGGATTAAAAAGATATATATTGAAGAACAAAAAATAACTGAAGTAATCCATATTGTTCGTGGCGAACATTATGCAGTGGGTAAAGTCGACACTGGTGTTCCGAAGGTCCTAGGTTACTGATAGATTGTACTTCTTGAATGTCTTAAGGTACCACCAGAGATGCTGGCAATACACAAAGAGTAATACTGCCTGTTAAAAAGCTTTTCAGAATTGATTTGTGTCAGTATTTTTCCAGGGGAATTTTTTCGATCTACGACAAGTACATAAAATTTTGACAGTTCGCGAGAAGTTCGATATTAGATACAAAGTAAATAAATAAAATTGTTTATCAACCCCAATATTTTCAATTGATATCAGAGTGTCGCTAGAAAATGAGTATTAATGTAAGCAAATTGATGCCATATCATTGGAGGCTGTATTTTACTGATACGAGCGGTGTAAAAACCGTAAACAAACTATTGGAAAATACGTGTAAACGAAAGATAAGTTAAAATTTTATTATAATAAATTAAATATATTTGAGTTAAGATAAACGTTTTATCTTGTTCCTTGTTTTCAATGAACATTACAACATTTATTGCTGTAACTGGTTTCGGACGATCGTTGTAGGCGTTTTGCTTGTTTTAACCGAGAACATAAGCTGATGTCTTAATGATGTTCAGTATAGTGCTGAACATGTTCACCTGCAATAATTTTCAAAGCTTTTACTTTGTATGCAAAAGTAAAGTTGAACTGTCATTACTATATTATTTAGGATTTTATTTTGCTATAAAGTTCGTACATTATTCATCAATTTTGTGAACTAGTTGGGTTTCCTTGAGACGATACCTATTTTAATTGATGGATTGAGTTGTTCAGTATGTTCAGTCTAATATATCAGTATGTTATATATACTATTATAAGAATTCTACAATTAAAAGTGTTCATTCTTTGCCGCATTCATGTCCATCAAACGAAAACGAAATCCAATCGGCTGTCATTTATGCATTGAATTCATACTTACATGTTTAAGAATTTCGCGGAACATTTTGGTTAACCTGCTAGAATTTCTCCCTTTGTTGGGCAGTAAATGAAATTATCCAGTGTCCAACAAAAGTATGTGGCTAAATGTCTAGACTGCATGTGCGGAAATGTTTCGGGAAAGATTTCCCCATCTTCAGCACAATCTTCAATTTAAGATGTTCCTTTGCATTGTTCATTACTCTTTTAGGAATCTTGCATTGTGTCTGTAACATACGAGTTGCACCACAATGAACAGCCTTCCTCCCACTCGGATTCATATCGAAAGCGTTGTCTTGCACAGATGGTCCACTCGACATCAAACTAAAATGTGCTTAAAATGATGTTTAAAAATAATAATTGTTGGCGCGACGGTGAACAAAAGGACCAGGGCCTAGCTTGCTCATCAACTACTCGGGTTGTGCGCGCTACTGTTCTCTCACGAGTAGAAGGGACCTACAGTTTTTTGCCGACTCCGAACGGCGAAGTTTGAGAAGCTTTCTTAGACAGTTATTACTCTTTGAGTGACAACATTCAGCAGCTCAGCATTAATAAATTTTAAGCGTAATAGAACGTATAAAATTATAATAATAAATAAAAAAATAGATATACATATCATGAGGTTGGTAATGGAGATGGTTTCGTACGTAGGCACTTAAATACAATGTACGAAATCTGATTCTAATTCTTCCGCAACCTTTGTGCTCATGGCTTGGGCTATGTAAGCACTTGTTCAATTTATCAACAAGTTAATAGAACGGTTAACAAATTCACTTTGCCAATACAGTTAATATTTAAGGAACTAGTTGGTAAACCAGGGGCCATTTTTTCATAAAGGTTTAGGATCCTCCTTATTTTTTTAAAACGTATATACATTATTATTTTTTCTTGAAAAAGAAATTAAATAAACACAGTCCTGAATTGCGTATTCTTCCCTCTAATCTTATTGGAAGTATTATAATAAACGTTTAAGTCCGAACATTCAAGGTCGTTTCTAAAAGTCTTAGATAAAGCGCAATTATTTGAATATTGATGAACAATATTTCTGTAAGTAAGAAAAAACACTTAACAATATTGTGACCGGAATAAGATCTCCAAAGATTCACATAGACTCAGAACCACTACTTAAATAAATGAAAACATTTGCACGAGGAATATGCAACTAAGCGAATACCTTCGTGGACAAGATTTCATCGGGAATCAAAACCTCCGTTAAATAATGCATCTTGGTAAATAATGCCAGGATAAATAGCGCTCTCCCATTAAATATGCAACAAAAAATACCTGACATCTGCAACCCCCCTTTTATTCAATCCTCTACCGATTCACCGCCGACAACCCCTACAGCGTAATTTAGCCAAGTGTTTGTTTGCATATGTGCGCTCGAAGCCTCGAAGAGGGTTGAAAATTATGTTTATTGCGGCGCAACATAGAAATATTATTTTTGCCCCCGATTGCAAGTTAGACACACAAAAGGAGGAAGCACACAAGTGCCGCCGAGAATGGGGTGAGATTTAGCGGCATTCGTGTACCTGTCTCAAGGACTCTTCATTACATCAATGGCGTTCCCAGCCCTGGGGTGTGGTGAGCAAAACAAACACTTGAACTCAGGGATGGACAGTACGAAGTGGGCCAACAAATTTGCGTTCCATTGTTCCATGCAGGATGATAAATGGCTGGCAGCAGCTTCCTTCCAGAGGACATGTCATTCCCTCTTACAAAAAAAATCACATCCACTGCGTACTGCTGTCAGAATACTGTCGATGATAATGGCTGCCAAATTGTTGAACAAGTGGCATTTCATTATTTGTAATTTCGTTAGAGAGCCAGCATTGTCCGTCCGTCTGGGTTGTTGTGAGTATCAAATTCATTGTCCTTGCACATGTTACGATTATTGGAATCGAATATCCCCGGGTTCTTGAATCGCGGTTTACCATTTGAATCGCTCTTCATTAAGCTTGATTCTGTGGGCAGGTTGAAGCAGCTACATAGAAAATATTGAAATTGATAATTTACAGCGATAGCGAGGGTTCGGTTAACTGGTGGGAGGGATTATTTAATTTAATGGTGATTTCGCATTTACCATCTTTATAATTCTGTCTGTATTAATGATTTAATATGAAAAGGATCGCGGATAATTTTAAAATTTTATAACAACTTCCGTCGATGAATGAAAATTTGACCGTAGTGTTTTTAACTGTTGCTCTTTGTAAAGTATAATCTTATAATCAATCAATGACAGATAAAACGTATGGCTATTGCGCCAAATAAAAGTATTATCCTATGCACTAACATCTACAGGGCTGATCACGTATGTATCTTAAGGTCCTACATCTTGTTAATGAAATTGTTACCTAGTCTAAAATAATTCACACGACTTATATTAGTTGATTGATTTTCCTTCAATGCATTGAGCCATCGACAGCAGAATAATACTAGCCTTAACATTTCCTGTTTTTATTTACAGTACTTAGCCTTGATTAAGTCGATGTTGCAATACTCGATCATTGCATTTGAATTTTGTGAATCGAAAATGCAACCGTTAGCATTTTCGCCTGACAATATTCGGTGATGATGTATCTCCTCCCTCCTTAGTATTAAAATTATTCTGAATGGTATTGAATATAATATAATATAATTAGGAGAGATACTATTATTAACACTGCGACAATAGAAAAAACTCCTATAATATATTTATATACTAACTTATGCCATTTTAATTCTTTAATTACCTTGTCTCCTTTTGTCTTATCGCAATTTCTTCTCAAAAGTTAATTTATTTTCAGTTACAAGTGACTCTTCTGTATTAGGAATGACACATCTTCCTTATATTCAAAAATATTGTCTTGAAATTTATTATTATCGAAATATATTTTTACCATATGGTATATATTAGTTTCCATTTAACACGTGGTCGCCGTGGCGTAGTGGATATAGTGCGAGGCTCACACGCCGAAGGGTCTAGGTTCGATTCCCGGCTAACACCTCGAATTTTTCACGGCAAAACTTTCGAGCTGCTGACAACACTCAAAGAGTAATAACTGTCTAAGAAATCTTCTCAAATTCCGCCGTTCGGCAAAAAACTGTAGGTCCCTTCTACTCGTGAGAGAACAGTAGCGCGCACAACACGAGTAGTTGATGTGGAAGCTAGGCCCTGATCCCCCTTTGGACTGCGCCAGCAAGTATTATTAACACGTTTTTCCTGTTGTCACAGTCACTGTTAGAAGTTTTGTTTTTTTATATTTTTAAGAATTAGTAAGTTATTATCTAACAGTATTATTTCTTCGTTCACATTTTTTTATAAGGTCCCATGTTTTCTATATACGCAATTTTTACTTAATTTTAATTCTTTTGTTAATATGTTTTGTTCAAAAGTATAGGTTTGACTTGACTTAGTATTTCTTCATCATATAACGTTGTCAAATATATCCCTTCTATTTTTTTGCTCTTCAAAAGTGTTACAGTGATCGGATTTAGTTCAAATATGCACCGTTTTGTTTGATAATCTGTCTCTATCTAGACGGCAACTACATAATACCACCCTCGTAGAAGCCCACTCAGTATTTGCGAAGAACTCGGACAGCCACTTTTCACAAACCTCTTTTGAGTTAAACTTCACACCATCAAGGGCTTTCGCCATGGACAGGAACAGGAACTTGGCGCTATGTCCGGGCTATATGGTGGATGCGATGAAACCTCCCATTCGAGCTCCCGTAGCTTCTGACGACTCATCAACGAAGTGTGTGGTCGGGCGTTGTTCTGGTGGAACACTACACTTTTCCTGTTGGCCAATTCTGCATACTTCTGGTCGATCGCCTGCTTCAAGCGCTCCAGTTGTTCGCAGTAGATGGTAGAACTAAACGTCTGGCAATATGGGAGTAGCTCATAGTGGATGATTCCCTATGATTCCCAATCCCACCAAACACACAGCAAAACCTTCCTGGCCGTCAATCCCGGCTTGGCCACTGTTTGGGACGATTCACCGGCCTTCAACAACGACTGTTTTCGCTTGATATTGTCGTATGTGATCCATTTTTCGTCGCCAGTCACTATCGCTTCAAAAATGGGTCGAGTTCGTTCCGTTTCAGCAGCATATCGCAGGCGTTGATTCGGTTCAGAAGGTTTTTTTTGCCTCACATCATGCGGCACCCAAATATCAAGCTTTTTGGTTTGGTGATTAACTCCGGTATTCGTCGTCACAGGTCTTCCACCGGCTGGTTTATCCATAGTGTCGTTTTCCCGGCTCTGAATCGTCGAAACCATTCCTCCGCGGTTCGAAGTGATAGAGTATTATCCCCCAAAACACCATTAATCTCACGGAACGTTTCTCTAGCGAATTTGTCTTTAACAAAGGAAATCTTTAAAATAGCGCGAATTTCGGCGTTAGTGAACTAAATGTTTACACGTCTATAACTGTTGAACGCAATATCCAAATAATCATACATACCGTCATTTTGGTTATGTCAAGACCTTTCTAATGATCATAGTATTGCCAGATACAAGCTCTGTAGCGCTTTGTACATAGGTGGAACATTCAAAAGACAAAAAGGCGGAAGGGAAATATTGAACAACCTTATATTCAAGCTTTGGGAATTGGAACAATACATTTTTTCTCGGTTTAAATTATTTTTGTTTGTATGTTAATTGCAAAAATTAGACTATTATTATAAAACTCAACTACTTGTAATCTTATACATACAATGTTCTTAAAATCTATTTTTATATTTTATTATTTCCTCAACTGTAAGTATGTATACGTGTTAAAAATTACTCCTGCTGAAGCAATATTGTCTAGAATATATTCTACTATAATTTTTTAAATATGAACTTTAAGCATGAGGTCTAGGAAAATAATAATTTGTTTATCGGTTTCGTCTATAATTTTGAGTAATATTTTTAATTTTATTTCTATCTAATACAATAGTGTTCTTTAATAGTATAAATGTGTTGTTAAGACTAGTGTTTATTATAATATGTTTATTTACATTTTTAATGAATTTCTTACTATTTGAATCTGTTGTTGATAGATGGTTTTAAATATCGTGTCTATCTTCATCATTCATAGTTCCAAAAAGCCATTTAAATCCATTACCTACGATATGATTTTTACTATTATTTTCATTGACCAATACTTCTTTATTACACTTCTTTGTATATCCTATAGTATTAAAATTTGCTTCTAACTCATTGATTAAATTAAAAATGTCTGTCAATCTGTTATTTGGTGAACAATGTCGTATTCGATTACTTTTTCTGCCATATCAAGTTTTATTTCAAAGTATCCTATGCTTGTTTCAATTTTTTTAATTGTCATTGTTTGGTGTGTTAACGGAAGTAGGGTCAAGATTTCGATCCACATGAATGTCATATGAAAATTTTAATGGTATTTTAATGTTGCTTTCATGTACCCCTTCTAATGCATATTTCCCAAAATGTCGGCTTTCTTTATGTTAGCTTAAAGCTTTCTTTTTGAGTTTCAGCGTAATCTTCTCTTTCCCTATTGAGCTTACTTACTTAACATTATATTTTTTTTATTTATTCTGTCTTTGATTGTTTTAGTGTCAATGATGCGATTTTCTACTTCTGTAGGCTAAGCTTGGATACTACAGCTTAAAAAGATTTGTTCTTTACTTGGTAACTTGTTTTCTAAGTTTATGGCTCTAACTTTTTCAGTTAAGGTACCATTAAGTCCTTCTATACCTGCGTTCCCGGTATGGTTATTATCATTTTTACAGAATTGCTTTATGTTAATACTGTTAAATTCATTATATCATACAAGTTTTTTTCATTTTCCCTTTAATTGAAATGAATTGCCTAAGTTTTTCTATTATGCTTTCTATTTTTAAGAAGTAATCTAATGGCATATTGCGAGAATTTGTGGATAAAATAAATAAAATTGTAATTGTTTTGTAAATATCCACATGTCGTTTATATCATCCGGAGTTTTTGTTAATTAAAATTTCTGTTTAATTGGGTTCCTATAATATTTTGCTAATGTGCATATATTTTAATTATTTATTACTTTGTTAATCAAAATTATTAGGTTCGGGTAATATACTTTACTTTTCAAAGCCTCATAATAAGTTATCAATACTGAATGGCCTGATTCTGTATTATGCAAAAAGGACATATATTTTAAAGCTTCCTTTTCATTTTTTAAATATTTTGAAAAATAGCTACATTTGACAAAATTAACATGATGGTTTCTTAGGTTTTTTTATTTTTTTCTGCACAATGTTGTATAGTGAGTCGTTTACTTCACAATACATTAAAGTTTTACGTCTATTTATATGTCTTTGGACTATATCAAATATTTTTAAGGAATGCCATTTTTATCAATAAATATTCATTTATAACTAAAAATATTTTCAATCTCTTACTCTTTTTGCTTCAGAATTATTATCTGAGTCTTGAATCTATCACAATCACAATCAATTAGGGTTCTTTTGCGTTGGGATTTTGTAGTAGCTTATATTCATATTTGACAAAGTTTTTAATTTGTTAGGGCTATAAAAAGCACTATATATTGCGAATTTTTACGACAATTGGTATAAAATTGTTTTCAGACAAAAACTCAAGGCTTTAAAAGACTTTAATATTTTTCAAAACGGAATCGTTTTGTGTTTTATCAATTAATGAATCTTTAACATCGTATATAAGCAGAATCTAAAAGTGCAGTATAACAACACCCCTTTTAATTTTTAAGAAATTTTGAAGTGTATTAGGCAGGCAACTGACAAACTATGTCATTAACTTTTTTATGTGCAGCATAAACAGAACTGGTGTTCACTTTTGCGAGTAAACATACATTAATACTCTCCAAAAGAATCGATATATCCACTTTTATATATATAATAGCTCCCACTGTAACACTAAGCTGTAACAGGAATACTTTGTAACATGTGGGTGTTTTTCAGTTTGGAAGTAACTTCCACAGGTTTTTTATTAGTTTTAGTTCTTATAGTTTTAATAAAACTATTACGTTATTATTTTACTTTTTAATAGTTTATTTTCTTAAAAAAGGTAAGCCCATGGAGGCTAGAGATTTTTCAAAGCAACAACAACTTGTTTTAAAAATTTTTAAAGAGTTCTTCTGTGTTTTAACAAAATCCAAGAAAAAAAAGGGTCCTGAGGAACGATTTTACATTATAATTCTGAAGTGTAATAATTCTGAAAAATTTTGCATCTACAGTAAACAATTGCATTTTGGTGATGTAGTACATGTAGTATACTTGATTATTGATTATTATCAATATTGTGCATCCATAAAATGTAGATAAATGTTTTAATGTAACCGCAATGTACCAATTTGAATTCAAATAACTTCAGCTAGTAAAGTCTATTTAAAAAAGAACTTTGAACAGCATTTCTTTTCACAGACACGTTAAGTTAAAACAACTTGCAACAGAGTTTGTATTCTTTAACAATACAAATTCCCATCATCTAGTATCTGCCAAATGTAGGGAATCCTAGCCATTGTACAGAGAATATTGGAGAAAAAGAAATTACACATTCAATTGCAATGTAGTCCTAACGTGACCCTCGAGTGCAATTAGAGAGCATAATAGGACTTTAGGTGGTTAACCTTTAACTACACATCCAGGATAGTACGAGATGCCCGATGATTCGCCATTTCTTCAGCAAATAACAACAAACGTGCCAATTGTCTTACAGTCTTCCGTGTGAGATATATGAATGTCGCTATTGCCAACAATAACCCCAAAGGCCGCACTCGCCCGTACAACCGGAGACAAAGGACGAGATGAAATGTCAATTTGACTTCCTTGGCGACATTAAAACGAATCCAATTGGCACTTTGTTGTGTGTTTTATCAGCAACGTGTGTGTTTGTGATGTGTTTGTGGGGAGAACGCAAACTTCCTTGAAATTATTTGTTTGCTAAGGACACTTTACAAAGTCTAAATGACGTGAAGCTGTATATCCTTTGTGTAGTAAAACTAAGGCCTTGGAGTAATGGTGTGTTGCAATAATGCGAAAGAAAATTGCTCTTCACTATACAATTGGGGGTGATTTAGGTTTGTGATAGTTGGCAAAAACTTTTTTCTTACCGACTGTGATTTAGGATAAATTTCGTAAAACCAAAAAAAATGTAGGTATTTTCACAGCTTTATAATTTTTTAGTTGAAATGTATTATTTTTTTTTAAATGTTTTTATTTTGTTGTACAAAACAAATTGATATATTGCAACTTAGTTACATAGTATACCAAGTGTCTTCATTTCGAAGCTGATAACTTCCAAGTGTGGCACTTACACGCAACTACATATATATATATATATATTATATATTAGCTGGAATTATTTAATTTCTTTTTTGCTATGTATACATAACTAAGCTGCTGAAGCGGACGGACAGAACTATTTAAAGCAGCTAGAGATGACCTGGCTGGATGAGCATGCACCGGCTCATCTGTAAGATATGGTTGGAGGAAAGAATTCCCGATGAGTGGAACCTCTGTGTCGTTTGCCCGGTCCACAAGAAAGGAGGGATGTCTGCGCCAATTATCGAAGGATCAATCTTCTTAACATAGGCTCTCTGCCATATGCAGAGATCGATCTGTTTGCTTGTTGTTTATTTATTTGGTTACTTCTGAAGAACAAAGTTGATTATTCCGTCTCTTGAAATGCTTCTCATGGAATGCCGTTGATAATATTCATCGGATTGATGGCATCCTTACAAAAGAGAAATACGTTGACTTAACGTCAAACTTAATGAAACCATGGGCCACTTAATTAGAAACTGCAGCAAGTCAACGATCCAAAACACACTGTAAGGTTTACAATAAAATTCTTCACTGGCCATCCCATTGATGTTTTGGTCACCTTCGGATGCAGGTCAACCTTATTGAACATGCGGTGATTTAAAATCTAGCCTAAGCCAAAAAAATTAATTAAAAATATGAACGAACTGTTCAGAGAGGTAAAGGAATATTGGTATTCCATACCTGTTGAGTGATGTCGTTCTCTAATAAGGTCCGTGAAGCATCATTGTGAAGCAATTATAATATAAAACTGCTATCCTACCAAATATTGCATAAATGCTTTTTCGAAAAAAAGACAAGAAGTTTTTTCCTGATTTCCCATATCATTCTAATTACATGCTCCTTGAAACTTTTGTAGTGTACTAAAAGAGTGATAAAATGTTTTAATTTAATGCTTTTAATTTTAATCTTAATTCTTAAAACATTTTTACTTTGAAATGTATATACATAAACATACATAAATACAGATTCTTCTAATGATTTAACTGTACGATGATTCATTTACATGCGGTTTTAATTGTGTACTATGACCGTTTCTCATTAGTTGTACGTATATATTTATATCCATTTGAAAAATTAAAGGCTTACAATAGCAAAGTAGAAATTAAATATTTCCAAATTCATGCGGCAGTGACAAATCAAAGGAAAAAAATTGAAAAATATCCAAATTAACACCTATACTTCTCTCAACACCCCACCGATTAAGAGATCGCCTTCGTTCTTCTGCTGGAAATCTTCGTGCCTCAACCATCACTAATTGCTGCAATAAATAATGTCAGCCCAACACCATTTTATCATTCTTCTATCTCATCTTCTCCCTCGGACTGTGATACCTTCAACGAAAAAAAGTATCGAAACAATTCATAACAGAAGGTCCAAGTTGGTTTTTCGCTATTTTGTCACAAGCGTATGCCACACAAAAAGTATCATGCCCTTAAATTCTATTCGCGCACACATATTCCACGTCGAATAATATTCCTAGCGTCCCCGCGCATTAAAGCGATTTCATGCTGGGTTTTTTATTACGCAGACATATTTACATATTTTCAAGCCCTCTAGAGTAACAAACGGGAGGGCAAAAGAAAATTACTCGGCTGAATTGAGAGCGATGTCATACGTCAGCCTCGCAGGTAATTTATCTGAAGGATACCATTACCATTGCTACGTTAAAATTAGTTTTTTTTTTACTCTATTCCTGCTGACGCACCAGACAGGAGCAAATGATGTCCTTACGGACTATTTTTACGAGTTAATTATTTTAATTTTGATTTAAGGGAGGATCTTTCATTTTTCTGCGGGAAAAATTAAATCAACAGAACCTACAGATTCTGTCAATATATCACTCAGCGATATGACACCTTAGATTTATGTGATGGAAAACTTGTTTTCTCTACATCACGTATTCTTCTATTTAATAGTCATAAGGACTCTAACTTCGTCTGCCGTCAGGAACTACACTGTATCTAGGTGTGAATTTGCATTTTTATTACAATACCCACAACGTGAAGTAATTAGACAGACGAAGGTGCTGTGACGCGATGAAGATTTATTTATTCAAGAGCAGTCCTGAACTGCCTGTCTTGGTGGTACGGGTGCCATCCATGTCTTCTTTCTTATACTCACGCTCTATGTGGGATTTAGGGTAATAAATTAAAATGTTTGTTTTGCCCGGCGCAAAGTTTATTAGGTGTAAAAGGATAAAGGGCAATTGAAGCATGCTCAACAGAGTCAAGGACTTAGTGTATATTATTAGTGTTATATGAATTTTAATTTACTTATGCAAATTTTAAATTATTTATTTACACTTATGATAGTACAGCAAATACAAAGACACACGTATTGTAGTATCTCTTGATTATTTAAAAATATTTAAGAATCTTATTTGCGCACGGCGAGTCAGTTTATTTACAAGTAAATATTGACAGTTTCTTCGTATATCCTGTGTCCGTCAAAAGCGATTACTTTTTCCCAGCTATCTGGTAAATGTCCAATACTATCTCTAAGCATTAGTCCTCTCTTGCACCCATTCAATCATTGGGCTCTTCTTCACATTTTTTTTTTGAGACCCAAACCAGTGACTCCCCAAATATTTTTGTATCCATCGAAAATGCCAGTAATCAGAAAGAGCAAGGTCTTGGGACAGTTTGGGTAAGACATCCCTCTTTAGGACTTCCGGGTAGTTTTTGACTGGAAAATCAACTTGTCATGCCTTTCGGTCGTTTTTGGCCGTTTATCACAGCCCAAACCCATTTGTTGTAGTCGATAACGTTTCAAATAAAAGGTTTCACCCGGTTTTAGAAGCTTTCAGTGCACCATACCCGTCTAATTTCATCGTGTGCAGAACATGGCCTCTCAACCATGGATGTGTCGATAAAAACGATGATGGAACGGGCTTACCAGGCTTTGCAGAAAATTTTCTCTTCTTGAGGTTATCGAAGTGTATCCACTTTTCATCTCCAATCAAGATACGGTATTTAGAATTCTTCCTTTGATGTCTTTCAAGAAACAGTTCCGATATGGTTACATCGCCTTTCGATTTCTCTCGGTTTCATCTAGTGAGGCACCCTATTTCCTACATTTTAATTTATTCAACGAAGGCAAATTGTTTGATGTTTGTAAAGCCCTAAAATCCTTATCTTTACAGTTCTTCGAAGTTAAAATCAAAGCTTTTGAAGCGTCGAAACCACTTTCCGCATGATTTATCGATCGAAGTAGGGTCACTATAATAAAAATTACTAAATACCAAATTTTGTTTGCAATATTTCATTACGAACAATAATATTTATTTAAGCTCTTCGAAAAGGTCCGGATTTGTCTTTAATAAAAACTATAGTAAAGTTTCAGTTGGATTGCAAACAAAATTTGGTATTTAACTGACACTTAATGATGGGATGGAAAGGATAATAGATTCGCTCTTTCATTTATTGTATCGCTGTCTCTCAGCTTATGCATCAGATACAAATATTGGGAACTCTATATCAATTGCTAATGTTGTCCAAAATAAACCGAGAAGAATTTTAAATTCCAATCAAATTATAAAACCAGCAACAAATGTTACAAATAAATTCGCGAGAAAATAAAATTATAACGTAAATATTTGGGAACTGCTTGCAAAATCGCATGAGAAAGTTATCGCACAGTTATACAAGAAATTGTTGAAAACATGAACAACAGAATTAAACAACCCTTTTGCCTGTTCAAACTGCAGACTTAAAAATGGAATTTTAACCATAGGAACCCCAAAATTTTACTAAACAATTTATCCGATACTCAACCAATTTTTGAAACGATAGATGAAATGTTTTTACGATTGGTTGAATTTAGGCAAATAGTTAAAGGCAACGGAGATTTTGTGGTTTCCCAATGCTGTTTCTCACGACTGTATCTGAGTGACACAATTGAAAAAAAAAAAAAACAATCTGTTTGAATAATTTTGTGTATCTCAGTGAAATTAGCTCAGTTTCTAATTCGGATTTCGAAAAAATTTTGCGGACTTAGATTAGTATGCTCAAATCTACTATTAGTAACGTAGAGCAAGTTGGACTTAATGTCAAGATTGGTCTTTTCTCGATTGAGCTCAAAATATCATCTAACAGAATGCGTGTCCAATAAAATAAAATTATAATTAGAATAATAAAAAATAATAAATAATAATGAAAAACCTTTTAATATGCAACCGGTAGATGGAATAAAGAAATTAAAGTCTGAAATCGCTGATAAAAAATGTTCAAACACTGAATGCTCAGAAGTACAGATCTTCTGTAAATGCCTATTTGAACAGGAGGAATCGTGCTGCTAACACCAGTAATCAAAGTGTCTTTCCGCAAATAAATAAAGACTTTAGGAATAAAAAGCACAGCGCTTCTGCGTCTGCAGTTAACCAGAGCGGGAGAAAACGACACAGTTACTACAGCAGGCATTGATCCAGATAAGACAAACTTAACGAGAATTTCTTCGTACGAGGGTTGCCTTTTATATTTCGGGATTAGAGAACAAAAACAAATATTAATCATCAAAAATAGCTTTATTGTTTTTCAAAACATTCCTCATTAGGGTCCATACACTTTTGCATGCGTTTGAACCAAATTTCGAAGCACTTTTGCCACTGTGATTGAGGTATCTTCAAAACATCCATTCTGAACACATCAACCGCTTCGTCAGGTGTCGAAAAACGTTGACCTCTCATTTTATTTTTTACGTACGGGAATAAAAAGAAGTCATTCTGTGCCAAGTCAGGACTATACGGCGGATGACTCATCAAATCGATGTTTTGAGTACTTAAAAATGCAGTTGTTTTAGCAGATGTGTGAGAGATCGCATTTTCGTGGTGAAGAGTGATCCGTCTTCGGCGGTTGGTTTTCCTAATTTCTTGGAGGGCAACTGGGAAATAAATGGTTGTGTACCACTCAGAATTGACTGTTCTGCGTTGTTCTAGTAGTACGGTTGAGACATGTCGAGTTTTTCCGAAAAAAAGGCGACCATTTGGTTGGAAGTGCTTCGTGCGCGAGTAACTTTTGTTGGATTTGGCTCAATTTGAAACACCCATACAGTCGACTACTGTTTACTTTCGGACTCATACGCGTAAATCGACGATTCATCACCTGCCACGATGTCATAGACATGTTTCGAAGCACCGCGATCGTAGATTTGGGGCATTTCTTTCGACCCATCGACACGAGCCTATTTTTAAGCGATTGACAAATTGTGTTGGATCCAACGCGAATAAATTTTTTTGACGGTCAAATGTTCATGCAATATTGAATGAATGCCGGTCCCACTAATGCCTACGGTTGTCTCAATCTCACGATAGGTCACATGACGATCTTGCAATATCAGTTGGCGTACAGCTTCAATGGTTTCCGGAACAACAACTGATTTTTTACGACCTTCAATTCGTCTTGGAGTGAACTACGACTTCGGTTGAATTCACCATACCATCGATAAACACTGGTCATTGATGGACCTTTATCGCCAAAAATTGAATTAAGTTCATCGATGCACTGTTGTTGATTTAATCCACGTCAAAAGCTGTAAAAAAATAATCGCACGAAAATTTTCGCGATTAAATTTCATTTTTTGGGCGAGATAAATCTTTCATATAACTGTGAGGAACAAATAACGCTCGTATGTCAAAACTTTCTGAGTACGTATAACCTCATAAATGTCAAACTTTACTATAAAGCTGGCAGTTGCCAGATTGCAACACTAGGGTTGTCCAATCCTGAAATATAAAAGGCAACCTACGTAATCGAAGACCCTTAGGAGAAAATTGATGCACTTGGTGCGGGTTTTAAGGAAGTGTATAAGATGAACGATGTAAGTTAGGCGACTGGCAACAACTCGGCTGATAAGATCGTCGCCGTCGAAAGGGTACAACTCTCGTGAACTCAGGTGATGACATTGGCAAATTTCGATGAAATCTAAATGGTATTCTGAGACATCTCCCTCTTGAAGTGATAAAGGTATTTACAATCCTGTTTAGCAATACGTCGAAATATGCGTATTATAGTGAGTATTGGAATACAGTGTGGTCGCCGGGGAGTAGTGGGTAGAGTGCGACGCTCAAACGCCAAGGGGCTAGGTTCGATTCCCAGCTCAACACCAATTTTTCGAATTTTTTACCGCACAACCTCTTTCGAGCTGCTGACAACACTCAATGAGAAATAACTGTTTAAGAAAGCTTCCCAAATTTCGCCGTTTGGCGTCGGCAAAAATCTGTAGGTCGCTTTTACTCGTGAGAGAACAGTAGCGCGCACAACACGGGTAGTTGATGAGCAAGCTAGGCCCTGGTCCCCTTTGTACTGTAGCGCCAACAATTATTATTATTATTACTGGAATGCAGTGATGGTGCAGCGAAGCAAAAATTCTCTAACTAGGTGCAACCTCTTATCAATAAGTCTTCTTCCAAACAATTGTAAGATATTTAAAAAACTGACCAATAGAGTGCTGTCAACGCAGGCTGAGAATAACAATATCATTCCGTATATCAATTTGATTTTAAAGCGTTGCATGACACCATTCATCCAGCGCCGAAACTGGTACTGGGTAAAACAATATAACAAGTGTAGGAAAATATGTACAGGTTCCTGTTTAATTCACCTGGAGAAGTCGTTCGTCGTATGAATAAAATCTCCTTTTTACACGCCTAATGAGATATTTATCAATAATCGTTATATCTTTGTGTATGTTTGACGGGGACATTAGAAAAAGAGAGAAGGTTAAGAGTTGCTGGATGACACGGGTATGCACTGGCGCAAAAATAAGGTAGTCAAATACCTGCGGTTCTGGGTAGATGCATTTTTTCATTTTAAAAGTATAGAAGGGGGTCGAGGCGTATTTATTACAAAGAGACTATTTCAAAACATACAAAATCTGCGAGGAAGAAACTAATCTGCTAGATAGTTCTTGTCCGACCAATGTTAACCTATGAATGTCCAGTTAGGTTCAACATAAATGTATTCTTCATGGAAAAGATAAGGGGTTTGAGGGGGGGGGGGGGTTGTCGCCTTAGCGACTGCATTCTCCTCAATGGGACACCTCAGTCTTAATACATTATTCCAATAGGGTTGTTTACAACAGGGTGAACTGATACGAGTGGGCAATTTTTCTATTAAGTTATTTCGCAGCCACACTGCACTCGGTGACTCGGTCAATGACCCGAGTTTTTACCCCAATTCATAGGCATTCCTGTATTTGTATCAGGTTGGTCTCATACAATACCAACACTTACACACTTACACTTTACATCGCCAGAGTTAAGGAAGGCCTTTTCTGGTACAATCAAGATGTGCCAAATAGGGATAGTAAATATTTTAATAATTGTATGGCGCGGCAGTCCACAGGGGACCAGGGCCTAGCTTGCTCATCAACTACTCGTTTTGTGTGCGCTATTGTTCTTTCACGAGTAGAAGGTACCTACAATTTTTTGCCGAATCCGAACGGCGAAGGTTGAGAAGCTTTCTTAGATAGTTATTACTCTTTAAGTGTTCTCAGCTCGATAAAGATGGTACCATGAAAAGTTCGAGGTGTTCAGCCTCCACGGCGGCCAAATGGGAATATATTTTGAAATTCTGAAATTTTGAAGTTTCATATGCTATAACATATCATTGTTAAACAATGCAACATTTTTCAGTTGACTAAGTAGTAGAAAAACTTTCTATATAAACCCTGCAGATCCCGGGTAACTTGGAGCAAGAAATCAGCCAAATAGAAGACAGCTAGTGTATATTTTGCTGCAATTGAGATATATACAATATAACATTAATTATTATTTACAATATATATATACAGCCTACATATATATATATTAGTTTTATTAAGAGAGCCCGTTTAGGGCGAGTAAGTAATTTTAATGACCAACTATGATAACATCTAGTTAAAGCATTTTGCCAAGCACATGAATAAGTTTCGTATCGTATTAAAATATATAACTTATCCACCTTTAAAGACACCTTTGTGTAGCAGAAGATCTAACTAGCCAAACAACATAAAATAAAAATTGAATAAGCTCGACAGCAATGTTGTCATTTATATGATAATATTGTTATTTATATGACTGACATTTTTATGTCTCCTAAGCTAAGTTTAATTTTAGATTATATTGTTATAAGTGAGTTGGATTTATTAAGTTGTTAGGGTGGAGTTCCGAACAGTACTCACTCCTGATTTCCTTGAAATGTTTTTAAAGGTAGCCCTGCATATAGGAAGCCCAAATCCGAATGTTTTTTTTTTCCGCAAATAACGGGAAAGGAAGAAAAGGACATTTTTAGTTTTGGTATTCAGGACTTAATATCTTCGAAACGGTAAGTCGCATGTGAATTATACTATTGAAAAAAAAAATGTTTTCACAAAATTCGCTATAACTTCAAAAGTTGTTGAAGGATTGTAACGGTAACGGTAACAAAAACACGTACTTTCTTCTTTGATACCAATTTTATTCGCATACGATTTACCGTTTCGAAGATATTAAGCCCTGAATACCAAAACTAAAAATGTCCTTTTCGTCCTTTCCCCTTATTTGCGGGAAAAACTCATTCGGATTTGGGCTTCCTGTGTGCAGGGCTACCTATAAAAAAAATTTCAAGGAAATCGGGGGTGAGTACTATTCGGAACTTTATCCCAGAGTTCTGCGAAAAAAGTAAAATAAGAATTATAGTAATAATGTTAATGTATGATATGGGATAAGTAATAGAAAATAACATGAAGATATTTACAACATCAATTCCTTATGATACACTTCTACTTGCATAAGATTTTAATTTTTGATCCAAGCATACGGATACTATCTGTAAAAAAAATTTTAACTTTAATGTTGAGATAGATCATTCTGGCATTAGCGTTTTTTATGTAGTTTATGTACTCAACTACCCATTAAGAAAAATGTGATTAAATTTTGAGAACCATTTTGAGGGGATTTTTTTTGAACGTCCCTCATTCAACGGTTCATTCAGATAAAATCACATAAAGTGTTACCAGTTAAATCGCTACCTCTTTTTAAACAATATCCCCTGTTGCCTTTGAAACTGCAGTAAAAGAAAAACAAACAAAGATCTTATAATTGTCTGCTTATCTGCTGTTTTGTCAACTAAATTACCGTAAAATTTTCAACAATATTGTATGGCAAACCCACATCAACTATTCATGAGAAATTTTTCGTTGTACTTCTGCTCGTGGGTTTGGCTCCACAGTGAATCTTTGAGAAGTATATGCATACACACACCTGAACAATTTACATCAAAAGGACTGACTGAGTGAAACTCAGCTTGCTTGCCCTCCTGTTTGTTATCCTTTCACTAAAATGCCTGACATTGTGTTTACCTCGCAAAAACATATTTCACGGAAATAACCATTCAAAGTCATAAATCAATTTTGCATCGAGATTATTATCCTTGACACACAAATAATTTCACATACGTATGAGTACTCACTTAATACACAAGCAGAATCTTGTTTTTACCTGTTCATTAAAAATTCCAAAGACTTGCTAAATGTCGTTTAAATTATTTAAGAACATGTTGTTGTTCGGATATCAACATATAACTTTACTGCTCTCTCTCTCTTTACTCCATTTTCCGTATAATTCGGGGGGTTGCTTTCTCCCCGGAAGATGTTGCAAAAGGGCTATAGTAGAAGATTCTATTCCGTCGTTTGATGTAAAAGGGTCCCATCCAAGGCATATAGTGCACAAATGCATGGAATGGCTAGTGGATCTTTTGATGTGTTCCTTTTTTTTTCTTTTCCATAGAAAACGAAACAGGAGGTTTTTCATTTTTCCTCCTTCAGCTTGGTGTGTCGACATGAGGAGGCAAGGAAAGGATGCCGGCTGGTCCCTTGGGAGAGCCGAGTTCACCGAGTTTACTTTTTTCTTGTAAATGATGCGTGTTTTATTATTATATTCGTATGCAAAAATAACCGTAAATGGAATAAGCACGTATTTGGCATCCTCAGGCATGGCAAGCAACAAATGTGCGGATAAGTAAAATTAATGATCATACTTAGGATATGACATATTCCGTCGGTGAATCCCAAGCAACGCCCACTTTTTTTAACGGAGCTCATGTGGCTTTCAGTTTGTTTCAGCCTGTGTCGGCACTGTTAGAAGAGAAAAGGTTTTATTAGATTAGCAGTCACATTGTATTGATTCATTAATTTGCGGCCACTGTAGGAGTTTTGGTCTTTTGAATTAATCATAAGTGCCTTGTGTAGTACATTTTTCATAAATATAAATTTTTTTTTCCATGGCATTCAAATCTTGAACATATTCGGATTACTTAAGGGTAAGCGTTTTTTTATAACATGCTTTCTGTGCCAGTGGTTAACATTAAAGCACTTTTCTTCGGATATTTTTTAGTTTCCCAAATAACCACTTCTTGTCTCTTGCACTAAGATCTCAAGATCTACATTTCTGTTGAAAAGTGAAATTCTGCCACGGACTTACTTATTTTGCCCCCAGAAGATATATTTGGTGCCCGAATATTTCTGTGGTTCTATTTTTGGGAACACACTAGGAAATCGGGTTTAATATTTTCGAAGAAGATTTATTCTGAAATTGACTGAAATTATTTTATACTCTATTCTACACTGTGGCCGCCGTGGCGTAGTGGGTAGAGTGCGACGCTCACACGCCGAAGTTCTTGGTTCAATTCCCGGCTGAACACTTTGAATTTTTCACGATACCACCTCTTTCGAGCTGCTGACAACACTCAAGGACTGTCTAAAAAAGTTTCTCAAACTTCGCCGTTCGGAGTCGGAAAAAAACTGTAGGTCCCTTCTACTCGTGAGAGAGAAGTAGCGCGCACAACACAAGTAGTTGATGAGCAAGCTAGGCCTTGGTCCCCCTGTGGACTGTAGCGCCACCCAATTATTAGTTATTATTACTATTCTACGATTGTAAAAATACTTTTCATAAATAAACTTATAGTTGCACGTTCATTCTTTTGAATGTTTGCATGTGGGTACAGAATTCTGGAGTTAGTTTTTGCTGTAACGTACAATACCCTCTGATTTTGATGTTGTTTAAAGATATGTTTACTTTTGTATCCATAAACATGTCAAGTTCTGATCAAAAAAGGGCATTCGGAATATTTTATTTTTCTACTCCTGATCTTTAGAAATATTTTGAAATACTTTGGTTTGGTAGATAGAATTATGGTAAATCTCACTGACGTCACTATTAAAATATATGAAATTGTGGGTACAAAAATAAATGTGAATACCTTACAATATTTTTTCCCTATAAACAAATGTGAACATTTTTAAATTCCGTACATTACATTTTTCTAAAAACACACATTTTAAACTTATTATTAAACCTAAACAAACAAACTCTGGTATTTCGCTTGCTAAACAGGATAATCCCAGTTAACACTGTTGACAAATTCAGTAATTAAAGTTTGTATTCTTCCCTTTGTATTCTTCCCCTCTTTCTCGTCAACATTATCAAATCTCTTCAAGCCGCAGTCAAACCGCAGAAAATGTCACTCTCATCGATGCGCCGAATGAAGCCTGAAATTTCACTCCAAACCAACCATCAGCAGTTCCACCCGCATGTTGTCATTTCGGAGAACACAGGATGGACTCCGACTCCGACTGTGCCACTGATTTCGACATCTACCGATAGCCAGTGTGTCACAATTCCGGTACATGGACATTTGAAAAGGGCTGCAATGAGGGTGTGATAATCGTGTTAGAGGAAACCGCCACCGAGAGAAAAACACAAACCCATAAACTCGAAACCGCAACCAAAGAGGTCTACTCACTATACAATCGCATCGGGACCATAACTGTGTTGGAAGTTTGCTGAGGACGTGTTGTAAAGTTTGTTTGTTTCCTTGGTCTGTTATGGAATTTTGCATTTTAGTGCTTAAGGGTGTTTCTGCCTTAACACTTTATGGGAATAAGAGGGTTGGTAATCAAATATGTTGCAAGTAAATTTCAAAGAACTGTTGGCTTAAAGTAAACATAAGTATTTATATTTGAAATATATTTTCAAAGATTCTAACATATTAGTATCTGGCAATATATTCTGTTTATATAAATGAAAACAAGGTTTTGCAAGAACATTAACTTTAATGATAGAAGCATTTAGCGGCTGTGCCTGCCTGTGTCCTGCTTCGACTTTACCGAACTCTCTGGCCAGAGAAATTCTACTCAATCAGGTCTTCTACAAAAGGCCGAAAATTATCGGAGTTTTCATTTCATCCTGACGCAAATTCGAAGACAAACTGCAAGAGCAATGATCTCCGCTTACATCTCAAATATTGTACTGAGACATCTCCCTCAAGGAGTGGTAAATATGCACACTATCCTGTTTAACAATGACCTCAATAATGCACATTTTCCGGAGCATTTGAATACAGCGATAGTGCAGCCCATATCCAACCTTCGGCCGAATATTAGATAGGTTTTCGAAAAAGTGGTTAACAGAGCTCTGCTTGACTGGGTAGAGGATAAAAATATCATACCGGATAACCAGTTCGGTTTCAAGGCGGGGCATGATACCATACATACCGCGTCGAAACTAGTATCTGACATTTAATGGAACAAGTGCAAGAAACAGTACACAGGTGAGGCGCTGATAGATCTGGAGAGGGCCTTCAACACCGTTTAGTTGGAAGGACTTTTTTAAAAGCTCAATCGGCTCGGCATGCATAAATCGCTATTATACCTACTGTTTCGTATGCTTACTGGCAGACGGTTCGTAGTCAATCCTATTAAACATTTACTTAAGCGATATGTTAGGTTCTCTTCATAATGCGATCCATCCTGCTCAGGACGCCATTGGATAAGGCTTCGGGGGGCACAAAAAAGAATTGGCGTAAGCTCCCTATCATTGGATAACGCGGGGAACCACTGGCGAAGAGGACTGTGGTCAGATACTTTGTGATCTGGTTAGATCAGTATTTCTATTTTAATAACCATATAGATGCTGCTCTAAGCAGTGCTAGAGGCGTCGTTGCCCTTGCAAAGAGACGGTTTTACAACAGCCAACTCGATGCGAGGGCAAAGGTAATTTGCTACTTGGCCCTAGTCAGGCCAATGCTTACGGCAGTCCCGTGTGGTTCAATGTGGGAGTTAGTCTGATGGAAAGGAAGCGGTTGTGCGAGAGGCCTGTCTTTGACTTTACCGAACTCCTTGGACCGACTACAAGAAATTCTACTCTAATGAAGTCTTATGCAACAGGGTTAAAATTATCAGAGTGGATAATTTCATCCTGAAGCTGATTCGGAGATATACTGCAAGAGCAATGGAATCCGATAACAATCTATGCTTACTATCCCAACGCACAATATCTGAATTTCTGAAGCATACGCTATTTTGATAAGCTAGGTTTGTTACAAGACAAGAAAGCGGTTCGGCTCATCTTTCATTTCGCCCGTTCTGCTGTGGATAGGCGACTCAACTACTACCGTACCGTTGCACGACGAGCTTAGGGCAATTTCTTCCGATTCAGTACATTGGTATCGAGATGGGATGTTCTGGATACCGCGAAGTAGCATAAATGGTTCTGTTGGCTACAGAACGAATAAAACTCATGTAGCTGTAGATTTTAGGTTAGATTTAGATTCTTAAGGTAATGAACTAGAAAAACAATAAAACAAAAATACAAAGAAATAAACAAAAAAACATTTAGAAAAATACAAAAAAACTCAAATATAAAAACAAAAACATAGAGAAATATGTGTGAGTGTATGTTTGATTATGCACACATATATAGGTGTACATAGACACACCTGTGTATGTATGCATGAACATATATTGTTGAACTATATGATGGTATACATGCACATTTGCGTACTTAGCTTAAGATAGTAGTAGAATAGTTTAAGTTCTAGTTAGTTTAAGTTGTAGCTGTAGTTTTATATATAAGTTTTTTAGTAAAATGGTTAAGTTTTTAAGTTTTTTTTTCTTTTCTTAATATATAATATGTGTAAGAATGAATTAATATTTTTGTATAAAATAAATAAAGTTGTTGAAAAACATATGAAATTAAGATAATCTTAGAGAGCCCGCAATAGGACCAATAACATTATGATTAAACAAAGAAAGTCCTGTAAACTGGCTTTAAGTTTTTTTTTGTCTAGAATTAAAGTGTTCTTTTCTTTTCTTTTCAATTCATTTTTATTCACTAATTCATATCAAACTTACATACTAGACACAAATGTTTAAAACTAGTTTAACGAACTTTGTTATTAGTACTAACTTACTGGCCCTAGGCGGGCACTCTAAGCTAAACTTAATCTTAAACTATGTCTTTCGACTTAACCTAACAATTCATATGTAAATTTAACTTAAATTTAACTGTAGAAGTAACGATTAAGAGTATTGCAAAAAACTTAATATCAGAACATTTTTATTAAAACTTATATACTAACTTACACACTGCCTTAAAATAACTTAATGTACCTAAAAATACGTACTTATAAGCATGTATATATATATTAATATACACATGTATATATACTTGCAATAAAATATGTACATTAGATTAGCATACACATGAGTACACACAGGTGTACATATGCGCATACTTTTTTTTTTGTTTACCTTAATACTACCTTAAAAACTAAAACTACCTTTACCTTAAAGATACCTAAGATATGTAGGTCGGTCATAGGTTGCAGCTGATGGATACCCATATAGTCCGCTGCAAAACAGAGACCGACTGCATCCCATAAGGCGATCTGGACTACACTTTCTACCCTTTTTACCGCGGGCCTAAAGGGTTCGACGTTAGAGTTCTCTCACTACCCAGCTACCAGAATTTTCGATGCTGCATTGCAACATCCCGAATATCTCGCCTTAATACCGCCGTACTGAAACGGAGGAGACCTTCCTCAGCTCGTTGTGCGACGGAACGGTCGGGGTTGAGTCGCCCATCCACAGTTGATCGGGCGATGTGGAAGAGGAGCGGCACCGCATTTATGTCTTGTATCAGACCGTGCTTATCGAAATAGAGAAAAGCTTCTGGGGGGACGAAGCCACTGTCACGTACCCTTTCGTGGTATTGTGGATTGGGGTAGTAGGCCCCAGAGATCAAGTTATTGACCGAGTTCATCGCTCTGGCAATATGGCCTCGAATTAATTTCAACAGGAAATTGTCCACTCGTATCAGGTCCGCCCTGTTGTAAGAATTTAAGTGTTAATGTAGTTTTAGTTATAAAATGCTATAAAAAAAATGGTCTTCGCTAGCAATCTTATATTGGGGACTTACTATCACAACACACAATACCATAAAACGCTGCGCCATAATAGTTTTGTCCCTCCAAAAAAAATTTTTATTTTGATAACCTAGGTCTGTTAAAAGACAAAAAAATGATACAGTTCATCTTTCATCGTTCAAACACGACTGTACCATTGCCCGACTACGTATCGCGTTGGGATATGCTGGATATTGCGAAGCAGAATATACGCTCCTCGTGGCTACAGAGCTATTGAAATTCCCTCGACGAATCTTCTAATCCAGTTTAGGCGGTCGGTTATTGTCCTACAACGGACCAAATACTAGCTGCAGTCTTTGGCTTTCATTTCGGCTCAAGGTGTTAGGTTAGAATGAGATTTTTATGGTAGTAAATAATAAAATAATATTTAGATAAAATGAAAAATAAAACCCAAATATAAAAAAACACAGAGTATAAAAATGGCGTATATAGAAAGGAATACATAAATAATTGTGTACATAGACGTGTCAGTGCATGTATGCATATATATACCATATATGTATATCATAATATATCATATATTGCATGCATGCAAATAAGTTGTAAAATAGTTCAAGTTTTAGTGTTAGTTTAGTTGTTACTTCACACGGCTATTAACGAATAACTGTTTTTATATATAACAAATAATGATGTTCAAAAACATTTCTCTTTGAGATCCTGCTAAGGGTTGTTTTCAAAACAAACAAATATTCTGTAAACTTGTCAAAAGAATTTTCTTCTAAATTTTACGAGTTCCAAAAGTATTATTACCAATATTCACGTGCAGTCAACGCAACTTTTAGTTCAAAAATCATCTTTATCGATAAACCTCATTTCTGTCTTAATGAGTTTGTTAGGAAACTAAATATGCGTTATTGGGCGAGAAGGAATTCACACGTGCATAAAGAGACAGGCAATTTGTTTCTGCCGACATGGGCATTATAAACTAACGTACTCGGATGACGTCAGACCAAAATACACAAGGATGAGATTGAAAAACTCTCAGAGAATTAAATATTTTTACCATCTGGCGGCTACAGGGGAAAAGTAGGTTGGTAAATTATTTTCTATTATATACAATGCGAAATTTAAATAGCTTTATCTTCCGGTCAAGTTTTCCGGGCACATGGAATTTAATAACGAATAACTTCAACGTGTTACATTTTATATATAATTTGCACTGGGAATTGAAAGGCGGGCAATTATATTTTGTCAATTAGTCCATTCAAGTCGGTTGACTTTTCTACATTTAATGTATGTACTAGTTTATTGGGAGTCTTTGACCAAATTTCAAATTCTAATGATTCGCATGGGAATAATGTGAGTCATAGTTGAGGCAATTCAAAATTTCCTCATTCTTTCCTCAGTAGTTGGAAATGTTCGCCAGTAGAGGAGCAACATACGAGAGGCGTTCAATATATTCTCGGTATCGATATGAAGGAAAGTGCTAATTCAATTTAAATTGTTTTTAATTTTTAATATATATGTGGTCGCCGTTTCGTAGTGGGTAGAGTGCGACGCTCACACGCCAAAAGGTATTGGTTCGATTCCCACCTCAACACCAATTTTTCAAATTTTTCACGGCACCACCTCTTTCGAGCTGCTGACAACACTCAAAGAGTAATAACTGTCTAAGAAAGTTTCTCAAATTTCGCCGTTCGGGGTTGGCAAAAAACTGTAGGTCCCCTCTACTCGTGAGAGAACAGTAGCTCGCACAACACGAGTAGGTGATGAGCAAGCTTGGTTGATCATCAAGCTTGGTTGATCATCAAGCTTGGCGATCTCTGCCATCATTTTCACCTTTATTCGAACATCCGCAAGAACTAGTTTTTCGACTTTTTTTAAGCTTTTTCCTGTACAAGCAGTAGCCGGGGCCACTTTTGCGCAGGAGATAATGAAGGTGCGCAGCCCTGGTAAACAGCCACAATCTCTTCATGAATAGTTTTTTTTAACTTTTTCCTTGCTTGGAAACTTAATTGCTTTATTACAGCCCGATGCTCAATTTTCACCATCATTATGATTCTGTTTAGCTAGAGATAAAACGTGAATTCATAATCACATTTATATGAAATTACATTACATGAATGTACTAATAGTATTTCTTGATAAATAAGTCAATTTACACTCAATTCTCTTATTATGCGGTAGATACGTTCCAAAACTAACCGCACAAAAAAAATCGCATAAAAGAATACACTAATGTAGTGTAAAAGAAGGAATGTGTTCCATTATTTTCAAAAACGCATGAAACCAAAAAATCATATAAAAAAAACATTAATTACATTATATAATTAGAATTACGTTCCAAAATTTTTTAAAAGTTCATAGGACCAAAAAATCGCAAAGAAAAGTCGATATCAACTAATAAAAAATTAAGATACCTGAGAATTTTTGAGCAGAGTATAAAGTTTTGGTAAATTCAAATCAAATACATAACATTTCTTTATTTTTAATTAAATATATTTATTTCACATTACTTTAATTAGTGGTTTTATAAAAAATTTATATTTAGTCATTTTCTTCACTTTCTGATAACACCCGCAACCTTTTGTGAACTGGCGCGAAATCATTATCATCACTGGAATAGACAGAATATATTTAAAAAGGGGAATCCCATACAAAATACTATAGAAAAACAACGCATAACTTCAAAATCTTGTACAAAAAAATCAGAATTAGATTCTCAGGAAAAATCGCATAACTTCAAAACCGCATAAAAAAGATTCGCATAAAAAGAGAATTGAGTGTATATATAACGACAGCTTCACCCCGATACCAAGAATATATTGAAGGCTTTTTTTACTTTTTTAAAACTAAAAAACGTGTGTTTCTGTCCTCCTGTGTCTAATTTTCTATTTAGAACCATAATCCAACTCAGCTGTGCACATTGTCCTCTCAACATCTTTTGTAGTAGTCTACATCAGTTTCCGTTTCAGTTTTAAATGCATTTTTCGTCTATGCTAGACGAAATACTTAACCTAGATGTTATGACAATTCTTTATGTAAAGTAGTAGTTATTCATGTGATCCTTTTATTCTTTTAACTATAAGCTTATAACAGAAACATTATTTGCATTATGCATGCATTATTTTAGGTAATCCAACCCAAAAAAAAAAAAAACAAGACGTTGATTTTACATTAGAATTTTTACAAAACGAATACCAACTAGTGCGTCCTGTTTGCCCAATAAGCTTTAAACGTGATCAAGCGAAAATTTTCTTGATGAATCGCATTTAAGCTCTAATAAGACTGTAAAATTAAGAAAACTTTAAGCAAGCCCTCCTGTTTCATTTTATGACAGAGAAATAAAAACATCCACAAGGGACAAGGGTTTACAATATACGCTCCTCTAGCATTGCCTAATACTAAAATGCACATGAAGGACTTTTATAAAATCCCCTAACTTTATACACATAATTTTCGAAACAAATTAAAAATGGTTCCTCCCATTTTTATTTCCTAACATCCTACAGCCGCGCAATCTCCCTACATAAAGGTAGGCACCTACCATCAACATAAATATGTACAGTACATATTTACCACTTCCCTTAATTCATAGTGGGTGTGTCTGTCCCATTGTAATATTTTCATTTTTTTTTCCTTTTCTGGAAATAAATGAGAGGAAAAAACAAGCTTAGAAATATTGCTTCAATTTCGTACACGCCACACTGCATTGCCGACACCGAATAGCAAGAGAGTGTGGAATGTGGAAGATAACGGCACAAGAGTGAGAACAAATAAGAGAGCTACGCACAAGGGAAACGATAATGGAACACTGGAAACTCATCAAACCAGTCCAACCAAAACATTGCACAAAAAATTACCAATAGGGGACCGTAACGCAAATGACCTACACGCGCACACAGTCCCACAAAGGCGTATCCCTCGGTATGGCTACGAGAACATAACTGGGACTAATGTGTCATCTGGGAGTTTGCGTTCCACTTTTGTCTCCCGAGCACAATGCTGTTGTCCCTTTCGTGCTTATTGTGAGGTGTGGGTGTTGAAATTGGTTTGACACTTAAGGGATGCTTGTTGTCACACACTTAAAAGTGTGGAAGGGGTTGAGGTATTGATGGCAAAAGGAGACGGACTATGACAAATGCCATCAAAATCCACTACCAGCCACACCGCACCGTTGGGAAGCACCTTAGTGTGCTGTGTCTCTTGGCAGCCGCTGCATCCGTACTCTTCTTATACACGCGCCGCTGAAGCAATGGCGCGAGTAAGCAATTTGAAAAGTCCCACATTCCCAGCTCGTGCGTAGTCGTTGGGAACACTCCGTCCTCTTTCAACATTAACTTATTTTCAGCAGGAGAAGAGGGTTGAAACTATAGCTCCGCCACCATGACCACCACCAGCAACGTCAACGATGACAACTCTGCTGCTTCTATTGCTGGTCTCTGCTGGCTTTGCGCTGCCTGTCTGCTTTGGCGTACTGCTACATCGCATCTCTGGTGCCGTACTCGGGAACACAGCTACAGCAATGTGGATGGCCGTTGTCGCCGTTGTCTGCACGTTGGTGGTTCGGTCGGTTGTGTTGTAACACAGCAGCAGGGATTCAGTTGGGGTTTAACAGTCACTCGGGACGAACACTCTCGGTGGCAGGCTTTGGCATTTGGACACAGTGGTAGTGAGAGCGCGCGCTTCGAGACTAATTTTACCCAATTTACCCTTTGGCGCCCTGGTGTGTGGTGTGCTGTGCTGTGCGGTGTTGTGTTGTGATTAACGTGTCCTCCGGTTCAGTGTGTCATCATCGTTTTCAATTCTCAACGGTGTATTGGCAAAAACAGACACTCACTTGGAAATATTCAATCCATGCCAGTCAGGGGAGTTAATTTATTAATCTGCCCATAAGTGCGTTTCTAGTGCGTTCAATAGTCCCGGACGGTATTCCAGTCCCAAGAAGATATTCCACAGAGACACTGACACTTTTCGAGAGTACCAAGTGTTAAGGGTGTGTTGTTACGACATTTAGGTGAAAGCGACTTCTGTGTGACACTTCTATTTTGTGAACGGTACAACGAACTGCTTCAAGCTGCGTTCCGACGAGCCGGTGCCGGGCTTTAGCTCGGCTTCGCCATGGCCAACATTGGAGTTGGAATGGGGACGCAAGCTATACCCAACAACCGGACCCCGATCAGCGAGTGGTCTGATGTTTGGTCTCCCCCCAACCGGAGCCGACTTGAATCAACCACGGGGTCCGATGACATCCCTCAAGGAGGAACCGCTTGGTGCACGAGCCTGGATGCAGCCAGTTGATCAGACAAAGTAAGTACCAAATATACTTATAAAAACATATTTAAGGTTCTCCTGTAGTCACGTGAGTGTCTGTACCCTTTGGGTGTTTAGATTTGCTCCATGGGGAATTCTTCAGCTACAAACATCCCCCTTCAGAGGAGCTTTCACTTGTCTCTCCCTTGAGTGGCTGAATGCGAATCCCTCAGCCCATCACTTTCTGGAGGGCCCATTTTTTTCTCTCAATAATTTTCGGGAGTGCGTATCCAAGACTGAAGCTGCACGCATTCTGCGTAAAATTTTTCTCTTCCTCAAGATTTTTTCTCTTCGCTAGTTGCTTTCTTGTTTATTTAGAGGCTTGAGATGAGATACAAAACATACGAAATTACAAACCAATGTGCCAAGGGATACGCGGGAAGCTTTTTCAGTTTTGTTTTGAGATATGTTCGGAAAGGAAACGTTTATAGCAACGACAACAACAACGGCGGGTTTTGTTCGAACAAGCAAATCCTTGAGGTTCGTAAATTTAAAATCAAATAGATTTGTTTCTATTAACGAAGTGCTAAAGTGATGTGCGAACGAATTTGTACACTGCGGTGATTACTTAAGAAAGTGAGAATGAGGAACGCCGATTTATTTTTGGAGTACAAGTAGGTGCTCAACATCTGATGTGACAAGGAAGTAAAAGCAATTACGTTGTTTTTCTCAGAATAAGATATTTAAAATTCGGCTGAAAGTGTCGTAAAAATATTAAGCTTCGTATATAAGTCTATGGTGTGGGTGTCATCTCAAAGTCGAGTCATGAACCTATTTGGTTAATGGTTGCAAGAGAATGGAGTACTTGATGCCGAAATGCATTTAAAAGTATAATTTTAACTGAAATCAATGTAATTAATTTAATTTATCGAATTTAACACATAATAAACTAATTGTGCAGGAAATTGGTCCAACATATATTGTTTTGAATGCGTTAATAATTAACACATTCCAATGGAGTGTACCGACCATAAACAGCCTTTGTGCGTTAAAAAACATACCCATATATAAATACGCTAAGCAAACGAATCAAAGGCTTAGTGACTTAAATGTTAGTCTGTATAAAAAGCTAAAGGTAATAGTCACTAAAGAGGATAAGAATATTAATTTTTTATTTTGCTTAATAGCAAAGTAATACATTTGTCTTTAAAAGGAACATTTTTTCTATGGAGATACCTAATGATGGGGCGTATGCTCTAAGAGAAACTATAAAAAATGCTCAATTCCAACCCTTCAATTGAATTTTTCAATTTATTTTTTGTTCCCTCTGTTCTTGTGCGAGTATGTTGTTTAGGAGTTATCAACGTATTATAATTGAGCGTCTTCAACGAAATTGAAACTATTATTAGATATAATTTATATCAAATAACTGAACGTATGTAGCACGATGTAAACCGATGTGTATAAAGACGCCGACTGTTTTCTTATTTTATGCTTTAATTAGATAATATCCTTAATCGAATATAAATACAAGAAAAAGAATGCTGCAACATCAAACCGAAACTCTAAGACTTTCAGTTTGTTAGTTTGTGGCATACGAGTGTGCAAGCATTTTCGTTTAACATTTTGTATAAGGGCGTAGAGAAACATAACAATAAAATTCAAAAAATATACACTTAATAAATATTGAACGGAAATATTACTTTGTTTTAATAAAAAACATATCCTACTTACGTATTAACACAAACAATTGACAAATGTAGTTTAAATTCTTTATACAATATAAATAATGTATAAATTAAGTATGAGAACTAAGTTCAAACTTAATGATCCCGAAATAATTTTAAATTTAAATAATAATTAAATGATTTGTGTATGTTTAGTCATCAATTTTATATAAATCTTTGTCTGAAGTTAATACGTTGTCATTCTCATTGTTCTAAGTTTTTTTTGCACTTGGGCATGATTGGGAGGATTATTTACTCTACTGAAAATTATTTCGATATAGGTATTATAGGATTTTTTAAAATTTATTACGCTATTTTTTCTAATTATGACTTTTTAAATTAAATATATATAATTCCAACATCGCCGGCGGTTGTTTATTTTGCAGACTCTAGAAAAATCAAACTTGTTTACCAATTTTCACTTAATATCGGAACAGAACGGAACCGAAAATAAAATACCAATTGTTATATAACCAATTACTAGAAAGACTGTTCTATAACATCAAACTATTGCCAGATCTGTTTATTAAAGACTTCAATTTTGAGATAATATTTTTAAAGTTATATTGATGTGCTAATACGTCACATAACTTGACAAAATACATACAGCGGAAATAAAAATTTATTTCCGTATAACCAAAATATCTAATTCCTTTAGAAACGAGCGGTACATACAAAGAGTCTAACGAAAGAGATCGTACGCCACGCCACCTGCAAGCATACATATATTGAGTAAGAATTTTTCCTCTAATTAACTAACAGTTCGGAAGAAATCACACCAACTATTTGACATTGAATCAATTAACATTATTATGTATTCCACTTCGAATTTAAAATTTTAGAGAAAAGGCAATATTGACCAAAATAATTTGAATTCGGCAATACGATAAGTATATATAAATTAAATATACTACACTACCAAAGTTATAAGTCAAAGAGAATAGTCACTTCAATAAAGTGCCTTTCTGATTTATGCTCCAGCAATCCCATAGAAATTACTACCAAGCAACATGTACTGCAACAAACATCATTTATCATATTGATAAGTCTAAAATACATGTACATCCGAGTTCATAGAGAAAGACAATATACAACAATCTGTATTAGTTCATAAAAGGACTTCTATATCTGTGCATCCCGTTTGCAGTTCTTCCTTCAATAATAATTGTTACGTTTGTTTTCACTCGTAGTTTAATTTATTACACCACTCCAGCATAAGCGTTTCAATGGCTGCAAAGTTTCCAGGCAGTCCTTCAATTACTTTAAGCAAAATAATGGTATTCAAAGTACGAGTATCTATTTCTAATCTGTGGTAAAAAATCTATAATTCATTGAAAAAATTGAAAATAGCAGAATGGACGTGAAAGAACAGACACAAAAAATAAAATGTTCTTCGTCCTGAAGGATATTTTGCACTTCACTGAATGACAAAACGTCTGCGACACGCAATTTACGGTGTCACGCGAATTATGTCGAAGGGGTGACATTTGTTTACTTTTTTTCTCATTCCCTTAAGCCTTTTATTTGTAAATTTTTGTTTGTTTTGGTGGTTTATTTCTGTAGTCCTTTGTCATTTTGCAATCAATTAGAAAATTAAAAAGCGGAATGCAGCGGTTTTTTTGCGTTTGTGCATTTCGTCTAAAAGTAAAAGAAGCATGTGATTGCTTTGGAGTTGGTGGCGTTCAGTGGGGTTCTGAATGTTGTTGCAAATGCGGCAGCGAATGGTTAACGGCAACTTGTTAGCTTTATTAAGGTTTGGTTGGCGGATAATGACATGAGGTAGGCGAAATATATTAAAAGAGAGTCAATTTTAATTTTATCTTCTTCTATGAGTACAAGATTTACATATGACTAACATATTTTAAGATAAATTAAGCAAACTATATATATGTATATAAAACACAGTACGAAGTACATACAATATCAGTGCTTTTCTAGCCCACAAAACACCACGATGTGGGTGGATTTCATGGTCAAGCATAGAACATAGTAAATAACTACCATGGTTATGCATAAAGTGTAACAATGCGTCACTTTTCTCAGTAATCAAGGTTAATAAGTATTTCATTTTCTGCATTGTGGTAGAATTGTTAAAAAACTTGGCAAGATTCAGTACGAAAAGAGGGCAAAACTATGTATGTTTTCCTATTCTCAAAAATGATAAATTTGAATATTATTAAAAGAAATGCAAATGCTTAACAAAGCAATTCGTCTTAACCATTTGAAAAGGATCGGTTTCACCCGTATATCATATGGATTCGTATCTGACCTGTTTTGACTTGGTATTTGATTGATATAAATAATTGATAAACGTTTTTTATACCGAAAATACAAGGAAAACCACGCATATGCAACAACCAATAAAAACTGGAAAAAAGTGTCAAACATATAAGAATTAGAGGAAAATACAATTTGAACTTAATTTCAATTCGTATGTAATATTTATTTTATTTTAGATGTTCCTCTAGGATAGACTTTTTCCTTAGATTTCTCAGATCGTCCCTCAAAAATCGACGTTGATGTACTTCTTTCAATTATTCCAGATTTGTTAATGTAGTATTTACCTAGCTATTTTTGTCTTAATATTGGTGGTTGAAATTTGGTATTAAATAATGTCATTTCAAGGGATTTATTTTCCAACGATACTGAGCAATTTAGTTTCATGCAATAGTATTTTTACATTTAAATTAAAGCAGGGAAATTCGTGTTTTTACTTGACTCCTGTATTTGTTATAATACTTCTTGCAATTCTTTTTTAAACTCTGAAGAGGTTTCGGTAATTAAGTCATTAAAACAAATTAAACAAAATATTGAGAATGAAAATTAATTCTTATTCGTAAAAGGTTAACTTAAGTAATAATATATATGTAAACATAATATCAATATATGAATTGAATAAACACATTGTGTTGCTTTTTATTTTTATCCATTCATTCAATATTGAACAATCTTAACGTATTTTTATACACAGATTAGGCTTTTTGTCCCATTCTCCTGAGATATGAATCTTTTTAAATTGAACAGCAACGAAATTATTTTAGACTTTTCATTTTCGCGGAGATTACGATTTATGAAAAAATTATTCCAAGACTTTGGACTCGTTCATATTTAATTTAGCTTCAAGAACGCTTTTTTATTCTATTACTAACGGTTTTTTATTTAAAAAGCTGATGACACCTGAAGCCTTTTATGATAATGTCGAGAATAACTCTCAATTTATATTTCTACCTTAAGAGTGTTTTATAACGATTCACACTAAACATAATAAAACGTTTCGTTTTTCATAACTAAAAGATCGAACAGGAAAAAGAGGAAAAACTTTTTCCACATAATACAATTATTGAATCAATCGGGTTGGAGGTAGGCATTCAAAAATTGACCCATATTCTTAATAGTTCTTTTAAATGCAACTATTCTGTTCAATTAATAACATTAAGTCCTATAAATCATTTACGTAACACAATCCATTCGACCCAAAAATTCACTTTACAAGGCGACCACAATTGATAGGAAAAAATTTCCATTCTCTTCCACATTCCGCGCTTGAAACAAGTCGTTTCATCCTTTTTACTATCGTTCTCCCTATGATGCTTGTTAAATTTGATAAAAGCCGATTGTTATTACAAGCAAGCGGACTTACTGTGCTTGGCCTCTCTGACAGGCGTCGGATGATGATGTTGAAGTCAATTGCTGGAAATGCACACCAGCTCGCCTAAGCACGGATACACGTTCAAAAACACTCTAGGCAGGGGAGTTCAGAGCCAGGCAGGAATCATCCCCAATTAAATGGTTCTCAATGCTGGCGAAGTACTCCAAAGGTGATGCTTGCTCAGTCGATGAATTTGACCAATTGAGGGGTCTTAGGGGCAATCGGGTGAACGGATATCACCCTTTAGTATGGAGAACGTAATTCCTATCCGCTTGGTATGTTTTTTTTTTCACGAAACATTATTTTTTCGTGTTCTCGGTGCACATGCCAGTCGAAATGTATATGCAAAAAAATACCGTTATTATTTGTACGCTCAATGTTTTATATTCACAAGGATATATCGAGGATCATTGGATGCGGTAACAGACCATGATACCGTGATGATTTTGAATGCGCGCTCGGCCATTGTTATTGTATAAGCTGGTTGGCTTGTTTGAGTGGTTGAGTTCGATTCAAACGCTTGTGAGTTTTATTTTTTTCTGCTGGTTTTGGCTGTGTGTAGAGTCGTAGTGGTCTCTATTACGTTAGGCGATTTAGCGTTGAGGGTCGTTTCATATCGCATTTTATAGGTTCGACGTATTTAAATGTGTACCATTCGGGGCTATTTTGGTTGCCAAGTACAATGAAAGTCAAAGAAAAAGGATTGTTTTCTGCCAGAAGGTAATATGTTTTATGTTTTTTTTTAGCATATAAGTTATTAGACATATCTGGTTGGTTGTGTTATCTTTCACATTTTTTACGTTGGATTGTGTTCTTCTTTAGTAAGGATAGAAGAATTTAACCTTAGTAAGCAATTTTATTGTGATAAGCCAATAAAGAAGAAAGTAGTTAATTGTATTCTACATATTTTACAGACATGCTTTCGGTAATATATAGTGTTAGAGATTGTATGCAAAAGTTGGCGGACTTAAGAATTTCTATCTGCATTTATTTTATGAAATAGTCCACATGCACTAAAGTGCTGTTTTTTTAAGAAGTTGATCTAAGGGAACTTTTCGATTTACAGAATTACTTTGCAGATTTTCCGAATAGAACGGAACGAAAAATTAAAATCTTTCATCTGGATAAGCATACCTACAATGTTACAACATTTTCTCCACTTCAACTTAGATCCAATTGACGAATTTTAAAATGATTAAAAGCAAACAATCAACATGTGTGGTTTTTTGTTTCTATAATCAAATCCTATAGCTCTTTAAAAAACTCCCTTAATACCGCCCACCCGTGTGTTCCTGCCAAGTTTACGACACAATCGTTCATCTGTCCACACTTTAGGACACATAATAAAATCGAATAACACGAACATAGATCAGTCTGCCGTCAATGTTTCCATAATGCAATCATTTACGAAGTTTCAACCTAGCGTCTGCGTTCAGCTCAATGATGTATGTTTTAGTTACTGCCATGAATAGACGCAAACATTCATTGATATGTAATTGGTTCACGAGCTGTTAAGTGGGTAAATAAGAACTGAAAGGCGCACATGACGCTTGTTTTGGTATTTAAGGCCTTAACAACAAATCCTGGTGGTCTTCGTTTAAATGTTTGAATACATTTGAAAACGTTGAAATGAACTTAATCAGTGAACTAGGTAAATATGTTCAAAGAGTAACTATTACCGATCGTATCACAAAAAAAAAAATCTTTGTTAGAGCGGCTCATGAACCCATACTATACTTCATCGACGGTTTAACATGAGAAAAGTGCAAATCAAGAATGTAATATATTCAGAACAGTTCAATTTGATTTTAAATGTATTGTAAGGAAATTTAAAAACAAATAAATAGAATATATTAAGTACAGATAGTTTCATAAGCATGAGCAAGAGAATGATCTATTTTAATTGTATGTTCTTCTTCTTCTTGTGGCGCTACAGTCCGGGGTGGACCTGGGCCTCAACCAACATGCCTCTCCAGCCAGCACGATCTTTCGCCAGCTGTCTCCAGTTGCGCACTCCAAGTTGGTTGAGGTCCTTCTCCACTTGTGTACGCCACTTTAGTCTAGGTCGTCCTCTGTTGCGTTGTCCCAATGGCTCGGATTCAAAGACTTTTCGGGCCGGAGCTGTGGTGTCCATACGCTCTACATGGCCTAGCCATCTTAAGCGTTGTATCCGTAGACGCTTAACCAGGCGCATGTCGCTGTACAGCCTATAGAGTTCGTCATTAAATCTTCTCCTCCAGATGCCATCAACGCAAACAGGACCAAAAATCGCACGCAAAACTTTTCTCTCGAAAAGACTAAGGGCTTCCTCATCCGCCTTTGCTAACGTCCAAGATTCTGCGCCATATAGTAGGACGGGGATGATCAAGCTGTTATATAAAGCGAGCTTAGTCCTTCGAGAGAGGGGTTTATTACTCAATTGCCTCTTGAGCCCAAAGAAACAGCGACTGGCAAGAGTGATTCTGCGTTTGATTTCGGTACTGATGTTGTTGTCCCTGTTTACCGCGGAGCCGAGGTAGACGAAGTCCTTAACTACCTCAAAGTTTCTGCTGCCTCACACAATGTTAGTATTTTTATAAATGATTATTATCTAATGAAATCATTTTAATTAAATTCAGTTAAATTAAATTTAAATCAATTAAAACTAAAATCTATGCTTCTTTCTATAAAAAAGATATATTATCTAAAATGTAATGTTAACTACAACTGCAAATATTTTTTTCATGAGTTATACAAAAAAATGTTCCATATTCAACATACTTCCTGATGAAATCTAAGCATTTAGCTTCTAATCTATCCTCCTGAACAAACCAAAAGTACAGCCAACATTTTTTAGGTACACTTCATCAATCTTCCGGACTTTTATTTGAATTGCGATTCTGTACTCATATACTAGCTAGCAAAGGGTCCCAGTGGTCATGGTGCAAATTAATAGTTAATTCTTTTTTATCCAAAACTTTCTAAGCGTCGAAACTAAGTGCACAGCACTGTACATCATCCATGTGTGGTTTCTACACATCTTGTAGTCTATACCAACTGTTTCTTTTTTAACTGTAAATCATTCTCCAATATCAGCAGAATTTCTATGACGTGTTTCTTTTTTTCCCTTGTTGATTTTTTAACCATTTAGTTTGGTTTTATTGATTGAAAATACGGCACTGCAGGTGGCGAACAAGGGAATTAGACCAAATTCACTTGACTCTCTCGCCTGTCCCAGCATGCAATGCACAAAAAATTTCGAACAAAAAAACACATCTATTTCAACTGAAAACTATAAATTTATTTGAATAGTTCAATTCGTTTATTTGCTCTCTTTCTTCAGATAATGCTCGAATAAAATATGTATCTGTAGCTATCACTTTTTTGCTTGCCGGATTGTTATTCCGGCTAGAGTACAGGAATAATAGTGCTTATATACAGACAGCGCCACGGTGCGGCAAAAATCAACCGATAAATTGAATTTATTTTTGGGATAACACTTTAGAGGGTGGATCCAAATTTATTCATATACTGCACACAGTGTGCTTTGGTGGCTCGTTATCGGAAAGCGCTCGTCTACCGATTGGTTGCTTGTTAGACGGCGTATTAGTGTCGATTAGCAAATTCAAACATAGTCCGGGATAAGTGACGTCTTAAAAAAAGAAGAACCAAAAACAGGCGAATATTTGTGTTGTTTTCGGAAGATTAAATTTGATAAGGTTGATGAGTGACTTTTGATCACACATCAAAGGGAGACAAACTGAAGGCAAATAAATCAACGAAAAATTAATTTTATTTTCTCACCTGATTATCCTAGATGTGACTTTAAAAATAAATTTATTGGTTCTCATTGTTATTGTGTCGTAAAAGCAATCACGATGTGTGTGTTCTTTGGGAGGTCTGTCACAAACGAGGGCGGGGACATGGGCTTTAGATTTATTTACGAGCCGTAAATATTTATTTAGCACGAGTTGGGTATATTCGAGATGACACGAGTACGGTATCCAACTCTTGGGCGCCTATACACTTGACTTCCGGTTGGGAAAAGTTTTAATCTCAAGTCGTATAGAATTTTTATGAATGAGATTAAAATTGGGGATGATGTCAAAAGATTTTTGCAGATTTCTTGTACAGTCAATATAACAAATTGTATTTCAATGAACTACTGTATAATTTGGAAATTTTTGACACCGCGGGATTAAGATCTTCATTGTTTACAATTATTGAGGTTAGGTACGAATATTAATCAATTTCAAGAACATAAGGACAAGTGAGTAATGTGTAGTTTGATTTTTAGATTCCAATAATGGATAGCTAATAAATTATAAATTTAGTAATACATAGAATAGAAGATTTCATTGCATTTTGGTCTTGAATCTTTTTTATATATATTTGTTCTTTGGTAGGCGTCGTAATCCGACATACAAATATGCTCAAGTATGGCTCTTCAACTCTTCAGTACGGCTTTTCAGCCGTTACCTCCGACACCCAACTGGCAGGTATTTTTTGTGTCGAGGGTATTGAAAATGCTTAACAAGAAACGTCTAGAAAATCTCCGTACAATAAGTTTCTAAAGTCGTTTATTATGTCACTTATGAAATTACTTTTAAATGTTTTAAAGTGAAATGCATTTTATTAAATATAGCGAAATATCCAATTACTTAATTTCCCCGCAGTATTGTAAAAATCATGCTTTTCTTATCTAAATCGCAACTTTCACTCTTCAAAATCCAACCAAAACCAATCCATTTGCGGCTTATTAAATCTCACTGACATGCGACCACACATTCAAGCATATATATATGTCCGCTCATTCGGCATTGTCAGGCAACGAATAAAATGAATAAAACTCTAAATTACTTTAACTACATTGTTTCAATGGAACTATTTCTCAATTATTTGATAATAATGTATGAATTCTTGCATCTGTGGGCACTTTTTGGCATAACAGAGTGGCGCATAGTTAAATTTGATAAGATCAACATTTTCCAAATTAAATTGTCTTACCTTGAAAGTACAAAGCCAGCACATTGCCCATCCCGCTAATAAGACACATGTTGTACACATCCAAATGTATTGCCAACATGATATCCTTTGTGTCATTTTCACTATCATTACCAGGCACGGGCTGTTGACATTTCACATTTTACATGAGCACTCAGCGCCTTACGTAGCACCTAATGACAGTCGAACGTAAAGATATACAAGAATCCTTTATATGATTATAGATTAATTATAAGGTTGTCATGAGGGGACTCAAAAGTGTGAGAAGGACATTAATACGGCGACTTAATATTTAGAAAAAAGAAATAACACGACATTCTACTTAGGTATTTTCCCAATGAATATATGTTCTCCCGTTTTGTTACAGCCTTGGTATCGGCCGCGCACACTTTGAGAAACAACCTCCCAGTAACCTGCGTAAGTCAAACTTCTTTCACTTTGTAATTGCGCTTTATGATCGAGCTGGTCAGCCTATTGAGATTGAAAGAACCGCATTTATTGGTTTCATCGAAAAGGACTCAGAGACGGACACAACCAAGACAAACAACGGCATTCAATATCGACTGCAATTACTTTATGCGAATGGTAAGTGTCTAAAGACGTAAGAGTGTAAAAGCGGACTATGGTTCATTTTGCTAATTTTGCAATTTTCGCATTATTTTTAGGTGCCCGACAGGAACAGGATATATTCGTGCGACTCATCGATTCGGTGACTAAGCAGGTAAGTTGGAAATGTAATTTTTCGCGAAAATTTCACAAGACAAAGGGTTGGGACGAAAATTGGGCGTGCCACATTGCCACTGCAGTTTCGTTATCCTTAGGGTGCACTATGTTCGTACTGAGAACATAAGTTCCATTTAAAATTGATTGTCACACTTAATTAAGTCATGTGAGGTATTCGCTTTCGGATTAAGTTGTCTTTTGGTCTGACTAACTATCGGTTTGGGAGGGGACCCAAGGGACACACCAACAGAGACGTCGGTTTATGGGTTAAAGGGGTGCTGATAGATGTGAATGGTCCTTTATTGTGGGTGCACGGTAAACGCCATATGTCCTTTTGTAAGGACATTTTTATGGGTAATTAATTTCTAACGTGACTTATTATTTCTTTTCGATTCTGGTCACTTAATATAGAAAAAAAATAAAACAGATTCAACGTGATTGGGGTGAGCAATGCTATGTATTGGATTGTAATTTTATCCATTCTCCGAATGCACTTTGGCGGTAACACGATCGATTAATGGTATTGGAAATTTGACGCTTGAAAATCGAATTAACACGCGTCCTCATAGCTTAGGTAAAGTGGATACAGTCAAAAATGGATTTACTTTGGTGCAAATTGGCTTACCCTTTAAAGTGCAGCGCATTCTTGTTGGAGTGGTCCGAGTATGTGCTGTTTCATGTCCGCCGTGGACATCCGCTAACGCAATGAAAAGAAGTTTAAAAAACAAAAATTTACGTAAATCCTGAACTTTGTTCTCTTGTTTGTTTTTCGCGAGATGTTTCACTGCTCATGCATTTCCTGTTCCTGTGCGGAGGCATCTACACCAAACCAACTAGCCCATTTACATCCTTTCTCTGAGCACACAGAGAGTGGGCACCAGGGATGCCCACTAGTAATTGCTCGGCTCTACTAGCATACAACTGACAAATGAATGAGTAAATAAATCAAAAAGACTCCACTTTTCCGGACGAGATAATTCTCGCGGGTTATTTATAACAATTTTTATCCGGCAGTTGTTTTTGGTTTGTTTTACTTTGCCTTTTTCGCTTTTTTCATCAAGTGAGATTTGAGAGGATTTTTTCCACTCTTGTCTCCTAGAATTCTTCCTTATCCTATAACAGGGAACTGCATTTTTTGGAAACAGTTTTTTTTACCAGTATGAAGCTTCACTGTGATGTATCAGATTTATAGGTATGTAGTTGCATGCGAATGCGTTTAGGGTTGCGGATTGTACCTGGAGACGATGATACAAACGGTGAAACTGGTGGGCTAGGAACATAAATGATGGCACCCGCCCTGAATGGTGACATCGTTTAAGAGCTTATCGCTTGTGCAGCTACATTGTTGGGACTGAAAAGGAAGGAGAAAGGCAGTGGGTTTTTAGCACATTCTATACACTGTGAAGAAAACTTTTACATTTCCTTTTTTATAAAATTAGAAGACCTTACATTTCTCTTTTATACTGAGCCTATATACCCGTATGGCGTATATCTACATACCCCATATAGATATATCCGTATGAAGTGAGCGCCAAGATACAACTGTCTCGGTAGGGAACTGGATATGTTTTGAACGATTTGGAGGATTTGTTGTGAACGAGCCCTTATTTTTTTTGTTTGAAAAATATTTAGTATACATCAAGTCATTGAACAGACAACATCATATTTTTTCATCGTGTTAAAAATGTCGAATTTTGTACCAGAAAGTGATGATTTGCGGAAAGCATTAATTTTTTGTTTTCATTTGAAGAAAAGTGCTGCAGAGTCGCATCGAATGCTTGTCGAGACATATGGTGATCATGCTCTATCAGAAGCAACATGCAAAAGATGATTTCAACGGTTCACAAAAAATGATTTTGATGTGAGAAATGAAGAAAGTGAAAGACCACCAAAAAAGTTTGAAGACGCCGAATTGCAAACGATATTGGATGGAGATGACACTTTGAGTCAAAAGCAAATGTTAAATGCTGCACAACAAACAATTTTTGATCGTTTAAAAGCTATGGGAAAGATACAAAAGTGTGGAAAATGGGTGCCACATGAATTGAATGAAAGATAGATGGAAAACCGAAAAAAACACTTGTGAAATTTTGCTTCAAAGACACGAAAGAAAATCGGTTTTGCATCGGATTGTTACTGGCGATGAAAAATGGATTTATTTTAAGAATCCTGAACGGAAAAAATCATGGGTTAACCTGGGACAACCATAAACAAATAATAAAAATTGTTGGCGCTACAGTCCACAGGGGGACCAGGGCCTAGCTTGCTCATAAACTACTCGTGTTGTGTGCGCTACTGTTCTCTCACGAGTAGAAGGGACCTACAGTTTTTTGCCGACTCCGAACGGCGAAATTTGAGAAGCTTCCTTAGACAGTTATTACTCTTTGAGTGTTGTCAGCAGCTCGAAAGAGGTGGTGCCGTGAAACATTTTTCGAGGTGTTCAGCCGGGAATCGAACCTAGACCCTTCGGCGTGTGAGCGTCGCACTCTACCCATTACGCCACGGCGGCCACGGCGGCCACGACAACCATAAACACCGACTGCAAAACCAGATCGATTCGGCAAGAAGACAATTCTGTGTGTTTGGTGGGACCAGAAAGGTGTGCTGTACCACGAGCTCCTTAAAACTGGTGAAACCGTTAATTCTGTTAGCTACCGACAACAAATGATCAATTTGAACCATGCATTGATCGAGAAACGACCAGAATGTGCCAGAAGACACGGCAAGGTAATTTTGCTCCATGACAATGCACCTGCACACAAAGTAAAGCCGGTTCAGGATACAATCAAAACACTTGGCTGGGAGCAACTACCAGACCATTCATTCAGACTATTCACCAGACTTGGCACCTTCCGACTAAAATTTGTTTTCATCGATGGGACACGCATTGGCTGAGCAGCACTTTGATTCCTACGAGGAGGTCGAAAATTGGTTGTCTGATTGGTTTGCTGTAAAAGGCGAACAATTTTATTGGCGTGGTATTCACAAATTGCCAGGAAGGTGGTCAAAATGTGTAGAAAACATTGGTCAATACTTTGAATAAAATGTTTTTACTTTCCCATTAATAATTAGTGTTTTATTATCAAAATTATTTCATACCGGTATACCTGTAAGCTTCCTTTACTTTACTACAACTAGTTTTGCGTATGTACAATAACATAATAATAGCATAAGTCTACATAAGTCCAGTGCTTTTTGTATGTTATAGGCATTTATTACATTTAGACGATTATCAGAAATTAAAAAATTGATTTGAAATGAATTTAAAAACGATGAAAGTCTAAGAATCATGCGCAGGACTCCATGCATATTAAGAAATACGAGTTAGCCAGCTGCATTCCTCCCCTTCAAGAATTCACCCGCAATACCCGCCTCGCTAGAAAAGCTCATCTATTCAAAATTAAGCCCACCTTCGTACGGACATTTAAGTTTAGGGACTCGTTCTTCAGCCGCACCACACGAATATGGAATGCTCTTCCCTGCCCGATTCGCCCCTATTACAATCCACAAGCATTTAAAACTAATGTGTATCGGTATCTCGTTTCCCTCTTGTCCTCTTTACCTTCGGCCCGTGCTGTGACTTAATTCCAGTCACCTAAGGGTATAAACAACCCTTTAGTGCACGCCAATTATAGAAAAAAAATATTAAGAAATAACAACAATATTATCGCAGGCACACACTTCAAATTTGGTTAATGCATGTCTCGTCGTGATGACGAAAGTGTAACCATCGGAACAAAAATGCTTAAAGCACGGAATAAGTTGACTATTTTTTACGCACGATTTTGGTATCTTCGTTTTTGCTCTGTATCGATCATACAATCTTATATAATTTTACATAACGCAATAATTAGCGATAGGTGGCCGCCGTGGCGTAATGGGTAGAGTGCGACGCCCACACGCCGAAGGGTCTAGATTTTCACGGTACCACATCCTTCGAGCTGCTGACAACACTCAAAGAGTAATAACTGTCTAAGAGAGCTTCTCCAACTTCGCCGTTCGGAGTCGGCAAAAAACTGTAGGTCCCTTCTACTCGTGAGAGAACAGTAACACGCACAACACATGTAGCTAGGCCCTGGTCCCCTTGTGGACTGTCGCGCCAACAATTATTATTATTTTTAATTATTAGCGAATGAATGATGATAATGATGTGAATTAACTTTCTTGTTTTTTTTATTCTATTTTAAATTATTTTCAAAAATAATTTTTTTATCTTTTTCGCATTAAACTATATATATACATAAATGCAATATATTTTAATATTAAAAATAAATTTTTTAAAAGTTTAGCATAATAAGTAAAGTGGTCGTGGTGTGCATTGTACTCCCGGCAAAGGCGCATTATTACAAAATATATATTTCTCAGACCAAACGAACGAAATTATTAGGCAAATAGTTGGATGTTAAAATAAAATGGAATTAAATGTCTAGAAATACGTAAAATAAGAGAAACAAGAGAAAAAAAAGTTAATCTTTACCGATGAACAAAGAATAATAATATAATTGACACAAAACTTAATAAATTCCCCATATTTATAGAACTAAATTCTTACCGTGTATTCACATTTCCATCCAAGTGCAAAGTAAACACTCTTCACTGATAGATTTCCTTCGCTTAAACATGGACAAGGAAATAAAAAACCGAATAGCTTCTCAGTGCCAAAGAAAAATAGCTTTCACCGTCGTCGTTGAGCTCATCCTGTTGCATTGTTTAACAATTAACAAAACAAATTGTTTAACTTTCAAAAAGAGTTTATCTGCAGCTTTTCCCTCTTTTTTTCATCCTACTCCCTTTACGGCGTTAGTCCTGTCATCCATTTAAGCACATCTACACTCAGTGACTCTATCAGATTTCCTCCTCGAAGGACTACAGCATCCAGTTGAAAAAGAGAGAACTTAAACACATACAAGAACAAAACGCTATCGGCTCTGGCTCTCGTCTCATTCTTTATGTACTTGTGAGCGCTTAGTGGTCGACAATCCATTTTTGGTTGAAGTTTACTCCTTTTTTTGCAATTTGCAGTCCTTTCATCCTTGTTGTGGTAGTCTTTTTGCACTATAAACGTTTGTACAGCAAGTGCTAACGATAAAATGATAAATCGGCGTTTTAGGAAAAGTCCTCATGTGGAAAGGGGGTTGAAAATGGCAAAAAATACTACGGAGTCCTTATCCTTGAATACAATTGGCAAATTGGTAAACGGATGATTGTCCAGTTTGTGTCATCAATTCATTTGCAAGTGCACCGGTAGTACATGTACATAAGGTCAGAACAAGTTGATTGATAGTCTAAAGTTTTTAGCAAACAATAATATTGAATAGATGTGTGTGTTTAGTATTACAATACTTTAACATTTATATTTGTTTGCATTTGTATTTGTATTTGAACTTTTGTTCCGATTTTGATCTAGATACCACGGTACTTTAATGTTGTAATCGTTATTTCTTGTAAGCAGTTTACATAAGTAGACAGCCAAACAATTTTTTTTTTACAAATTATCACGAATGATAATTATAACTAGATAAAATTATCTTGTTGCTTGAAAAATAAAGAAAAAAATACTCTCAGAATCCATCCTCAAGTTACAGCAATTTTAACAACATGCGTATATATGCATAAACTCAGAACGCCCATAATAACTCATATTTCAATATCATCTGGCGAATGAGGCTACAAAATGTTTCATACCCACTGAGTATCCGACCCAAACAGAGCAGACATGTATACAGTTTTTCAGATAACAATCCGTGTAATACTCAGAGCTAATCACAAAACATAGTTACGGGCTAATGTGGAATCATTCGCGATATCCGCGGAGCATAAAATACCAGGAACCCCCATCTCAAACACTAGTATTTGCCAGCATCACAGCGCATCGTTCGATTGGTGGTCGATTACAGTAGACACTGTTGAAAGGACATTCAAGCGCAAAAAAGGGAAGTCCAGCCGAACCACCAACGTCATCGACATCATTGATAGGCGATGATTATTTATCGTTAGCTATTAAAATTATCATTATTATCCCGGCCACAAAAACCATTATGTGCATACTGTTTTTGTTATCCTTTCGCGATGGTAGTAGCCTTTTGCGGGTTCCCTCATCGCACAGCACCATTTACTTGATACCTTTTATACATTTTCCAGCATTAGAGATGCAAATTAAAGTCGAGAGCGAACAGCACAGTCAATCATTTAAGATACAAGCATTCGATGAAAATAAAAAATAAATAAAAAATCACCCAAAGGGAAAACTTTGCAATTAACACTACATGTTGCAGTTGGATGTCGCTTCGGCAAAAGGACCACACAGTGATCCTTTAATTTTTTTACTTTGCTTTATGCCAACCAATTATATGAAAAATATGTAATTTTTTATTGTTAAAAGTGAAACAACAACAAACAAAATCATTATAAATGCATTCATTAAGTGAATGAATCCAGCATCCATCAGATACAAACCTCACGTTCAAGCAGCATTAAAAAAGGCCAAAGGCGTTGCATAAATGCGGTGGGCTTATACTGGGGGTGGCGGTTGGTTTGCCAATGATAATAATAAATTCTCCACACGTCTGGAGCATGGCGTTGAAGTGAATTAATTTTATCGCTTAATTATCGTTGGCACTATGTCGTAAGCAATTATTTAAAAATATTTTAACACCATCAATGAGCGCATATTCGAATATATTCCACATGTAATGCAGAATACAGGATGTATGTATTCGATTTGGTGCTGGTAAGCGCTGGGACTTATTGAACTTCAAAATGGGTGTTTTGTGGACTCGACAATTTAAGTTATAATAACATATTTGTATTTTTGAAAAAAGAACGGTTGCTATATGTGGTATGCTATATATGGGGCTGTCTTTTGAGAAAATCGGCTTTTGGTAGACTCAAATTTCCATAATTTGTTTTTTAACCGCTATTAAGAGGATGTGTTGTTTTTATCGTTCCAATTCGTATAATCTTGAACTAACAGATCATTTATGGTATGTAGTCGTGACGGTTTTTTAAGGTGCCTTGAATAGTAACAAAAGACAAGACACTATGCTAAGATGTTGAAATTATTACCACCCTTGGGTGGGTTATTCAAGTGCCAATTTTCATTATAAAGATGTTGCTCAATTTTTGCAACAAGCCTGATTTGCTAATTTGGGACAACAGTTGTACACATAAAATATTTCTTGCTTTTGGGCAACTGCAGGTAATAGTTCGAGTTACCTAAGATCATGAACATTGGCCTTTTTTAAGAGGCACACAAGATTATTATGGGTATTCTTTTACACATTAATACGTGGTTAGTTTAGTGGTGCAGCTCTTATCTAAAGAAACACAAGTATGTCATTCTTGAACTTAGTGAATATCTCACTTTGAGGTCTGCCTTTTGCTGCAGGTCTTTTGCATACAAACAGCGACGAAGTTACAGAAATGCTGCTACAAGTGAAAAACGTGCCTTGGATTGAATTGTTGATGGCAAGCTATGCTTTGATCAGTTTATAATTCTTAAACATTTCTAGTTAAATCTTCTACCTCGAAGCGACTTCATCCAGCATATCATCGTTCTGGTATCCCTGATCACTTAAGTACAGGCTAATGTTTTATAATAATAATCTCTCTAATTATCTAAATCATTCATTTGCAACACCTAAAGAGATGCGACTTCCCTCACTAAATTCCAAACAAACGTTGCACTGTGGAGCGGCAATAAAATCCTTTCAAAGCAAGGGTTGATCTAATCATTGCTGTTTTGCATAATAAATTGTATCACATCTACAGCCAGCGAACAAAAAAGACTCGAATATGAAAAGTATCCGCTTTCATCCTTTGGTACGCAAGTAACTTTCAAAGGCACACAGAAAGTAACCTGTAACCTCTCCATGATCAGGAACCCCTTAGCTATCTGTAGCGCCATACGACCACCAACTGCCAACCTAATCCGATTCGACGATCGATTGTCCTTTTTTCTGCCACTAGTCTATGTGCCGGGGTGATTATATGTTTATGTGTGTGCGTCTATGAGTGAATGCTAGCCTCCCTTTGTGGCAGTTGAGTGCATCGAGTGGCTCTTTTGTGTTGTACAAGTTATTGTAGCAGCTCAGGAACAACAATACATAATGTCATTTTGATATCAAGAAGCTGTCAGAGGGGGAATAATAAATGAGAAGAATAAGGGCTTTGCAGGATAACATCATTTGCTGGTGTTATTTCCCCCTTTGCTTTCAGTGCAGCCTGGTCTGCACATTGCTTATGATTTTTGACAGTTTTTAGATCCATTTTCATCTAAAATCCTTGCTGAAACAATTAAACTGCGGAGGCAATTTTATTGCAGGTTTCCTGTTACAGGCTGGTGTCTAGTCGTGTGTCTGAGGTTATCTGAGATGATGCACATGCCAGATAAGGTGTATAAATCGTATGGGCATTGAAGCTGTGCGTCTAGAGTGATGATTATAAGGAAATTTTACGTGATAAAAGGATTATACTATTTCGAATCTGGTTCTTGGTGTGGTACAAGTAGATCGATCTGTCGTTGAAAAAAAGCTACATATGTAGTTGGTTAGCAAATTATAAATCAAATATATATATATATATATAGACATATATACAGGAAAAATATTTCTTTGGGTTAAACTAGAAATTCAGATCTCAAACAATAAACCAGCTATCGGAATAAATTCCTGTATTGCTTCATTTGTGGTCGCCGTGGCGTAGTGGGTAGAGTGCGACGTTCACACGCCGAAGGGTCTAGGTTCGACTACCAGTTCAACACCAATTTTTCTAATATTTCACGGCACCACTTCTTTCGAGCTGCTGACAACACTCAAAGAGTAATAACTGTCTAAGAAAGCTTCTCAAATTTCGCCGTTCGGAATCGGCAAAAAACTATAGGTCCCTTCTACTCGTGAGAGTGAGAGAACACGAGTAGTTGATGAGCAAGCTAGGCCCTGGTCCCCCTTTGGACTGCAGCGCCAACAATTATTATTATTGCTTTATTTGATCTTTATTCTACTGCTAGACCCTTCAGTGTGTTAGTTGCATTTCCCTTTTCTTATGTAGTAGGTATTTTCTTCATATCCTCTATATTTTTATCTAAATATATACAATATGCTTAGAAATTCTTCTCTTCACTACATTGTTGTGCAACCTATTAACAGCATTTTCAATTAAAGGTGCTTAAATAATTTTTAAAATCAAGAAGAACGAATTTAAATTTCCAGAAAAATATGTTCCTTTCCGCTTCGAGCACTCTTTGACATAAATTGACCGATAATCTTCCTATTTCATTTTCAACGGAGTCATCTATAGTTGCTGGCAATTTTTTTTTCTTAGCAAACTTATTCGGCTGGAGAGCAGCCTAATCGTTGCAGATAATTTTTTCTCTAAAAGTTACGCAATAGGAATTTAAGTGATTAATTTGAGTAAATTGCAAACAATGTTCGAATTGCTAATGATTTGTCAACATATGAATGAAACAAAACTTTAAAAAATCAGGCGTCGGAAACTGTTCCAATTTAGAGAAAAAATTTGAAAAAATTTGTTCTATTGAAAAACCCTTTATGTTTATTCATTTGGTACTTAAATAATTACATGGAAGTAAAATATATTACGCATATATTGATTCTGGTTTTCACCAATTTTATAGCTCTCTTCAGAATATATTGAAGTCAAAAAATTTTCTGTCTTTAAACAACCTGTTTTTTGAAAACAGGTTGGTGCCCTGTGCGCAGATATTCTGTCTGAAAAATTTCAACATCTATCAAAAATACATCTGTCTTAAATCTCATTCCTAAGACATTCCCTGGCCTTCTTAGAAACTTCACTTGTTTCGATTATTCCCGCCTGGATTAAGTTCTTAAGAAAAAAGTGCGAGGAAAAAATTTCTTTCAATTTTATTTCAGAAGTGACAAAGGTTCAGACTAAGTGTCGTAGCTCCCCAATTATAAATCGTTTTTTAAGAGACATGTGTCACTCATTCGAGAATTTAATAATTTCTGAACTAATTTTTGCAGAGAAAAGGAAAACGGTTGCTTACATCCTTCGAACATTTCTGACACATTAGTTAAAACCGTTTGTTTTTTTATAAATAAAACACAGAAAATCCATTATCTCACTGTCCGAGAACGAACAAACGACATTCGAAGGATTCGAATTTATTTTTTAGTTTGCACACTTGCCCATAGTTATCCGAATAACCACATATGCCACAAAATACTTGGTCCTCCTCTAGCTAAGTAAAAATAAAATATTACTATCCTTTCTCAGCTACAAACCAACAAAAACACACGTCATGATTGAATAGAAGGATGAGGCATATGAAAGTCAGAGGGGTGGATGTGATTCTAATGCATCATCAAGGTAGAGCGTTGGATGTAAACTGATCCCTTTTGTGGAAGTAGCTACTGCTGGCTTAAAAATTAATTTGCGATTATCTATATCTATTGTTGGGAAGGGATAATAATGTACATATGGGTGCACCACCATCCATCCACCAGCTCAGTGCACCATCGTTTTTTCCTCTTTGAAGAATCTCATTGCATTAAAGTCTAGAGGGTGTAGGGTGAGACTGTGCCCTTGGTCAGTAGGCAAAAGTTCTGGAATATTATCTATTCATAAAAATATTTATATATATTTTGAGGCTCAGGGGGTGGCTCTGTGTGTTGTAATTACAGATGAGAGCACGGGATTATCGAGGTTTGTCTGAGAGAATAATAATTACATTCTAGTTAGGGCGCGAAGGGATGACAAAACCTAGAGTAGTTTTCGGTGTCTCTACACTGTTAGAGGAAGAAGTATAACACACTTTCTGCGGTTACGGATATTAACTCTGTTAAATTTTTGTTGAACTTGTATATCACATATGTTAGCATTTTTAGGATTTTGTTTGTTTAGTGGTTAGCAGTTATAAGCGTTTCGAAAGATTTAAAAAACCTATATTTTCTTTTTAAACTAAAATTAGTACATAGTCTTTGTTTTTTTTTCCTCAGTCTGTACCGAAAATTTTGATGTAGAAGATGCACCTTACAAATGTTGGCTTGTCACTGAAATAGTCGGTGAAGTTTCTTACCTATGAGATTCACACGAACAGGCAACTAATTGAAGCTCGTCAATATAGTATGGCTTTTGAATTTGAATAGAATTGTTTATTTACATGAGATAGCTGGAAGTTACGAAACGGTTATATCGATTCTCTAAACGGAAAAGAAAGAGAAGAAAAAACTCATAAAAAATGGCTATTAGAAAGGTAGCTGCTCAAAATGGTGCTTGGTTGAGAAATTATGATTATTATTGACAGAATATACTTCAAACCATGCGCCTCTTATAACAATTTCTGAAAAAGCTCGGAAATTTTTTCGTATTGGAAGAACTTACATTATACATAGACATTTTAAGTATTGTGTAAATTTTGTTATAAATATGTTAATTAATTATAAAAGACTATATTTTATAGAATAAGTAACTACTGAGACACAAATTCATCAGCAGTTAAATGCTTTTTTTGTCATACATATCGTGATTCTTCGCCTTGGGCCTTTTACATAAATGACAACACTCCTCCTCCATAACCAGATGATATCAAAGTCTCCGCACACGCTTCTGTAATCCTTGTTGCTTTAGTAAGCAAATATTGATCAATGTCAATATGTCCAGTCACTGTATGAGCAAACTACTAACTTTGCGACATGTAAAAAAAGACATGCATGTCTGTGTGGGTTTCATTTTTTGTTTAAGATTTGAAGGCTAACAAAAAACTCGTTCCTAATAATATCCACAATTTGGCATATTGTGTAAATAACAGACGGCCGAAAGAACTATCGGGCCCTTGTTTACACACTCCGGCAGTATGTTAATGCGACTGGAAGAATGTACCTATGGCTTGAAGCTTTAATGTATCATTTTCGTTTTATTTTGAGGTCAAAGATATTAATCTCAGGTAAACGAGCAAATACTAGACCGCAACATTGGTGCTTCTACCGTGGGTAGATGAACAAATAACGAATTATAGAGCTGCGTGTAAATATTAAGCCCAATTCGAAATGGTCAAATAGGGTGAAAGTTTTACTTTGGAATGTTTTTTTTTTTTTTGATTTCTTACATTCACTACACACAATTTGTTTTCTCTCTTTTTCAGGCAATTGTATACGAAGGGCAGGATAAAAATCCGGAAATGTGCCGAGTTTTGCTAACGCACGAAGTGATGTGTAGGTGAGTTCAGCAACATTTTCATTATTACCTCATTAACTTATCAGCGTACTCGTTTAGTAATATTTTTATGTGAGGAAAAATTGAGAATTAGAGTAAATTTAAAGGATGTATGGAAATGGAATCATATAATTTTATTCGTTTATTTAAAACATTAGAAGAACTAAAATTTTGCTTATAACTATAACATAACTGATCATTCTAGGGTCGAAATCAAATTACCATAGTTTTAAATGCTAAAATGACCCATCGTGTGAACTTTAAACAAAACTCGTAATGACTCTTGTCTTGTCTCAATCTGTGTGATTGCAGCATAGACCGTATTGAGGCGATAAACTGTTAAATTCTTTAGGCTTTTAGCCTAAGCAGGTAGTATATTACATTATGGCCACAAAATATGATAACCAAAAATATATAGCTATGGACTACGTATATCTACTTGATAACCTTAATGCTTTATGCCTTGTTTAGCACTAATCTCAGAAAGGCTCTTTGGGGTTAGCTTTGTTCGGTGGTTAATTGAATTAATGTTGTTCATTCTAGAGCGATTTCTATCTTGAACGAGAAGGACATATGTTTTGGTCCATCCGTCTGGACAGACATTTTAACAACCGGCATGGGAATCAATTTCGAACTCATTTGCATTTCACGCCGAAGAGCTGCATCCAAAAATACCCGCCATTCACCACAAGTGCAACAACCACTCGAGTCTGTTGCAATGAATTCTTCGCCTAAGGCATACCTTAATTCCCGAGCGGATCCGAATGCCTATTTAGAATAAAAATAATTTCTTTTCCGCATCGTCAACTACATCGTTCAGATAGATAAGAGACGTAGTACCACAAGCACACGCAAAACGAAATATGTGCTGGTGTGGAGTTTCTTTTGTGTTTCAAAACATCCGCGGATGCGGGTGCGTGTGTTTTATTTACGAATCCTAGAGAGAGGAACGAACGAATTGTGTTGTGTTCTGTGCACATTCAACCCGGTCCACTGATGCGGCCAAGGAGGGTTGATTTTGGGGGAGAAAAAGTCAATATTCCCCAGTGCTTTCACATTTCTCAAGAGGGTGAACTCCCCAGAGATATCGAAATAAATTTCTCCTCTTTTCCCTTTTTTTGGTTGCTACTCCTGCTCCTGTTCTTTCTTGGTGCTTGTCTTCTTCGCGCATCGGTCGCCTTTATTTTGGGCTTGTATTTGTGTTTTTCATTCTTTCGTATGTATTTTTTTTATTCTTGCGTAGAGCCGCTCTCTGGTATGCGCCTACAAAATGCGAAAATTGAACTGACTCTTCCACCATCATCACCCACAACGCCCCATAAAATGGGTGACGCTCTGCAAACCCTTCATCTTCATCATCATTCACTCATCGAAGTTTTGTGCGTTTTGTTGTTGTTGCTGTTTTGTTTCTCGTCACTGGTTTCGTTCATGTTGCTTCCCGGTTGTTGTATAATTTTTGGTTGTTGGTTGAAATACCCGAGCAGCAATGTTATCCACAACCCCCATCCGGTCGCTGCCGAAGAATCGGTTGGTGCAGGTTCATTGCTTCCGCAATCATCCCAACCCTGCCCATTGACATCAGAAGTAGAAACCCTCTGGACGAGTGGGATGCTTTTACAGATTTGGGTGGATGGCTGCTTCCACATTGTTGTTTCTGTTTATACGTTCAATGGTTTTAGTGGCCATGAAAATATGGACACTCTCGGGAGTAGCCACCAGTAACAAAATGGATGACGGGTGTGAATCTGGAGAAATTGACTTGGTCATAGTATGAATTGTGCTGAATATTCTCCAACACATTTATTTTTTACAATTACAATTACAATTAAAAGCTATTAACACATGTACATTTTTATTGTAGAAGTATACATTTGTAGGTTTGTGTTATTTTAGGAGTATCGCCGCTATTGATAATGGTGTCCTTAATGATTTAGATCTGATTTTCTCAAATGAAAAAAGCAATATACATGAGTGCCAAATGGAAAGAAGAAATATACAAATGAATCCATCGCCAAAGCTTTCCGATTTTTTCAAAAAATTAAAATATAAGCTCTCTCCAAAGAAAAACAAAGCCAATTCACTGAAATAATATTATAGATGAATAAAATGTAAAATTAGTGTTAAAGATAATAATTAATAGCAGTGTAACATTGTATTCGAAAAGAGCTTAAGTTCCTTGGTTAATTTTTTCTGCCAAGCCCAAGATAGGCGTCCTTATCGCCAAAATAAAAGATAAATACAATGTTTAAGTAATTAATGCAACAAAGTATACATCATATATTAAAACTTTGATCTACTACTTCTACTTTAAATATGTCCAAGGGTCATAAGTCTTTATTCTTAAGAACAATACTTGAAAACGTTTCACTTTATCAAACTTTTGTTGACATTTCAATAAGTCAATGCTAATTACATTTAATTTGTTTCTATTTCAGTCGTTGTTGTGATAAAAAGAGCTGTGGTAACCGAAATGAGACTCCGTCAGATCCCGTCATCATCGATCGGTAAGTGACATGACATTTTAAGCTCCTTACTCTTAAGTTTTTTATTTTCCTTTCTATCGTTCAATACATCGCATAGACGTTGTTAAAGAATCGAACACAATTGACTGAGCAGACAACAATGCACTTGCAAAGACTACAAGGATGAGACGAAATATGATTTTTTTGAACCAGGCGAAGAACCCTCAATGTAACCGAATACTATCCTTACTGCACTGCTACAACAAGCAACGTTACCGATATCATCAATCATCTTTCATAAGTTCCGACAAATAGACTTTGGAAGTACTTAGTTATGCATGCATACCCACCCACAAACATCGTCCTGCATTCTGCATCCACCATCCAGTCACGTGTCAAGCAAATTATGTTAATTGTACGCAGCCCCTCTTGCGGGTGGGCTCGTGCCATGAAGACCCGTGTGGGACCCCTCCTCGGCAGTGGAAGCAACCAATTCATGTTTGGCTAATTGAGTTGCAAGGAAAGTGCAAATATATCCTGGCAGGATGCTGTTCGGGGGAAATATAAAATATTTTTGAGGGCCGTTTGGCGTTGGATGACTGCTCACCTCTCCAATTCGAATCAATTATTGGTTCTGGTGTTGGAAAGGACACATTATGTAACACGATGTGGCCAACGTATGAGAAGGAGTTTATTGTGCGTGCAACAGTCATAATTTGCTAACAACGCTTTTGTCGTTAGGAGCGACAAGGTGGCGGATGATTGCAGTTGAGTTCATGTTATACTGGGCTTCGTTCGTTTAATTGAATTGAAAACTTTGTGGTTGATGTATAGTACACTATGTCTGGTTGCTCGGCTATGAACAATGTGTGGGAGGAGTTGGAAGATGAATTGCACTTTGAGCTAGTATGTAGTTTTAAATGTACACACTGGTGGTCATCACTTGCCACGCGCCCAATTGAATTATTTTAGTGAGATTGACTGCAATTAGAGGACTCCATCTACTCCCTAAAGTGAACTGCCATGAGACAATGGGACGGGTTGGAGTAATTAGGCTGAGGAAAAATATGTTTTTAATGCAATTATAATTGGCAAGGTAGTAGGTAGTGCAGTTAAGTGATGTCTTGTTAAGGATAAATGGTGACAATACTCAGAGGACACCTCTTAAACTGTTTTGGTTAATTAAACCAAGGGTGCGGTCAAGGCTTTGTTAAAATGAATGAACTACATTCGTTAGGAGAGAAATATTCCGCATATATGGTTAAAGTTATAAAAATTCTATGCAATATCGATCTAATTCAAAATTATTAATTGTACATTTAATTTATGTTCCAGCGTTCAGAAGCTGACATTGATTAAGAGTGACTTTGCCGCAAATCTAATAACATGGGAAAAATATTTTTTAAAACTTTGAATAAAATCCCATATTCAATGCTTAAATATTTAAATAGTTAGTAAAAGGGCAAATAAATTACTGTCATCGATAAGATCTTAATCTTATAGGGTTTATCATTTTTATTTCCACAATTTAACTATTCCTATTATGCGCCAAGTTTGATAACAAAAATATTAGAATAAGAGAAATACAAACACATGTTGCGATCGCAGAGGAAATAACACGATAGACACAAATACGCTCTTTAGTACCTCCAGTCTAATCCAATTAGCATTGGATTGTTCAATGTCCCTCAATGTTGCGGCTTGTGGTCAGTTTCGCCTCATATCATCAAACAATCACCGATCACCGGTCCAATTAAATTTGACCGACTGCAGCGACAGCAAAAAAACATATTGATTGATATTGAAAACGATCATAAATAGCTGCGAAAGGCGCAGAAGGATTGATAGTAAGCCACACGCGCACACGACACAAATCCTCTATATCTCCTCGTCGCCCGTTTTATACAACATGTGATGCTGCTGGATGCTTTGTTCGTGCACCACCACAGTCCATCAATTTCACGATACCCAGATAGGAGTATTCGTTTTTGTTGAGCGATTATCGTGGACTATAAGAGAGACAAAGAGAAAGAGTGATGCCAAGAAGGAGAGATGGAAACTGCATTTCTACGTGTTGACCAAATTTGGAGGCGCACCGTAAGTAAGACTCACCGCTCTCCGGTATCTAAAATGTGTCGGTCTGTCGGGAGTAAAGAAACAAAAGGCACATTTTATCCGACCACAAGCTTATATTGTATGTAACTATCATAGACTCACGTAAAACAATTGCGTGCTGCATCGTACCTCTGCATTACCCATTTGGATAAACGAACAGAATTTTTCTCGCTGATTTTCACTGATTGCTCCGAGGGGTTTTCTTTCTATCCTTTGCGTTATTTTTCCTTGTCAATTGAGTTTTTTCAGACAAAGCCACTAACACAGTTTTTTCAGAGTTCTATTTTTTTTTTTTGTTTAAGTGGCGGCATTTCTATCTGTTTACATCTGCGTTTGTTGACTACTTTAAGGGGCGCGTGAGTGAGCAGAAAATATTCCGAAACTGTGCGCACTGAATTTTAATTATCCTCCGGTAAGCAGAGGCTGTATCTCATTGGTTAGAATGACCAACTTTAGGCAGCTTTTGATTGCCATAGTTGGCGGAACAAATTAAGACACTTGGGTGGTCTCCGCGTGAGATGGATGGATGGAAGGACATTGGAGTTTTTCTCAATTTTATTTTTTTAGTTTATCTTCTGTTCACATTTGGAGTGTCTTTTTTTCTTTTAGTTGATCTTAAATAAGCACCTGCAAAAGGACATGACAATAGTGGTGCTTGTAATGAATTTTTAATGAGATAGAGTTGGCAGAAGAGAATGCAAAATACCAATGGTGGGCAGGCTGACTGGTCACGAATGTGAGCTGAATGCATCTTAATGGCGAGAATTAAATGAGAATGATCAAATTAAGATAGTTCGCTCCATGAATGGCGTTGTGTGGAGTTTTTTTCCACACTACATGATACTGCTTTTGTCTTTTCTTATGGGAAAGACACGACCAGTATACCGTGGCAATAACATGGGATTGGTTGCCGATTCAATTGGCTGAGAAGCGGTGGATTATTTTGAGCATTTAGGAGAACTGAAATCGCGTAAGAACGTAAAGATTGAATGTAATTTACTGCTTGGAGCATTATCGTTTTGTGAATTTCTTAAATAGGACTCCTTGAATTTAAACATATGTATGTACATGCATATAATATGCGTACTTATTTTTGTGACCTTGTGTGAGGTGAGTGCATGACGCTTTTGAACTACTTAATTAGTGAAAATTAAGACTTTTCCCAATGGTATTAGTATAAATGACTTGGCGCCATCTTAAATTGCATTAATATCCTTCCCTGCAATTTGACGTATTAGCGACAAACACCGTGTAAACTGTCTCGTGCTTTATAAGAAGTGTTACAGTGATCGGATTTAGTTCAAGTATGCTTCGTTTTGTTCGATAATCTGTTGCCATCTGGACGGCAACTTCATAATAGCCCCCTCGTAGAAGCCCCATTCCTATCCTGTGCGGTCCAGGTGTTCGCAGCAGATGGTAGAATTAAGCGTTTGGCCTTGTGGGAGCAGCTCATAGTGGATGATTCCCTTCCAATCCCACCAAACACACAGCAAAACCTTCCCGGCTTGGCCACTAGTTCGGACGATTCGCCGGCCTTCAACCACAACCGTTTTCGCTTGATATTGTTGTATGTGATCCATTTTTCGTCGCCAGTCACCATCCGCTTCAAAAAAAAAACAGCGCGAATTTCAGCGTTAGTGAACGCAATATACAAACTAATCATGCATAGCGTCGTTTTGTGGGTTATGTCAAGACCTTTCAATTGATGTATAGTATTGCCAGATACGAGCTCTGTAGCGCTTTGTACATAGCCGGAATACCGGACAAAAAGGCGGAAGAGAGATATTTGGCAACTTTATATATATATATATATATATAATTACCCGTTAAAAGTTTTAATTTTTTTTTATCTAAGCATGTATGAGTTAAAATCAATTTTACCTAAATATTTCTGTAAACTGTTATGAACTGAGGTATATTTAATGCACTTAACATATACATATCTATCTGTGTGTGTGTTTCGCACCAAACCTCAAACCTTTACGCCTGTGACATTTTTCTAAAACATACATGAAGTGAGTAGTCTTACTCTAATTGGCTTGCGTCATCGTAGCCACAAGAATTAGATGCAGACAAGTGTATAAACTGTAATTATAATTCATCATCATTATATCAACATGTGCCCATTGGAAACTCACCCCAAAAGAATAATTACAAGACCTACAGAAAAATCATCTTAGTCGGCCAATTAAGCTCGTTGATTTATTACCCCACAAAACGAACTCACATACCTTATTGTTATTTTTCCTTCCAGTCCTTACACTCTGACCTACAAAAGTCACCCACATGACTATCAAGAATTACTACGCATAATTATTATATACATGAACTAAATATTAGAACACGAGAGAGCTACCATGTAGCTTCAAATACGGATAATTTTTTAATTGCCCTTCCGATCGAAAGGATAATTCCACAGAATGTGTATGAGTATGTACACATCCACGAGTTTGTTAAATTGCACTTTATAGGGGAAGTTAATTCTACCCATCCTGTAATCATGTTGTGTTCTACAACCACTCTTCCAAGGGTACTCTAAAAAATTATTCAAACTCCTTCTATTAGGAATATGGATTACATCCCGAATACAGCTCTGTGCCTTATTCGCTCCAATATATGAGAACACAGGCTTTTACCTGAAATATGAATACCCATCTATCCCACTATGCCACCACCGCCATCACCTGCATTGGTAGTCGTCGCCATCGTCGCCATGGTCGTCGTTGTCCCTCTTAGGACGAGCCATTACGGTAAGTGGTTATTAATTTTACTATCCGTTTGCGTGTCACGTCGATACCCATCTCTTTGGAAACATATAGGGCAATAGAAAGTGTAGTTTAGATATTTGAGCTTTTCCAGCGGATCAAGGATATGCCGCCGTAGCCTGTTGAAAAAATCATCATATCTGTAAAGCAATAGAGCAACCAGAAAAAGAAAAGAAATAGAAAGCAGAAGGCGAAAAATTGTAGGACATATGGGCTAAACAATGCTGTGTGTGGCGATGTATACTAAGAGATGATAAAGAAGAAAAAATAAAGAATCGGAATGGTTTTCAGTACGAGGAATAAATTAAACGCAACCAACCGACTGTACTTGAATGTACACAGAATTACATAACCAGTCCTCTCGACTTCTGGTTTGCGTCAAATTTCATGATTCCTTTCATCATGAAAAACTCCGTCTCGCGATTGACATTAACATAAATAATATGTATTACATGAATGTACATTGAACGCTGAATTTTTAAATCTACACCTCTAGAAATGTTCAGTTCAAATGACAGGATTACCAACTACGGCATCGCTCTGATTGAGTCTAGGACAAGAACACCCCTCAACCGAGCCTGGCGGAATGTAAATGTAAATGCAAAATACTCGAGCTTCAAGGAATGCTTTGAAGTATTATAAGCGATGTTTCTTTACTGAACAAGATTTTGTAACTGAATAAAGGTGAATAAAAGTGGTTACATTTACTTTTTTAGTCTTCCTTTTTTTCTTCCATTGCGATCTAAATTGGTTGCAATTGTTTCGGGCAGAGTTAAAGAGTAACAAAAATAAGGGATTAAAGGTAATGTGTGTACCCAAGGCGCTAGTTCATTTGTTCTTTAATAGTTTCTTTATTTCTTAAGGAGTTTTATAACTCTATACCATAACTTTAAAATGTTATCAATACACGAACGTGAAGAAAAAGTTAGTCTTGCAGCTAGTTGACCAAATATGAAATGCAGAAACATATTAATAACACTACATATACCAGTTACTTAAAGTCCTTAAAAACAAAACTTACAGTTTCTGATCTATTCACTTCCTGATTTCGTATGGAGAGCACTGCCTTTTTAACAAAACTGTCCAAATTCCCATACGTCCAGATATAAAAAATCAAATCTCACACCGTATTCGATTTGAAAGAGTATTCCGGAGAACAATGTTCACAAAAAAGCTTGTCAACACATTTCGGAAGCATGTGTGCCCTTCAGTATGTGTGCCCTTCAGGAAGTGGTACCTACTATACTCGTACGAATATACCAATGGGTTTTGAAATATACAGAAAAATACCAATCGAGATTCCCTTAATTCCTGAACTCACACGCAGCATTTTTTGGGTGAAAAAGCAAAAGTGAACGATTAAAGCCCACCTAGACCCCACCCCACGTTCGTACTTGCGTTCAGTCATCGGTTGTCGTGTATCAGAAATTCGTTGTCATACATACATTTTCAATTTTTGGGCCGAAACGGTTGATCAAGCAAGCAAACGAACGAAAGAACGGATGGCTGGTGTTTACCGGACCAACTATGATTCCAAAGTTCATCAATAAAACATGGCACATTGTTCTACCACCACGAAACGCACACATGCGCATTCGTACCGAATGAAACGTGTAAAAATGCACTCAGATCCGCATCATCACCATCAAAAATACGACAGAACTTCTGAATCACAAAATCCGCGCCCGGTCGATGGATGGGCGATCACATCGTCATCGTCATCGTCAAACATGATCATCAGCATCATCCGTCGCGTCGATCGCTTCGACAACGATGATGGTTGCGCACCCCAGTGATCGGATGGCCAATTGTGCCGCACCATGGCGTAGAGTGATTTGATGACAAGGACCTCCACGATTGCTGAGGAGGCATTCCCTGTGTGTCCATCCATAGTAGACCGCCACTGGTGCACCCGTCCGGTGTTCAGATTGATGTATGCCGCCTCATCGTCATCATCGTTGTTTGTTGTGCGAAATGCTTGCCGCCGTGAGACTATGTGTCACTTACAGTATGCGCGCGCGCGCGTAAAAATTTCGGACCATCAATTATTCTAAGGTAAAAGTGCACTCGAAGAAACAGTCCGAGTGCCGCATGAGCGCAATTTTCATGATGAATTCAACGCGAATTGATTGTATTCTAGTGCGTGCATTGTTCACTATCCGGCGGACTGCTGTGTTATTCCATTTCAGATGGACTATGAGGATCTACTCTCTGTCGGCCGATACGGGAGTTCCATAGTTCCATTCCTATGATGAGACGGATTAACCATTTTGGTAATGTTCACTCGTTAAAACTCGTTTACCTTGTTATCTGGCGGCTCCTGTGTGCATGCGTGTGTTGACACTGCAGTGGCCACAACCGGTAGCTCGAGAAACATGAATCCATAATCATAAATACCGAGATCGCGGTTACAGTTACAAGAGCAGAGGACTGCATCGGATTGGATTGGATTCCCAATCAAAATGATTCCTCAAACCTAAAAAAATCATTATTAACACGGAGATAATGATCGCAATCGTAATGGTTCCTTTCGATTCAGTTTCGGTATCGGCATTTGAGGCGAACGCCACAAAAAAACATGTGCACAGCAAACAGCAGCGGAGGGATGACAATCGACAGGACGGGTAAGTGCATCTCAGTTTGATTGATTTGAGGGGATTTTGCGTTTGCGGCTTTTTCTCAAAGGAGTCTTAGCGTTAGCGTCTCTTGTTTGTGATGTTTTTACGTGTCTATTAAATGTCTTAAAATGGATAAACATGAAATTGCGTGTACATCAGGTGCAGTACTGAAAATGGGAAAATATAAGTGTTGTGTAGTGGGATAAATTGTGTATCAAGATATGTTTGCTGTCGACATTTAAGCGATTTAAATAATTTGAAAAGCTTAGTTATTTTTTTTAATTTTTTTTATTGGCGTAGTGGGTAGAGTGCGACGCTCACATGCCGAAGGGTTAATTTCCGGCTGAACACCTCGAATTTTTCACGGCACCACCTATTTCGAGCTACTGACAACACTCAAAGAATAATAACTGTCTAAGAAAGCTTCTCAAATTTCGCCGTTTGGAGTCGGCAAAAAGCTGTAGGTTCCTTCTACTCGTGAGAGAACAGTAGCGCGCACAACACGAGTAGTTGATGAGCAAGCTAGGGCCTGGTCCCCCTGCGAACTGTCGCGCCAACAATTTTTATTATTATTATTTATCTTTTGTATTAACGGAAACTCGTAAAAGAAGTGTCGTCATGGAGCTAATTTTGGCTTAAGAATCTACAAAGAAATTTTATTGATAATTCATATGTTCTTAAAGCATAGAAATTGCTATTCAATTGACTTGTTTACAGCTAGCTTTAATTCCGAAAAATATCACGTACATAAGTATAAGAACAATTCAAAGCAAAAGGTTTGATTACATACTTTCCATTTTTCCCCAATCCACTGAAAAAATCGCATAATTAAAATGGTGGTAGTCCTTAAAAATTATATTACGATATTTAAATTAAATGGCTCAATCAATCAAAAGAAAATTATCTTTTTATGTGACAAGTCTGGAAAAAACAATGTGTTGAAGATACATGAGAAATAGTTGTTTCGTTGAAGTGAATGCACACTTCAATATTGACAATGTTTTGACTTTTGGTATAAGTGTCACACTATGTTTTTAAATTTTTATGTGTTCAGCGATTAAGTGATTTGCTAAAAGATGCTGTGAGATACGCGACTACTTAAAGGACTCTTCGTAAACTTGCTTGGGCATGATAGATTGGCATAAAAATCCCACGTGCATATTTTAATCAAATTAAATTAATGTTTGTTCACATTTTGTCTCAGATGCTTTTAACTTTTTATGTTTCTTAACAACGTCAAGGCAATTAAAATACTGGTAAAAATGCATATTATAAATATAAAGTTAAATATAAAGTTAAATGAATTGTAAATTTAAGACAGCAGATAAGTAAAATCAAAATGTACATTGTTTTATTTTTTTTTATTCCGAAAGAAATGTTATATACATTTGGTACATGTTCACATGAAGGGTTATCCTCAAATATTGTACCTTGTTGCAAGTCAGTTTTAAGTTTCATTTATTTTTACAAGTGTATACACTTAAATGTATATAAAAACAATAAAACACAGATAGGCCAGTTTTTGTATTAATCAAACATGATGTAGGGGACCGATGATTCAATTAGGCAAAACGGAAAATTAACTTAAATCGTGTTTGGGCAAAAAATCTTTGTCATGTTTATTTCTGTTGTTTTTCATGTTTATTCTTACGGAAGTACAAACATACATACATACTGTGCAAAATAATAACACTGAAGTCAAACTTGTCACAATTTTCTCACTATTTTGCTAATAACTTTTTCCTACCGTCATGTGGACAAATCATATGGCACAACATTCTTATTCTATTAGCAATAGAACCTATAAGCAAGGCAAGAAAAAAGTGCATTCTGAACTTATGTAGAAAAGACCTGTTATCGGGAACAACAGCGAATTCCGGTGTGTGCAAAATAATATCACCAATATTAAAAATTCATGAATATGAAGCAGAAGCCAATGGAATAGTTAAATGTTTTCTGTCACTTTTACCCTTATTTTTAAGTACGGCGTCACAACGTCGTGGCATGAAGTCGATTAAGCCCTGACATCGCTGAACAGAGATATTCCTCCACGCAACCTGCGCACCTGTATTTTTAGGTTTTGCTTCATATACAGCTTTCTTAACATCTGTCCAAAGATTTTCAATGGAATTCAGGTCCGGAGACTAAGGCTGCCACTCTATAACTTAAACTCCATTCTTTGGACAGGTTCCTCTTAAGTTTTAGGCCATTGCTGTAGAATTCATGTAAGCATCAGATTCCACTCTGTATAAGGAAGCATGGTTTCCCTCATTATGGTGACATAAACTCCGGCGGTCATCATCGGTTTTATCCAAAAAATTGGACCAGTACTATAATAAGAGAAGCATCCCCATACGTTAACCTTTGCTTCGCCGTGCATTACAGTCTTAATAGTACACTCCGGTTGGTTTTTTTCGCCTGCGAACAAATGTCCTCGTCCCAGGAGTACCAAATAAAACTATTTTGGATTCGTCGGTCCATAATATATTGCGCCCCTTAGAGGGTCTCCAGTTCAAGTATTCTTTCGCAAATTTGATTCGTTTTAGAAGTTTGAATTTTAATAATAGTGGTACTTTTCTGGGACCTTTGGCAGGTAAATTCTTCTTTATCAGCATTCTTCTTATTGTTGATGTCTCCACGAGAAAATTTAACTCCTCTTTTAATTTCCTAGCGTTCACAAACGGGTTACGTTGGACTAATCTTTCTATGTTAGTTAGTTTCGAGTTTCTTCCTCTTTTTTCTTCCTGTTGAGCGCATTTTTTTAGCGTTTCTCAGAAGAACAATACACACCACGACCCATTTTACTTTGCTAACAACGTTGCACTTTGGAATAGTAATAATAATAATTGTTAGCGCTACAGTCCAAAGGTAGACCAGGGCCTAGCTTGCTCATCAACTACTCGTGTTGTGCGCGCAACTGTTCTCTCACGAGTAGAAGGGACCTACAGTTTTTTGCCGACTCCGAACGGCGAAATTTGAGAAGCTTTCTTAGTGGTGCCGTGAAAAATTCGAAAAATTGGTGTTGAGCTGGGAGTCGAACCTAAACCCAGCGGCGTGTGAGCGTCGCACTCTACCCACTACGCTACGGCGCCACTTTGGAATATTATCTTTTAATAATTACCATAATATGTGTAGAATAAGTTTATAATCAAAAACAATACAAGAGACTATTGTACACTTCGAAAAGGCTCCTCAGAATGACATGGTGCTATTATTTTGCACATTTAAATTCGGCTGCATTTCCGGTAACGGGACCTTTCTTAATGATAAGATGCATTTTATTGTCTTGTATATGGATTTTATAACTGATATAATAAGGATGTTGTGCAATAAATATGAGGCTCCTGCCTGTCCATAGGAAAAACTAATTAGCATAATAGTGACAAAGTCGAACACAGTGCTATTATTTTGCACAGTACTGAATGTTGAAAATGTTCGTATTTTATATATTTACTTAATATACTCGATTTTGTTTTTCCCGTATTGTAGTGTCAAAAGAATTAAATGTAAGGTGAAAAGTCTAAATTTGTAGTTTTTATCGAATGCGACCAACTATTTTAATGTTTTTCGGAGTATTCAACATAGTATTTAACAAACGTGGATGTTGGATATATCATACCAGTTTCTGAATTCTAAATTAAATGAATACTAAAATAACCATAACTGAATACGTTGTGTATGAAAATATAAGGAAGAACGCATACAAAATGTGTGGATTTAAAATCAATTTTATTCAGTTGAACACGTTCCAACATAATTCCACAGAATATGTCTAAACTCTGACCTTAATTAATTCTAATTTTTTTTTCTGGACTGAGACAAGGATCACCTCACTTCTTCAAAATTAATAATTTACAATCAATTAACTTATCACATTATCTCGTGATAATACGCCATTACAAACATTCAGGTAAACCCAAGAAAACTCAGGCATAGCAAAATGGTCCCAAATAAAGCTTAAATCTAATTAATACCACTTACGGCAAGTCACTTCTTATCCTCAAGCTTAGGTACACTTTTCATTTAACATATATTCGCTATTACACACATGTATGTATGCATCATGAAATCTTCAGATTGGGTATTTGAACTTTATGCATAATTGACAGCAATGAGTTGATTTAGGTATCCAACTAAACTATTCCTTACCCTTCTGCCCACTTTTAAGACGACCTTTGCCCAACTTCAAATGAAAATTAAAACAGAAAAAAACTATAGAGATGAGTCAAAATGTTAAATCCAAAACGCATTTAAATTATCCCATACTAAGTGCCGCCAACCCACTCTATTTTAACGTATTTTTAACCTATACACGAAACATAAGGAAACGCAGTATAAAATGATACTCGTATTTTACCCAAACGCAACGGGAATCCAATGTAAACAACAGACGACATTTATTGTGAGGATACACAAAGAAGAAGGAGCAAAAGAAAAAATTCGAATAAGATATAAATTTTTTACTATGTGTAGACGGGAAAAAGGCTTTCCCTGGTCCCAACAGCATGGCTTGAATCCCAAAGCAACAACCACCCGCACCCCAGAAACGCCGCAAAAATACACACGCAAAAGGCAAGCAAAGGAAAAACTGGAATCATCCCCTGTTTTTCGGTGTTGTTATGTACGGCTGCTACATACAAAGCCCCAAAAAGAGAAAGGCCATAAATAAATGGCGGCATACGCATTCATCTATACGTAAACAGAGTACAATGACTTAACTAGAGCTGCGCTCTCGTTCTCGCACACTCTCTCCCTCACACTCTTCCTTTGCTCTCGTCTCGACATCCGTGTAAAAGAAGCATTACACGTTCCCCGTCAGTCAGCTAGCCATTCATGAAAATACAAAACTTTTGACGAGTTTTGGAACCTTGGCGCACGACGACGAGACCATTTTCACGGGTGGTAAACTTCTTTCTCTCTCAAAGCATGCCTTGCCCGTTCTTAGATTCGGCTAAGAAATTCAGCGATTCAGCCAAAAGAAAAATACATTTTGGTTTGAGTGCGAGTGTGCGATAAAACTTTCACTCTCAAGAAAACTCAAGATAGACACTTTTGCTTTCTCTTCAACTTCTCTCAAATCTGTGATACCATAGAGAGTGAAAGTGGTCCGAGAAAAGCTTCCTTCGGTTGTCGTGTCATAGTCTTTGAAGCGTACAACCCCCGGGTAAGAAACCATCATCAGAGGAAACGCCGCAAGGATTACAAAGAAAGCATTTAGATCCTGCGAAACTGCTAAAAATCGCCTGAAAAGAAAATGGTGGTATCGCATACAAGAAATCAAGAATGGCGTCTAGGACGAAGCAAACTGGTGGGAGTGGAGCAGAAAAGGGATAATGCTTCCAAGTCACCCATAACCTCTTTCTCCGTAGTGGTGTTGTAGTTGTGCGGATAGAAGGTAGAGTATGAGCCAAAGATGGCTTCTGGCCGATGCGATGTGTTTGGGATTATATGGTATAATAAAGGATACAAGGATACAGTGGATACGCAATGACATTGATAGCTTCTACAGAACACGATGGTTGCTTAGACTTTCCCTTTTACACTCTGAGCAGTATCACAGAACGGTAGCAGGGGAAAACTGAACTTTGCGATTATTGTCGGTGTGTAAAATGTCCTTTGGCATTAGTACGTAGATGATATTATTTAATATGTTGTTGATGAAGTCGTTGAATAGCCGTTTTTGCCGCTATAATCCCTTACGTCTGGAAAGGCTGTACATTACAAACAAATGGCACACTGATTCTAACGATAAAGAAATTAATTAATTGCTAATTGGTTGACACCCTGTTCTTCAGCACGTCAGGGTCGATCACCCACACAGATGATGATGTTTTTTAAGAAACAAAAAAGGCAAGTACTCATGAGATGCGCATCATTTAACAGATACGGCTGTGAATTCAAATAAAAAAAAAACTTCGCCTAATATTGGAGAAAAAGTTGAAGAAGTTCAATCGTTTCATGGGCGATTCTGCACATTCGATTCGAATATAAATGAGCTGAATGAGGATAAAAAGTAAAATAAATAAAAAGAAAAACCATCATGGATTTTTTCATGGTCGTGTGCGGCACCTGCTTGGGTGTGAACAGTTGTGACTGGGTTTAAAATGTTTGATTTATTTATTTTAACTTTAAGAATATTCAAACTTTGTATGACATTTAAAGGGTGAATGGATGACTTCAATCTTTTAAATCTTTAAGAATTCAATCACTTTGTAAACCTTTAATGTTATTTATTAACATATTAAATAGTTAAAGATAGATAAAAGTTAGCAATCTAGTAACCTTTATTTATTGTGCCTACGCTTTAGTTCATTATATGAAACATTTACAAATTGTTTAAATAGTCTTTTCAACGTCATCGTAATGAATATAATGAATTGTAATATTTTTTTCTTGCACCTATTTCTAATATGGTATTTGGATTAAGTTGTGCTAAATTATGTCCAACGATGGTACGGAAGCAACAATCTATACATTACTTTTAGATGCAATCTAGGGACTATAATCCTGTCATAATGAAAACGCCTTATGCTGACATTTGGAGGGGTACATATAATATTAGAATTGAAATAGTACTAAGAAAATGTGTAAAGAATCTTCAGTGATGATTTATAATACGTTGCTTGAGCAAATATTTTTATGTGAAAAAACCGTAGCGGCATTTTACAGTCGAATACAAATGAAGAAGTTTAATTTTTTATAAACAGGTAGTACTCTGTGAGTTTCATCAGCAACTCTTAAGGAATTGTAACGTCAAAAGTCCTCGTTGTCATGCATGCTGGTTTATCAAAAAGTAATTTAAAGTGAAATAATACGTTTCTCGCCGTAATACAGGCTGCACAGAATGGAAAGTCTTATGCGGAACTGGTTCGTCCCATCTTGTACATATGTACATAAGTCAACATTTTAAGCTTGTAACCTTTGCCTTTATGTCCCCAAGTAGAAAGCGTTATTCTGCATATCGCTGATGTTGGAAAATTGAATTTACAGTGTACTGAATTCAAAAAAAAAAACCTTTAAAATTATTTCACCATCTGGATAATTCTCACCCACACACTTTTATCGACAACTTTCGAAATCCCTCGGAACTGTCTGAACCGTTGACCGAATTTTTAATGAATTTCCTTCAATTCACAGCAAAAACAACGATATCACCCTCTCATTCCCCCATATCTATTATTTTGTTCTTAGCATCCTAAGCTTGTTATGCTTCGTTCAAGATTTGTGGGTAACAAGTTTAAGCGGATTTAAATGGCCAATTATGCAGTTCATTGATTTTTTCGTACCTTTTCTCTTAAAGTAAGTGTGTCGTTGGTTAGTTAGTTCAAGCGAAAAAATGGACATTCCTTCGTTAGGATAATGAAGTATTTTTCTTTTTTGTTTCCTATTTTGTTTTGTTTGCTTATCAAGTCTCTTAAATGCTGTAGGACGATTTCTAGGAAATCAATTTTTTTAACATATTAAGCGACGTTGACGTTGTTCAATCGACGACAAAAAGTAAAAAAAATAAGTCTCCTCAGTAAATTGAGATGCATCCGCAAGTAAGACAGCATATGCATCCGCATCTTTCATTGATAGGAATATGAAATACATGCATGTATTTCAACATTTTATGACAAGTGTCGTGTTGTCAGCGCCATTTGGAGCAGCACTGGAAAAAAATCAATGTTCATAATATCCTGTCAAGATGTTTTCAAAACAATTTAGTGTAGCGTAAAAAGAACTAATTTTGTAATTTGTAACCTAATGAACAGATCAGGCGTAAGAAGAATTGAAAAAGGTTCAACATTTCTCAAAGTCATTTATCATTACTATTGAGAGATACTTTTGCTTGTAATGTGATACTTAAAAACTGACACAGCAGAGATTAGTGGAAGACTCGTAAAGTGTTTTCCACTTAAATGTCGACAAGAGCAGGGCATGTGTCATTATGTGCTGTGTTTGGCCATCTGGTTATTTAATGTGAAACTGATAAGAAGTTTTTTTCTTTATAAAACCAAAGAGTACATTAAAAACAACGCAATTTTAAGCTTTTATGTGGGGTATTGGCTTATGGAAATAAACCAGCAATCGTAGATAGAGGTCGTGACGACCCTATCCATTGCTATGGTCACACGGTCCGTGGAATATAAATATTTTGAGCTGTTGCATAATTAAGTATTTATTTTTTACGGGTTATTGCAATTATTTTGCTGCTCTTACCTCTATGACTCAAAGAGGGCTTTCCTTTTTCCTCTATGAGATTATAACTTTAGAAGCTTTACTTCGAAAATAAACTTACTTTTAAGGCCAATTGTTTAAATGTGTAAAATTTAAAACAGGATGTGAAGTTTATAAAAATATAAACATATTAATTCAACTAAGAAACCTTAATAATTTAACTTGCATTTTCAAAAAAAAAAAAACCAAAGTACAACAAATTTGATCTCCCAAACATCGAATGTGTAAACATAACATGTGGCAACTATTGCTGAAGCAAAACAATTTCCTTCTAATAGCCAAAGTGTGCGAACAAATTGAATTTGATTATTTACATTCCGCCCACTTAGTACTGCATGTCTTCTCAAAGTTTCATCATTTAACCCCTAATTGGCTTGCCCCGTTCCAGCTGAGACACTATTCCAAGGGTCCGTCATGCAGTGTGCGCGAGAATGAGATATATTTAAAGCAAGAAAGGGAGTGTTTCTGAGTGAGACTTGAGCGAATTTGTAAATCGAGATGTCAATAATAATCTCGTGCATGTGGTTGGATTAGTTTCAACATTTTAGCCTTTGGAACAGATGTTCTGCCTCGGGCGGTGAACGTTTCGCCACTGCAATGCAAACAACACGAGGGGCTGTGTGTGGCTGCTACTTTTGGGCGTTGTGTTTCAAATTTTTTGCGCGCCCTCATCCTGCACTGATAAACATTGCACCGCAGGGTGCCCTTATGTTATGATATTTCTGGTCACTCCTTCAAACTTTTATTTTCAGTAAATGCTTCATTTTGTATTCAGTTTAGTAGTGTCTTATATCCTTAGGGGTCTACAAATAAATCAGTTAACAGGAAACGGATACTTGCATAATTATCCTTAAATAGGGGAGATTCGACCTACGTTTGTCTGTACAATTGTCAAAGAACACTGGCTACTGAAAGGAAATGTCTGACTTATTGCGTACACATTCCTACATGTGGTGTGTCGTCCCTTGGGATTCTGGAGTTTATTTTAAGGAGACACCTGTTTTATCAGACATAAGGAACTTTTAAAGCAAATATTTGTTATTAACATTATTGAAAATTATTAATTTTATTTCAAGTTTAGAAACTGTAACTTGTGATGCATTTCATTATAAGGTGTAAATAGATTGACATAGAAATGTCAATTTATAGTTTCACTTTAGTGATTCTAAATCACATCTATCCCCTATTTACCACGGCTACACTATCAAACGCTCATAAATCCATCTCGTCATTGTTGTCATTATTCCTTGTGATTTTATGGCTTGAAGTTCCTGCAAGTAATTTAAATCAACACCTCTCATTCCCTAACAAATCATTCCTGGTGTCTCCCCCTTCACTTACGTGTAAACATACACTGTCACCTAAGCTGGGAGGGAATGTGTCAATATTTTGAATTTTCCCAATCGATTTTTAATTTCAACTCACAACACACATTTACGAGTACGTCTAGTATGCCGTTGACAGTGCAGATGGGCATGTGGCAGTCGTAATTTTCCAAATTACCGAATAAATTTCCAACAACGTATTTCGAGCGTTTACTGACTGTTGAATCAGTGATCTCACTTAAATTAGGGAGTTCCGTCCCTATCCTTATCATCGCCCCATATACAAGTATATATGCTAGCGTGTGTGTATGTATATATGTAGGTGTAAAATACTTGAAATGTGCTATTTGAAGTCCATAACTTAGAACACTTGTCTTGTCCCCTCATTCGTGTGACAGCGTAATATTTAAATCCATCGTGATAAACATTTTGGTGAACTGTTTCAAGATTTGATATTATGTTTGATAGATGATATAGGACAAGAGGAGAAATGTGTAATTGGAAGAAAATATATCCTGCCAACTCAGCTTTAATGCTTATTCCTGTTTTGCTGACTACACTATCCATGTCCACTAAGGGATCATAAAACACAACCAGCCAGTGCAAGTATTAAACGAAGACCTTCGGTAAAAACACAAAAAGAACACAACGAGCGTCAAAAATTAACGTTAACGCTCGTAATAATTTTTATGAAGTGTTAAATATAAGCACAGTAAACATTGACGGGATAAGATGGTACAAAGACGAGTATGTTGGAACTAGAACCGCTTATTCAGTATTGAAAATCATCGTCCTTCAAGAAGCATAAAAGCCAAGTGTTTTATGTCACGGTAAAATTGAAACGACAACATAAAATCACTGTGTGCAATTTTTGCTTCATCAAATTATGTGTTTATTTATGTTTCTGGGTACATACTGATTCCTTTCTTTGAGATACTCTGCCTACTGATAATGTCATTAAAATTGCATGTGGTAAAGGATATGTGAAGAATTTTAATCCCATTCCTTGCTGCTATATTATTATTCCAATATGAAAAAATCTGTGTACTTATTTATGATTTTCATTTATTTTTGCAGATTTTTCCTTAAATTCTTCTTGAAATGTAATCAAAATTGTCTGAAGAATGCCGGGAATCCAAGGGATATGAGACGATTTCAGGTAAATATTGAAAATGATAGATATGTAACAAAAATTTACCCTATGCAAACTTTAGAAAGATTAAACACTATTAAAGCCTTAAAAATCTTGAGAGCGGAAAAATGCGGGATAGATTAATTTGGAAAAATCTAGATGTAGTTACGTGATAAAACAAAACTTAATGAAATAGTTTTTACATGAAACAATGATAATCTGTAAGATGCATCAGTAAGACAAAATTAATTTAAAGATTTTCACAAAATATTAAATCTCTTTTTAACTCATATGAAGTGTTTACTGCGATATTTCTTTTTGTATCAAAGTCAATAGTTTTATTGTTCAACTGTGACAATAAAACTTTTTTAAATGTTAATCTTCTATGCGTTAATTCCGAGTTAAGAAAAATTTGAGTTAATACTTTCGCACCAAATATGACAGCAAAAGTAAAACAGAATTCAAAAGAAAATCATCATCTGAAGAATATTGCGATATTCGCAAAGAAATAAAAATTCGTTTGTATATTCGCAGTTTAATGAAATTATCAATATTCAAATTCAAATAGTAGGCTCACAATAACCCAAACCTATATTTAAAAGCAATGTTTACCTTAACTTCAATTATTTACTTCTTTTCAGGTTGTGATATCAACACAAGTGACCGTTGACGGCCCACTCTTAGCCATATCCGATAACATGTTTGTGCACAATAATTCCAAGCATGGTCGTCGTGCAAAACGGATGGATGCCACGGAAGGTACAGGAAACTCTCCCCTGTCCATTTCGGGTCACCCCCTTGCGCCTGACAGTACCTATGATGGTCTGTAGCAAATTTGTGTTTGCTTTTAGTTTGAATTTGTTTGAAAAATTGAATGTATTTTGTTTTTGTTGTTGTATTAATTTTGTAAAAAAGGAACAAAATTTAAATCCACTTTTAATTTCATTTACAAAAATTATTAAAATTGTTTTCGAAGCCAAAAATTGTTAAAGCTTGTCAGGGCAGGAGGATCAAGTCCATACTCAATCCAAAATATCTGTTGTATGTAGTAATATAAAACCGTCCTCTTAAGACATAGGCGGGTTGCCTTAGTCCGCTTTTCCCTGTCTTTCACATATCCTTTATTTATTTAAGATTTCCTTGTATTGTATATCAACAATCCCACATATTATATTTGGTATTTTTATCTTAATGCGATATTATCCTCAGTGTTGACCATTGTCACGGAAGGGTGGGTGGTTTTTTATGGCTTTAGCTCCCCTTTTTCGGATTAGATCACCACACAAAAAAGCAAACACCCCTTCTTGAAAAGGGCCAGCATTAAGTTTTTCATATCTAAAACAAACACATGCACACGACCACACAAGTATACCCTTCGATGAACCACCCTTTAGCCATAAAATATACATATGTGTATATCTTCGTTCGTATATATTTGTGGAAAAGATATAAAAACGGTCCTTTAGCGCATATACAAACCATATAATGTACACTGCCCAAGTAGCCGGTAGATATCAATAACAAAGTTAATACCGAATAGCCAGACAAAGTATAAATCATTATAACGTCTCTCCATTAAAGCAAGGACAAGTGTTTGGGTCCATTTTTGATGTTCTGATGTCTCTGCACACTGACAGCTGAATTGTCTTTAGAGGTTTAGTTTTGCGTGTTGTGCTTATCCCATTAACAGAAACACTTGGTCTGCTGAAGTACATCAACAAAATGAAAAAAATGTAGCAACTTGTCAAATTCTTGTTAGTGACTATCTGCTTGGAATTTTTTGCAATTACCGTCATAATACATAATATGCACCAAGAAATTTGTTGTGATTTCGATTTGGGCTTAAATTCTTAAAATCTCTCTCAATTCAGTCAACACTTTCATTGCCACCCAATGGTGGCCTTTAATGCATATTTAGCATATTTCATTGGCAAATTTAATGGATTACACGGATTATTACCTTATGCATTATGCTTAAAAGTTTAATGAAAGAGCCAAATGTTAAATTTCCAACAAGGAGGAAAATTGTCGCTAAAGAATCATCTCTAGTGAAGTCCTTTTGTACAATTTTTGAAATAAATAGTGTTGTTGTGTCCATGTTTATTGATAAAACTGCATGATCCTTAAAATCATAATCCAGAAATCCTAGGCCCCATTGCCGCAGTTAAATTCCATTCACTAAATTGGAACTATTTCATTTCAGCAGGACTTTATCCACCGTTGCCAGTAGCGACACCCTGCATAAAGGCAATTTCACCAAGCGAAGGTTGGACCACCGGTGGGGCGACTGTCATTATTGTTGGCGATAATTTCTTCGATGGTCTTCAGGTCGTGTTCGGCACAATGTTAGTTTGGAGTGAATTGATTACATCGCATGCCATACGCGTCCAGACACCACCACGACATATTCCCGGTGTCGTAGAGGTCACGCTCTCATACAAGAGCAAACAATTCTGCAAGGGTTCGCCTGGACGATTTGTCTATGTTTGTAAGTAGTTGATAGATACAGTAATTTTCTGCTAAAACTTAGTGATTCTTTGTTTTAAGCAGCTCTCAATGAACCGACGATAGATTACGGCTTCCAGCGGCTACAGAAACTGATTCCCCGCCACCCTGGTGATCCAGAGAAACTACAGAAAGAGATCATCCTCAAACGTGCCGCCGATTTGGTCGAAGCCCTCTACTCCATGCCGAGGTAAGAGTAGGAAATGCTTAATTAACCGCCAGACTAAGCTTTTAATTCTCACGAACACAGATCTCCCGGAGGTACAACAGGATTCAATTCATATGCCGGTCAATTGGCCGTCAGTGTTCAGGACGGAACTGGTCAATGGACCGAAGACGAATACCAACGAGCGCAAAGTAGTAGTGTGAGTCCTCGTGGCGGCTACTGTAGCAGTGCATCGACGCCTCACTCATCTGGTGGTTCCTATGGGGCCACTGCGAACGGCTATGGACCGGCACCAAACATGGGAGCGTTGTCATCGTCACCGGGCAGCGTTTTCAATTCCACATCAAGTGAGTAATTTGGGGATGATTTCGTCCGCTCGTTTTGTTTCCCTCCTCTATTTTATGCCTTTCTTTTGTTTTCCTTCTTTGCGTTTAAATTTTTTATTTCTTTATTTTTCTTTTGCATGGTTATTTTGTCGTATTTTGTTATTTGCATCTGCACCAACAACAAAACAACAAAACAATAAAAAAAATACAAAATACAAAAAAATCGAAAAATAAAACAATCCGCTCAGCTAGTGCCTTTTCGCCATTAATCTCAACAGTGTCGTCCCCATGGCATCAAGCACTCGTTCAACATCATCACCATCATCACTCGCATCCACATCCGCACCATCATCATTCGCATCATCCGCATCAGCCGTGGCATAATCCGACAACAGTATCAGCAACAGCAGCTGTTTAAAAAAAATTAAATGAAAACAAAAACAAATAATAAACTTAAGGATAGCGATAGGACATTCAGTTGCATTGGAGATGTATTCTCCTACCAGCCGACAAGGTTCCTACCTACACACGCACTTAACATTGAACACTTTAATATACAAATACATAACCCAACTGATTGAACGGGTTAGCGGAGAGCACAGCTTAAAATGGTATTTACAAGGTTTTCTTTTTTCCTTTGTTTTTACATGTCCTATTAATTTGTATCGTTTTTATATTCCATTTTAGTTGCTTTTTTTCATATCGTGTTTTTTTAATGCAAATATAAGTCCGTTACTTTTCCTTTTGATGTCCTAATTTGTGTTACATTTTAAAATTAATTGTTTCAAGGCGGTATATTTTATGAAAACTTTTAGTTTAGAAAATTCATATATATTCTAATTCGATCGATTCTTGTTACTTATTATTGTTTCCATATCCGACATATCATTGTATCTGAGAGAAGTTTTAACAAATTGAATAATATCAGTTGTGATATTTATTCGGAAGTATTATTTATAATTATCGATTATTAAAATTAACTCATCAAACACTGAAGGAAACAGATCCTAGTTATTTTGTACTCAAACTCCAAGTTTAAGTATTTACTCTAGACGGCCTAACTAGAAAATTAAATATACATTTTACACTAAGCCCTCACGTGGCGATCCACCATAAGAAGACTGTGTGCTCAAAATTTTAACTATAATTCCACGTAGCCGTGGCGAAGTGGGTAGAGTGCGACGCTCACACGCAGAAGGTCTGTGTTCTTTTCCCGGCTGAACATTTCAAATTGGACTGTCTGTCATACAATTATTTATTTAATTCCACGTTTAGTAATTTCTTTAGGCAATGTAGAATTAATCGAGAGCACTGAGTTGAAGAAAGTGTTTTTACGTCAAAGAGAATATATATAAGGACCGCTACCTTAACGCCTTTTTATATTTGTATTTAAAACGATGGTGATCCCAATAACATTTGTGCGATTACAGTTGCACTTTCTTACTGCCAATTTCACTTCTAATCGCATTTCAAAACAATGTTGAAAAACTTTGAACAGACGCCTAAACATTTCTTGCTCTCCAGAAATAGAACACTTGAGAATTGGATCTTCAAAGAAATTATAATTCTATTAAATAATTAAAATTGATTGTCTATGAATCCCATGGAAAGTTGATCCTTTTATTTGAGAAAATATTTCGTTTTTAATTCGTTGAAACATTAATTTGATATGCACAGAAAGAAGTGGTAAGGACATCTTTCAATCGAATTTTCGAAACTTATTATATTACACCAAAAAAACTTGCGTCGTCTTGGTACCTATTATTTCCCGTCGAGAAAAGTGGGTTCATAAAATGTACTCGTAGGTTTATTGTAAATATCCTCAAGTATGCTCATTTCCATATTTTTTGTAGAGGCACAAATAATTATGTTTCTAACTGTTGTTTTCTAATTATAAAAAGTGAAATAATTACATAATATTTGTTTTATTTTAGGAGTCGGTGGCTTAGGCTTTAATCCGTTTGCATTACCCACATGTAACACCCAAGGATATAGTACGAGTCAGTTGGTGACATCATCCAAATAATATTATTACTAAATGGTCAAAAACGTTTTTTCTGTCGGCATCCACCAGAGACGATCATATGGAGGCGAGAAGAGTGCAATATTCAAAGAAGAAAAAGTTATACAATATATCTATATAAATTTCCATATCCATGTACATACATAACTTGTTACAGTGATTTACTTCATATCAAATAAATTCACCTAAACACCACGATAGTGGTGTCATATCAAGAATGAAGATTTTAATCGCAATACTTATTGTGTACTCCTATAATTTCTTCTCATCTCAGTAGATAGTTTTTAATAATTACAATATTTGTATACGAATCCATACAATACTGCACTTAGCAAAATCCTTAAAGTTTAAACGAAAAATACAATTATTCGGTACAAACAATGCACATATTTGAACAGAAACAAATAAAACTTAAAACATATTTTTAACATATCATTGTAAATTTAATTATAATGTTAAATGTACATATTATTTTATTGTTATTGGATGAATTAAGAAAGAAACAAAAAAGCAACAAAAATAAAAAGAATACACTATACAAGAACCCGAAATATAAAGCAATTGTACCGAAATTGTGATTCTTTTTTCGATCAAATGCATATTTATTACTTACTTACCAAAATACCAAAGGTGATATATAAAGTAATGAGAAAAATCAATATATCCCAATCTTTCGGGACAAATCAATTTAATTACATGTAAAGTGACGTTCACACAGAAATGAGCTCTAATAAAATTTACAAGTAGGTAACAATAATAAGAAAAACATCCACAATCAAGATTATACGATATGCATTTTTAGCATAATCTGGTAAAAGATGATATCCCAATGTATACACAATTAAAGCATCGTTTAATCTCACCATAATACTTTATATCCAAAAGAAAGCAAAACTACATTTCATTCTCTATAAGATATAAAAATGATAAATAAACAAAATATTTGTCACAAAATTAACTTGTTTTATATCTCTGTATAATAGGGAATTGTACATAGTTAATTGAATTTTAGTTAAAAATAAAATCTCATTTTCACATACGTATGCAAGTTCTTTTTATCCGTTTTGTAAAATAATTATTTCTGTATAAAATGAAAATCTCTGAATGTATTCGAATTTTTATTATAACATATTTATCAAATAGAAGATGAAAATCTATTATATAGAAAACTTTTAAGAGAGCCCTTAATATAATACTAACCAATTTGATTAAATTACATTTTACGGAGAAGAATATTATATTATTGCTAATAAATATAATTAAAAGTTTTAGAAGATTTTTGTTTTATTTATTTTCTGACATAAGTGCTGTAAATTAGGTAAGGTTTCATTGTGTCATGAAAGTCATGTATGTATCAGATACATCACAAGGACCGCAATAACACTGAGTTAACCCACCTTAAAATTGTTTTTAGTAATTGTGAAAAGTAAAATAGGACAGTTGTAGTTGTTTGAGCTGATCTGTCAAAAGTGCAGTGCAGTTGCTGAACAATGAAAATTAAAATAAAAATCCCATCGTTCGAAATTCGCAAAAAGAACAGTAGAACGTACATATTGAGTAGTTGCCGAGGAAGCTAAGTTCTTGCTTGTTTTGTGGACTCGCCATTCAACGCATTTGACCCTGAACTTAGTACTAGGTGCGAGAATTTCTGACGCACTTTGTTCAGGTGCATATCTGTTCCCACGCGGATGCACGCGCCAGCGTAAAACGGTTGAGTCTGTATGGCTGGACGTTGGGAAGAGAGGCTTCCTATGGGAAGCGAAGTAGCTCTAAGTTTAGTTTAAGTTGGAACGTGTAACAAGTCGGTTGAAATAAATAATATCCATTTCGGTTTTACATTTCGTGACGTGGAAGTCGGACAGCTGGGGGAAGACTCCACCTCCCCGTCCGATGAATCCCAATTAGGGATTCGTTAACTGGCGCCCGAGCAGGGATCGCTATATATATGCAGTCCTTTTACTCCTGGCGATTCTTCTGTTGTCCCTAAATAGGGACATCGTATCGGTACGTTCGATTGAACGAAGATGGTTGTACCCATGAGAATACAGCAATCATTCCAATTCGGAAGATAATTTTCGCTTTACCCATGAGAACACAGTGATAATCGCAGAAGATTAAAAGTGCCTTAGTAGGTTGCGTACACTGTAGTGTCCGCATCCAAAAACGATAACATGATCCTTCCAAAAGAGCGGTACCCAAACGAAACGGTTCAAAAAAGTTTAACCTATAGTTCTTTCCTCTCAATTCAATTCAATCAATTTCAATAAATTTGAAATCGTTAAATAAAATTGCAATGTGCAGTGCATTGCACTTAATGTAAGAAATCTTAACAAAAAGATAGAAAAAATTTGTGAAGATTATACCAAAAATAAGTAAAAGTGAAACATTAGTGGAAAAATTTGACCATATCTAAAATAAGAAAAAAAAAATAATAACAATAAAACGAGGACTGTCCATTTAAGTTATCAACAGTCCGAATTAGTCACAAATTGTGCAAGTGAAATATATATGAGAATTAAAGAGAGCAAGGAGTTTGTGTAGCTATGCGGTGTAATAAAATATCGCTAAAGGAAAAGGGAAAAAGAGATGAAGTGAAATAGTGTATAAGATATATAATAAGATATTGTGAAATTAAGTCATATTACTAAGTACATGTGCGAATACCCAAATGTTGAAAGTTGAACAAATAATAAAAGTAATTTGAGAATATTGTGTGTTGGGGAGATTAAAAAAAATAATACTTTCATTAACATATGACAACAAATTCTAATGTAAGAATATATTAATTTAATTTAATTAATTTAATTAATTTATTAATATTTATTCTATAAATAAGTCTATAACTGACCTAATGGTGGCAGTTAATGCCATCGCAGTGCAGATTAAAGAGATTGATGCTCGGTTGAGAATCATAGAATCCAGACCGGTAGATCCACCAGCAACCGTCGCTGAAAAAAAGAAAGTGGAGCTTTATGCTCCTCAAAATAAGGCAGATTTCAGGGATATCTTGCGGCTGCCTGATTGTGTGAAGGAACTGGAAGTCTTCGATGGGAACCCTACACAATATATGTAACTTGGGCATACTTGGCATACTTTTGAGGCCATCCTAAAGGAATTTGCAATAGTGAGAATTAAGCCCATATATAGGGCCATACTAGAGCGCATTAGGCAGAAAATAAGGGGGCCTGCCGATGCTGCTCTCGTTTCATATAACATCTTTCTCAACGATTGGCGAGCGATCAAACAGTGTCTCTCTTTGCAGTGCTGTCAATCATATGTGTAATAACGAAAATTCATGAATAAACGTTAATCAGGAATAAATCCGGCAAACAAATTATTCATGACTAACGTTTAGTTACGTTTCTTTAGTCATTAGTCATTAGTCATTATGAGATCATCATTTTATGAGCAACTCTGCTTTGCGCTATGCAGATAAAAGAGATATGAGCACACTGGAGCACCAGCTCAACCAGAGATATGAAAACAGTGGAACATAAGCTCAACCAATTGTCACAGAAGAATACAAGGTTAGATGAGTTCTACACAGCTGTGAACCACCAACTCTCATTGATGGTAAACAAGATCTAAAGCGAATCATATAGGAATAGAGCTCAAGACGTTTTCATTCGCGGCCTTAACGGCGACTTAGCTAGGATGCTTATAGTGCAAATGCCGATAACTCTGCCTGAGGCTTACTCAACCTGTTTAGAGATCCAAAGCCTGAACTACTAATCAACTACTCGTGTTGTGCCAGCTACTGTTCTCTCACGAGTAGAAGGAACCTACAGTTGTTAGCCGACTCCGAACGGCGAAGTTTGAGAAACTTTCTTAGACAGTTATTACTCTTTGAGTGTTGTCAGCAGCTCGAAAGAGGTGGTGCCGTGAAAAATACGCGGTTTTGAACTGGGAATCGAACCTAGACCCTTCGGCGTGTGACCTGAACTGCAGGAATCACATAATTCACATTTCTGGTGCACCAAATACAATTACTGCACCCATCAATCAGATATTCAGGAAAGAGTTAAAGCCTGCACTACCACAAAAAAGAATATTTCATACTCCGCAACAACAACGTTATCAGCCTCCAAGAGAGTATGCCTCCACCTTGATCAACAGCGCCAAAACCACACGAAAAAAATCGCGTAATGTGAACTACATGAATATTCCTCGTGGTATGAATCCGTTTAAGAGGAGGGCTTACCCACAAAACCAACACGCCCGTCCATCCCCAATTGCACTTAAGAAAAAATCATCTCGACCCACTCATCTTGTTCACCCATTCTACGTACATTCGGCCGGAGGCAATATTAAGGTAGGAGACAAAGTCTGTGGTAGATTCTTCCAGTCCGTCGGTAATAATTCACTACTAACGTTTTACATATTACCAGGCCTAAACCCTTTTGATGGAATCATTGGGGATGATTTCCTTAAAGAACTTGAAGCGGTCATTGATCGTAGAGAGAGCACCCCCTTACACTAAATCCGAACGTAGCTATCCCGCTGAAGGAAAAAATGTCAGGAGAAATAAATCTACTCCTTGATAAAAATCTAAAATAAAGCTTGGCCGTCTAATTAAAACTCATGAACCTCTTTTCGGACCGATTGATACAAAGGAAACGATAACAGTATAGGATGGTTATTGACTATAAAAGGTTAAATGCAGTTACAGTTGCAGACTCATACCCAATACCAGACATCAATTCAAAGCTTGCCAATTTGGACAGAGCAAGCTATTTCCCTACAATAGATCTCCCCTCGGGGTTTCACCAGATTTCGATGAAACCCAGTGACGGCCAAAGACAGCTTTTTCTACAATAAATGAAAAATGTGAATTGCCTTATGGGCTTAAAAATGCGCCCGCTATCTTCCAAAGGATGATAGATGATGTGCTAAAGGACTACATCGGGAAAATTTGTTACGTCTACATAGATTATGTTATCTGTGGCTATGACGAGGTGCAAATGGTATTCGCGAAACTCAAGGCAGCAAACCTCAAAGTAAATCTTTAGAAAACCAACTTCATGAAACCAGAAGTTGAATTTTTTAGTTATGTTATAACTCGTGACGGTATAAAAGCTGATCCGAAAAAGGTAAAAAAAACTGCTTCCTCCGTAAAATCTTAAGGAGTTGAAGAGTTTTTTAAGCCTCACGTCCTATTATACGAAGTTCATAAGGGACTATGCCAAGGTGGCCAAGCCCTTAACAAATCTGACACGTGGACCAAGCACTCAGATTAAGGCGAGTTAATCTAAAAATGTGAAGATTAAATTGAGTTAGGAGGCATTGAAGGTTTTTAATAACTTGAAAACCTTGCTAATGTCGTCAAAAGTCAGAGAAGCCGTTTAATTTGACTACAGACGCCTCAAACTTCGCTATAGGGGCTGTACTGTCTCAAGGTGAGGCGGCCTCAGATCCAACAATAGCCTACATCTCTCGTTCCCTGAGCAAAACTGAAGAAAATTGTGTGACGAACAAGAAGGAGATGTTGGCACATGTGTGGGGCTTGGATAACCTAAGATTAGGATCTTATGGAGCAAAGAAGATTAAAATTTACACTGATCATCAGCCTCTAACTTTCGCCCTCGGCAATAGGAATTTCAACGCAAAGTTAAAACGCTGGAAGTCTCGTATTGAAGAATACAACTATCAGTTGGTGTACAAACCAAAAAAATACAATATCGTGGCTGACGCACTCTCTCGACTTAAAACCACTGTTAACCATCTGGTTCGGCCTGTCCCACTTATTGCAGGCACAAGTGCATAAAGTGAAGATAAGCTTAATGAGGACCACATAAGTGAGACTGCCAGTGAGAATAGTGACCTTCATACTGACAATGCTAGTGAAGCACAATCATCATCAGAAACCCCCCATAGTGCTGACCAAGACACCTCAGACTTAATCCAGCACGTTGAGGCCCCGATAAACGTGCTTCGGAACCAAATCATTGTCAAAATTGGTGGTGGCCTAGAAATTCTAAAAGAAACTCATCCGGGTATTACTCGCCACTACATCGCTATAAATAATCAAGATAGACGGAAACTGACTGATTTTCTGAACATCTTTGTTCAATTGATCATTGCGAATTGTATACTAAATTAATAATTATAAAATTAAAATAATTATAAAATTAAAATAATTATAAAATTAAAAGTTTGTATTTGCATGTGTAAAATTTGAATAGAAATTAAGACCTAATATTTGTACTATAATATGAGAATTTACCTAGTTTCATATAAACGATGGCAACCGTTCCCTCCAGCCGGATTGCCCTCCGTCCTGGACTATCAGTCAGATTGTCACGTTAAAGGAAGGCAATAGGTGGAGTATCGATGGACATTTCAAATTAGTACATGTTATTAATTTAGCGAAATTTGAGAAGCTAGTGGAAATCATTAACAAATCAATAACCGAGAACTTCTCGACGGAACAAAAAACCACAATTGAGTTTTATCTTAATCAAACGAGAGACAAATTGTCTTAAGGGTGAAAAACATCGAATCGCCAGATCTATCAACTGGATTGGATCAGCCTGGAAGTAGATTGCAGGGAATCCTGATGCTGCGGATTGGAATAAAATTATTCCCAACGAAGAGCAAATTGTCACTAATTATAACCAACAATATCAAATTAACACCCGACTCTTAAAGGAAACTACGAAAAAACATAATTGGGTGATAGACCAGGTTAATAATGGAATTAAATCAAGCTTGATTGGCCGACATGAACAAAATATCGTAAATGAAGTTGTCATGATGAGAGGCGAAATTATCGAAATAGTACGAGCCTGCCAACTGGCGAAAAGTGGTACGGTAAACACAAACCTCCTCAACAAAGAGGAAATTAGCAGAATTATTGGTGAAATGGAAACTTTACCATACACTTACTTTATTAAAGCCATAGAGAATGTATCCTAATCCATATACACTAATGGTTTACTTCTCCTTTATGTCCTCTATATGCCGAAAGTAAGAAGCGACAAGTATAACCTTCTTTTGTTTAGAGCGTCAATTACTGACGGCCTGCAGATTGATGGGACTACGAAAGAATTCTAATAAATCATCAGGAGACCTATGGAATTATCGACGAAAGCCTTTGCATTAACAAAAAGATGATCTGTAATACCAAATCATTACAGAAACTTGAAGAAGACAGCTGTATTCCAAGGCTTTTAAAAGGAGGACAGACTGCATGTACTTTCGTACCAACACTTTGGAGACAATAGAACTTATGAAAGAAGAAACATTTTAACTTACAAACTTCATTGGAGAATTGGTCTCAGAGGACAACTCAAGGATCCTTAATGGTACTTATGTGACCCGACTATATAATGAAACAATCAAATGGAAAAATAGAACGTTAACAAGCTCTTCTTATTCCCACGTGCAATTGCTTCCATCAGTCTTAAAAAACATCACGAAGTGTGTGCAAAAGATTGACTTAGAACATGTACACAGCATCAGTATTAGGAACATTGCTCAGTAGAAGCACCTGAAAAATAAAGCCATTGTAGTAGCAGTCGTAGCTTGGATTGGTTGCGAAAACTTAATCTTGGTCCTAAACTACCATCTGTGAAATCTGCATAACATCATGGGTGATCCAGGATTGGTTCAAGAGATCAAAGAACAACTGAATCATCTTCCTACCCTAATCTGTTCATCTGCTGGTGACGTCACACATGATCTTCGGGATCATGATCTTTGAAGAGGTATGAGTTAACACAACGCATTTGATCCTTAACTTAGTGCTAGGTGCGAGAATTGCTGACGCACTTTGTTCAGGTGCATTTGTTCCCATAGCAGTGGAATGATTGGATCATGTTGCGCCGCGCCGGATACACGCGCCAGCGTAAAACTGATGAGTCTGCATGGCTGGACGGTGAGAAGAGAGGCCTTCTATGGGAAGTTGAAACGTGTAACAAGTCGGTTGAAATAAATAATATCCAAAAGAGCGGTTTTTGATTTCGTCCCGTCCGCGATTTTTTTATGAATCCCAATTAGGGATTCTTGTTAACTTGTATGTATGTTTATGATGCTTATTATTCGAAATTTAGTTCAAGGTGCAGAGAAGTAATTAACTAGTGGTTTTAGTTCCAAATTATCGTAAAATTCATGCGGCTTGAATGTTTTGTTTTTTAAATTCGCCTTGAAAGTAGCAACGCTTCATTGACGGCTCTCTGTGTTCGTCCAATCACGTCAATGTCATCAGCGTAAACTTTCAATTGAACTGACTTTTGAAATATCGTGCCTCTGGTGTTGACTTGTGAGTTACGCACGATCTTCTCGAGGATGATGTTAAAGACGTCACAAGACAGTGCGTCGCCTTGTCTAAAACTTTTTTTTGACACTGAAGGGGTCGGTGAGTGCGTTACCGACTTTGACGACAGCGAGGGTTCTTCATCGTCATCCTACACAATCTGACGAGTCTGGAAGGAATGCCAAAACTAGACATGGCACTATATTGCTCGTCTCTATGCACTATATCATATACGGCCTTAAAATCGACGAAAAGCTGGTGAGTGTCGATTCGTACTTCTTGGGCCTTTTCCAGGATCTGCCGTAAAGTGAACATCTGGTCTATAGTGAACTTCCCTGGCCTGAAACCACACTGATAGGGACCTATCAGGTTATGGACAAACGGTTTGAGACGCTGACACAATACGTCAGAGAGGATCTTGTAGGCGATGTTCAGGAGACTAATCCCTCGGTAGTTGGCGCAGTCAAAGGGGTCTCTCTTGTGAACCAGGCAAACGATGCTGAGATTCCACTTATCGGGCATGCTTACCTCCGACCATATCTTACAGATGAGCTGGTGCATGCGCCCAACTAGGTCATCTCCAGCTGCTTTAAATAGTCCTGCGGACAGTCCGTCTGCTCCAGGAGCTTTGTTCGACTTCAGCTTGAATATTGCTATCTTCACCTCGTCTAAGTCGGGGGTACGGAATTTTTGTCTATCATCATCCAAATTGAGTGAACATTCTGCCTAACAGCGGAATTGAAGCCGCCATCGCCGTTAAGGAGTCTGCAGAAATGATCCTTCCAGATTCTCAGCACAGAATGCGACTTTACTACAAGTTGTCTATTTTGATCCCGGCAGGGTTCGGGCCGAGCCTTTTATCCTCCGGATAACTGTTTTACCTTTCAAACTTCATTCCTGCCATAACGCCTTTCCATTTCCTGTTATGATTCCGATACTTGCGGCCCCTTGATTGAGTGATGAAGTTTTGTAGGTCTCAGTGAGACGAAGAAAAAATTGTATGGGTGGGGGGATGGTGTAATCGGCTTAGTTTAGGCGATATTTGAGATTAAGAACTGATAAAAATCCATACATAAAAAATGGGTCAGTTCTAAAAAAATAAAGATTTCTGGCTATTATTTTTATGTTTATATTGCATACATTTCGGCGCAGAAATGATATACACGTGGCTAAAGTTTTTTTTAAATGGTTTGTGTATTCGCATAACCTTGTTAGTAAAAATACCGAAAATGTTTCATTTTCCTACTTCTATTTCCAAGGCAATTGCATCTGCAATTTATAATTTTGCAATGCACACAATGCAGAGAATTGCGTTTGATACAGACTGTTCATAAATATTATTTTGAAATGTTTAAAGCGATTACATAAGTAACCATTTAATTCGGATACGAACAATTCGTTCTTTGCTTATAGCATTCATTTTGGAATTTTTAATGTCAAACTTAGCTCCTCTGTCTGTCACGCATCTCATCCCATCATTTCTGCTTACATTTGAGCGATTGTTTCTTTTTCGATGAAATTAACTGAATGATTGTGTTAATTTCGTTATGTTCAACTTCCGACATCTATTTTGGTATTTTCAAATAAAACCTGTAGCCAGAAAAACCGTTGCATTCATCAAGTAAACACTTTCTTAAATCTTGCAGGAGAAAAGGAAAAATTGGTACTTAAAGCTGGGTTCAGAACAGAGCTAAACTTTTAATTAATTGGTTGTATTTCTATTTTAAGCTTAATACAAATGTACATACTTGGATCCAAGTAGAAGGATGCATTAAGAAGTTGTCCCATAAACGTAGTAGTACTTGCGCGAGATCTCTCTTTCCTGGTACAACAAGCTCTGCACTGTGGTTCGAAAAGTTAAGCAGGAAGTTAAGTAGGAAGCGTTTTAGGTTTCTTCATTTATTTAGAAGAACCAAAAATTCTGTACGAGTATCTAGGCTAATGTATGTAGAAGCAAATGAGATATTTAAGATAATTTGTAAAACAAACAAGCAGCATACGTATTATAAAAAATTGCCGTACAAAATAGAGAGCCTTCAGGATTCGAAATATTTCTGGAAAACGGTCAGGTTGCTAAGTGGAGTTAATTCGGAAGGCTTGTACTGTAGATTCGGAAACAACTCTTCCATAATAGAATCCCGAATGTCACAGTGCATGAACTCGACGCTTGTTTCTCAATGCCAGAAGCTATTGCTGTGTTGGATGGTATTCCGGTCGAATTGATTAGAAATTACACCTCTAAGTATCCCGAAATGTTACTAAACAATTACAACGAAATGTTAGATTCAGACATTCCAGATATTTCTCTTAAATCTGTGATATACGCTATATCAGTTATTCTCAAACACGCTGCAAAACGACACTTCGTTCACTTGTGTCATACTGTGGTACGTTACGTAAAAACGCGTGTGTAAGTGAAACCGTCATTTTTGTTATGGAAGGAAAGATTATTAAATTCATAATTTTGTAAGCCATTAACATCTAAGAACTCGTTTTGTACTAATAACTCTAAGAACTCATTTTGTAAAGACAATGTCGAACCCAAACAATTTGATCAGATCATCGCGGTTGGATATAATTACTGAAAATGCTTCCGCTTCCAGTACCTCTGCTCCCAATACTTCTGCTACTTTCGTCCCCCATCTTCCATACAACTTAACGATACCCTAATACAGACTATTACGTAACTAGTAGCAGAAACCTTGAAGATTCAAGGGAGACAGCTTTTTAATTCTATAATGAATCCCGCTTCCGACATCAACGATGGTGTTGATGAACCATTAAACGTTAGTAATGACAGAAATATATCCGACATGGACAAAATACCCAACGTAGTTAAAAGTTTACACGAGTTTTCTAGGCAGACCCAAGAGTTCAATTCATGGAAGAAGAGTGTCGAAAGGATACTCAAAATCTATGAACATCTCAGAGGCACCCTAAAGTACTACGGCATCCTTTCCCTCATTCGTAACAAAATAACAGGACATGCCGACATAGCTCTGGAGTCCTATAACACCCCATTAAATTGGAAAACAAAAATCAAAATGTCTGACGTTACATTACGCAGACAAAAGGGATCTCTTGAACACCAGATGACCACTCTGGTACAAGGTAATAACACGAGACCAGAGTTCTACCAAGCCGTATACCACCACCTGTCCCTTCTATTGAACAAACTAGGTTAACTAGAGCAAAGAGTCTCTCGACAACATGACGCAATGTTATAGAGACAAAGCTCTCGACACATTCGTCAGAGGCTTGAAAGGCGATTTGCCCAGATTCCTTAGCATAAGAGAGCCTGCAGACCTCCCACAAGCTTTGCACCTTTGAATGAAGTTACAAAACGCCGATTTCAGAGCACAATATGCAAATAATTCTCAATCCTCTGCGCGAAAAACTTTTTTAACCCCACCGGTTCCTCCTCGTAGGAGAGTAAATGTACCACAACCTACACCGATTCCCGTACCAAGGCGAGAATTCTACCCACATCTGTTTCACAACCCTCGTCATGCTCAACCTCCTCGTTTCCATGGAGAACAACATCAATATCATCAACAACACAATCAATACCAACAACAACCTCTCAACGTCCTTTACCTTCGACACCAATGGATATAGATTATTCTGTGAAATCACAGAAGGTTAATTATTTGAATAGGCCTCGAAATCAACCAGATCTAGTAAAGCGTCAACATTCACAGCAAATTCGCCAACCACAGAAGATGCAACGAAACTATTACACTACGAAGCCTACCCAAGACGAAAGCGATATAAAAGAGTATGAGAGCATTGTTAACCAAGAATGTGAAGACTATTCACCCACGGATCATGAGACGAACATAATTGAAGAACCTTACGAACCACAACAACTAGACGACATCTAATTTTTAGGATGAGTCGCTCTTCACTGCCATATTTCGAGCACGTAGCGAAGAGCGGACAAGTATACAAATTCCTCATAGATACAGGCTCGAATAAAAATTATGTTCAACCCCGTCATGTCCGGAATTCTCTGCCAAACGAAAACTCGTTTTACGCCAACTCAGTTGTAGGATATGTTAAGGTTACGCACAACTATTTTATCCAATTATTCGATCCCAAAATAGAAAAATTTAAATTTTTTATACTCCCAAGCCTCATTTCATTCGATGACATAATATGGAAAGACACATTACAAAATTTCAATGCCGTCATCTATACCAAGGAGAATTATATGATAATTCATATATAACATATAACTATACCGCTAAAACAACATCATATAGAAACAGTGAACAACCTCAATATTAGGACCGACCACTTGCCTAAAGAGGATTCTACATAACTTATTAATATGATACATGCTTACCCCAATCTTTTCTCTGACCCAGATGAAAAATTAACCTATGTAACTACAGTTAAGGGCGAAATAAGAACGACAACCAGCCAACCAGTCTACTCCAAATCTTATCCGTATCCTAGAGCTATTGAGGAAGAAGTTGAAAAGCAAATCAACGAACTTTTAAGAGACCATATCATTAGACCGTCCAAATCATCCGTCCATATAATTACCGGTTTGGATTGTTCCTAAGAAAATGGACGCCTCCGGGAAAAAGAAATATCGTATTGTAATCGATTTCCGAAAACTAAACTAAGCTACCATCCCGGGTAGGTACCCCATTCCAGAGATCAACGAGGTCCTCGCCAACCTCGGTAACAACAGTTGGTTCTCTATATTGGATCTTAAGAGCGAATTTCATCAAAACCAGCTCAGAGAATCAGATATTGAGAAAACGGCGTTCTCCGTCAATAACGGCACGTTTGAATTCGCCCGTCTTCCCTTTGGGTTGAGGAACGCCCCTGCTATATTTCAAAGAACTCTTGATGATATCTTGAGAGAGCACATTGGGAAACGTTGTCATGTTTACATCGATGACATTATCATCTTTGGTAAAGATAAAAATGAACACATCGCTAATCTCAAAGCCGTGTTTGAGACTCTAGAACGTTCAAACATGAAGATTCAGCTCGACAAGTGCGAATTCTTTCAGAAAGAAGTCGAGTTCTTAGGGTTTGTTGTAGAAACAAATGGTATTAAAACAAATCCAAAGAAAGTTCAGGCCATAGTAGATTTACCCGTCCCAAAAACCCTAAAAGATTTACGATCATTTTTAGGTATGTCAGGTTGTTATCGCCGATTTATTCAAGACTACGCGAGAATGGCGAAACCCCTGACATCCCTCTTAAGAGGGGAAGGGGGACTAGTGTCCAAACGTATTTCAAAAAATACAGCTGGTCATCTCGACACTGAAGCAATCAAATCTTTCGAAAGTATCAAACAATCACTTGTCTCTAAAGAAGTCGTACTTTCACATCCAAACTATGGAAAAGGTTTTGAACTTACGACCGGTACCTATCGGTGCTGTATTGCCTCAGGACAACAAACCTATAACATTCCTTTCAAGAACCTTAACAAAGACCGAATGGAGTTATTCAACTAACGAGAAAGAGATGTTCGCCATAATCTGGGCTTAGGAATTTTCTTTATGGATCAAAGAAGGTCAACATCTTTACGAACCATCAGCCATTGACGTATGCACTTAGCACCAAAAATACAAACCACAAGATGAAGAGATGGAAGGCAATACTAGAAGAGTACAACTACGAGTTGAAGTATAAACCGGGAAAATTAAACGTAGTTGCCGACGCTCCCTCACGCCTCCCACTAACTTCTCATGTAAATTCAATGACGATGACAGCATAGTGATGATAGTTCACCACACAACTTGATGCCAACTGTAGAGACACCTATCAATGTATTTCGCAACCAGCTTATACTTAAAATAGGAAATGAATCCAGCCATCAATTTATAATACCATACCCAACTTATCACATCATTAATATATTTAAAAAATTTTTGAATCCCAGCACTATAAATGGCCTACTCACAGAAGAGAATATAATGGGTCGCATACAGGAAATCTATCCATTGCACTTTGCAAACTTTAAGGTATGGTATACCCAAACGATGGTAGAAGACGTTACAGACAAAACTAAACAGGAGGAGAAAATATTAAAAACCCACAGAAGAGCTCGCAGAAATCCGGAGGAAAATCGAAAACAACTCCTAGAAAATTTTTATTTCCCAAAAATGGCAGCAAAAATTATGAAATTGGTAAAGAATTGCGAAACATGCAAACGGAACAAATATGAGACTAACAAACCTATTCTTGAACAAACCCCTATTCCAAATTATCCTGGCCATACTGTACACCTCTACAGAAAAAATCTTAGTTTTAACTTCAATATGTTAACTCACTAAATTTGCAAAAACTAAAATAATTCGCTCAAGGGCAATTGTTTACATCAGACAACCGCTCCGAGAAATGTTTACATTTGGTGTTCCTGAAAACGTTGTCATCGACAACGAAAAAGCTCCTAATTCTGCGAGCATCACTTCCATGATGGAAGACGAATTGGAAATTCGTGTTTATAAAACACCTCCATACAAAAGTGAAGTGAACGGACAGATTGAGCGATTTCATTCTACTCTTTCGCTGAACAAATGCCTCGCTCTGTTGAGGAACTACTCGAAAGAGCAACTAACGAATATAACTTTACCATTTATTCCACAACAGGAAAAAAACAATTGAACTCTTCCTTGGCCGATGTCCCAGAATAACTCCTGAAATATACAAAAAAAATCGATTGGAAAATATAAGAAGGGTAAAAGAAAAACACCAAAAAGACATCGAGTAACATAACAAGAAACGGAACCCGATCAAAACTTATAGGCCAAGGGACGTTATCTATGTTAAACACAAAAAAAGACTAGGTTCGAAACTCACCTATCGATACCAAAAGGAAATAGTTAAAGAGAACCAAAATACTGTAGTTATAACCGAATCGGGCAAAACAATTCACAAAAGCAACATTAGAAACTGATGCTTACATTTTCATTTCAGATATATGTTTTCTGCCATAAAAGGCGAACTATAATTTTTGGATTTCTCTAACTCTCAATTTGTCTCACTATACACCGGACAGACAAAAATACAAAAGGGCAAGGAAATGGGTCGCTGGTAATCCTGACCACAATGATCTCATAACAATTAAAAGGAATATAAATAACATATTGGTTGACTAATGATCAAGTTGTAATAAATAAAGTTCAAAACGAAAGAATAAATAATATCACTAGAATAACAAACGAAATCAAAAGTATGTTAAAAGAAAATGAAAATATCAATAAAGAAATTTTGTCCGAAATCCGATATAATTTCAAAATTGTCAAAGAAGAACTACAGAATGTAAATCTAGCTACACATCTTATCAAATTAGGAATTGTAAATACCCTTATCCTTTCAAAAGAAGAAATATTTCTAGCCATCAATGCATTAAATAAAGAAACTTTAATTTTATATATTATTAATATTCCAATATTATTATTAATATTCCACTAAAAATTTGTACTTAAACCCATAAAAAGGAATAACGTAGCAATAGAAATTATTTACAAAGAAATTATAAAGAATAATAATGCAATTTATGGATTAATCAATAATTGTAAATCAACTAATTTTGTCACAATTTGTAAACAAGAAGTTAAATCTACAATAACTAATTCCACTTGCATTCCAAATTTGTTTAAAAGTAAAATAGCCACATGTAATTTAATAAATAATGAGCATATTCCTACAATAGAAGAGCTAACTCCCGGCATAATATTGCTTTATAATTTCAACGGAACCCTCAAAGCTAACTCCACTTCGTACCGGAACCTTACTGGCACATTCATGATTAAGTACGACAAAGGGAATGTCACCATCAACGACAGGACATTTGAAGCACGAGAAGCATTCAGAAATACAATCCTCAAAGCAATATTGCAATCAATCCCCAAAGAGGAGAAATATCACAAACTTCTGACCCTCGAGATGATGAGCGAACTACATATTAATAACACAAAAAGAATCGGGCCATTAAAATTAAAGACTGATTCGCAAACGCTCGTCGAATACGTGACAATCATGATAACAGCAATCATCCTAACAACCATAGCGGCGCACAAAACTTGCGGCAAAAGAAGGCATACAGAAGTTGTGGTCCAGCCAGCAAAGATTAAGAACATCGAAATTGCTCTACATACAGGAAACACTCCAGCAATTGATGCTGTCATCTCCAGACCGAAGTTCAACGATATACCGTATTTTTGAGCTATTGAGGACCATCACACTTAAGAGGGGAAGAGTTATTCTCAAACACGCTGCAAAACGACACTTCACACGCGCAGCCAAAATATAGCTGCACCTTGTACCTATTGCATTTGGGGTTACGCCAAATAAGCACTTGGATCGCTGTCCCACGGTGACAAGTGCAGCTTTAGCAAAATAGGTCAATAAATAGACGTACGAAATTAATTGTATTTTAGTTCTAGATTGAAGTTAATAAAGTGAAGGCGCAAGCCTCAAAATATTTTTTTATTAAATTTAAACATTCATTTCGTTAACTTATATACAAATGCTGTTAACGGAATTCCGGGAAATTGTAGAGGCAGATGGCTTTTTTGCCATTTTTACTCTTCTTTTATATGTAATTGTATGATTATTATATTAAAATAGAAAGAAATTTAATAATAATAATAGTAAACTAAGCAATTTTGAACTATTTGAAAACACGAATTATGAATGAAAGCTGGCATTGGACAGTTGTACTTCTTATTCTATTCTATATACATCAAAGAATGAAATTGCAAATGGTCCACTGAAGTGAGTCATTAGTTGTCAAAGCCAAATTAACCTATTAAATATTTTAAAAGCTATGTTTATGTATAACTAATTTCAAGAAACTATCGAAAACAGGTTTTGCACTTGTGCTCGCTCATGAATTATCTGGAGCTCAGTTTCCGTTTCAATTCACTCAGTGTGACTGCTTAAACCAAATCTTCACACATTTTCATATGCGGAAAGAGATTGGCGTATAAATACGCAAATAAGTGCAACTACAATGTTTATTGTTGTTAAATTTTTGCGTCATGTAAAATTAATTCTTATATCCTTTACCAATGAAGTGACATCACAGGATATGAAACAGTTTTGCTAATGACTGCGTCGTTGATTTATTTCAGACAGTGTAAAAAAGAGAAACTCTGTTCCAGTATGACAGCAAAACTTAATGTATGTTCGTAATATTAGCGTTATTTGTTAAAGTAGTAATCATTTGGAGCTAACAATACTCAAATTGGATCCAAATAAATACATTTGTGTTAAGCTCCAAATATACATACAAACCATTAAATATAACTAAACAACTAACTAAAACTTTAGCTCTGTTCTAAACCCAGTTCTGATTACCAATTTTCCATTTCTCCTGCAAGATTTAAGGAAGTATTAACTTGATGAATGCAACTGTTTTTCTAGTTACAGGTTTTATTTGAAAATACCAAAATACATGTCGGAAGTTAAACATAACAAAATTAACAAAATCAATTAGTTAATTTCATTGAAAAAGAAACAATCGCTCAAATGTAAGCAGAAATTATGGGATGAGATGCGTGACAGACAGAGGAGCTAAGTTTGACATTAAAAATTCCAAAATGAATGCTATAAGCAAAGAACGAATAGTTCGTATTAGAATTAAATGGTTACTTATGTAATCGCTTTAAACATTTCAAAATAATATTTATGAACAGTCTGCATCAAACGCAATTCTATCCATTGTGTGCATTGCAAAATTATAAATTGCAGATGAAAATTACCTTGGAAATAGAAGTAGAAAAATGAAACATTTTAAGTATTTTTACTAGCAAGACAATACGAATACATAAACCATTTAAAAAAAACATAAGCCACGTGTATATCAACTGTGCCGAAATGTATGCAATATAAACATAAAAATAATAGCCAGAAATCTCTATTTCTTATGTATGAACTTTTATCAGTTTTTAATCTTAAATGCCGCCTAAACTAAGCCGATCACGTGGTCGAAGTTCAAGACATTTTGCCTAAGTCTGCCTCGAACAACAAATCCGTATCCGAATAAGAGCTGCCTTCTCTCTTTTATAGCAATCGCTGTAGTAGATATCGCAGTTCTTCATCGCTTTTTTGCCGGGCCCATCTCATCGCACTTCCTGGATGGTGACAATGTTTGCTTTGTAGCAGTCAAGGGACTTCGCCCAGAATAGCATGTTATCTTATGTTTTTTTTTTTTACTAAATTGTGAATGAAGTTCTAATACTATTTTTGTCTCAGTTTTTTTTTTTTTAACAGGGGACTTTAAATTTATTATAACGTACATTAAAGGTGGAGTAGGCATGGTGGCATGTTTCCCTGTTTACACAGTTGTTAGGAGGAGTTTGTTTGTGGAAGCACTTTTCTCCATTGCTGGATAGTTTTATATTATTATTGATGTAGCACTCTTGTGGCTTGGTACCGAATTTATACAGAGGCCGAAAAAATAGTAAAGTTATTGAAGGCGTCCTGGCTATACCGCGTAAGATGCTTGTAAAGCGATATGATCATTGAAACATTTAAAATGTTAGGCTGGGCACAACGTTTAAAAGAGTGCTTAAATTTTTGAAGTTGAATATATGGAATATATGGACGTACTGTAGTTTATACAATAATATTATCCAATAAATCTGATAGGCATATGTAGATCAAAACCATGATTAAGGTCTTAAAATAATCTGTATAACATTGTGATAGAAAAATTAGTGGGAATATTTTTTTCTCTTTATAAGGTCATTTGATACCGGACTTCATAATACTCAGCAGCACAGTGACAAAATTTGGGGAAAATAAAAGTGTATAAGTTGATTGAAAGAATACTACTTATTTTTACTGTTAATAATTTTCAGTAGTATTAAAAAATATTTACGAACACTTCTGAAAATTTGGAACAAATTAAAAAAAGATGAACAAACAATAATCACATTTTATTACCTGTGGTGTGAAATTTGAGTTAAATATCCTTTCCTCCTTTTCGCTTTAGACAAGGACATTACCAATTTTTCAGCGCAACAAGGATATATTGAATCATTCCACTCAAATTGTAAAAGTTTTTCCAATTATTCTATATTTCGGATATTGCGAGTGCGGATCTTCTGTTTCAACGTATTTTAAATAGCATAGCTTGAGAGAAATATTATTCATTGACTACATACGCGCGTTATGTGCAGTACACCTGGGATAATTAATTTGTAGGAATCAATAATCGTTGTATATATATATATATATATATATAGTATTTCCGTGCACTTAAAAATTTCTTTTTTAAAAGATGATATATGTAGGTTAACTGATTTAAAATTCCTCTACATACAACCCCACACCATAACACATTAACCACTTTGATTCACTGTCTTAACAGTGTCGGATTAAAGGCTTCATTTTGTTTTCACTACACCCTTAAACGACCGTCTAACTAAATATGTGTTGGTTTTTACGGTCGCTACGATCCGCTAGTTATTTTTTACTTGGTTTACAGGATCTGAAACACATATGTATCTAGAATCGTTCTCCTTTTTTTTAATGCATTTTTTTTTATTTTTCAAATTCAATGTCTTACATGGTATGGTAGACAGAAAAATACTTAAAACTCGCTTACTAATGAAATCTAATGATTTTAATTCTAACTTACTGACTCTCTACAAGTACTCTAGGCTAACCTACGGATTTGATTTTTCTAATACCTTTCGGATTCTAATAATATCTGATTTTATGCTTAAAATATATAAGTGTAATTATTATTTTTCTAAGAAAATTAAGAAAAAGCTTGGACTCATGTGTTTTTTTTGCTACTTATCCTAACTTATAAGTTATTTGTTACCTAAAATTAGCTTAAAGTACCTAAACCTAGACTTAAACTTAAATCTACAATCCATAAAACCAATTTACGGAACTATTTACATAGGACTTAACTATGTCCGTAAAAATACGGACGCGTGCTCCAGGGCGTATGGGCTATTTATATGCTTAACATGTATATGTAATACTCCGTGATGCACCTTTTTTGTGTTTTTGTTTTTATATTTTTAATTTCTTTTGCCTTTTTTTGTATTATTTATTTATTTTTATTTTTTTTAACTTTTTACATCTACCTTAGCCTATGTGAGTTGGCCCTATGAGTCAAATATACCAATAAATACGGAATAAAGCCGTCAAGGCGTACCCTCTCGTGGTACATTACGTTTGGGTAGTAAGCCCGAAAGATCAGACTGTTGGTTGAAGTCATGGCTCGAGCAGTGTGACTCCGAATCAACTTAATAATAAAGTTATCTATCCTGATAAGGTTTGCCTCGTTATACAGGACCTCATTGGGATAGAATTTCTGTAATCAGATTCGGGTGTTCGATCTAAGCGAAGACAAACCCGAAGGCACCGCCTCTCGAACACCCTCATCTTTTCCATTTGGGAAGGGCTCACGTTGAACCATACAAAACAACCATATACCATGATTGGCCGGATAAGGGCCATGTAGCAGATTACCTTCACTCTGGTGTCAAATTGACTGCTGTAGAACAGTCCTCTTGCCATAGCGAAGTCATTCTTAGCTCTGGTCAGAGCTGTATCTACATGGACATCACCATAAACGTACTGGTCCAACCAGATGCCTAGATATCTCGCTACACTTTTCACGGTCAATGGCCGCCCCAGTGAGTCATCTATGCCGAACTTGCGCCAATTCATTTTCGTGTCCCTTGAGGCTCTGGACAGCGGGTTTCTGAAAAGGATAGTTTCACACTTCTTGACGCGACATGAATGGTGTCATGCCCCGCCCTTGGTTTTCCGGTATAATTTCTTTTTCCTCAACCCATTCTTTCAAAGCTTTAATGACTATCTTCTCAAATACCTTGCCTATGCACGGAAGAAGACTTATAGAACGGAGATTCGTCGGGATGGAGGTATCTTTGCCCCGTTTCAGAATTGTTGTACCACAGCTGTTTTCCAATGCACCGGGTAGTATGCATTACACAGCGCATTGTTAAACGGAGTTGTGTATACATCCAACGTCTCAGGGCGCAGATGGCGCAGAACAATATTTGGTATCCCATCTATTCCCACTGACTTCTTCTTCTTCAGTGAGTTGAGGATACCTTGGAATTCATCTTTCGAAATACGGATGGAATTGTTTCCATCATCGGCGATGACATTATTTGCCGGATAATCGTGACTGAACCTGATAAAACCAGGGTTCTCGTATCGCAATTGACTTATTTCATTCAAAAGACAGACATGATTTAGCAAGGCTCTGCTTTCCAGGTCGTGATTCGGACTAGGTTCGCGTTGTCTCTTGTTCTGTCAAGTCGAACGCTGTGAATGTCGTTATGATCTTTCCTCCGAAATATTTTATTTACTTGCGGGAACATGCTCGGGTTGTTAGATCTTACAGCCCGAATCTTATTGCCCCAATGCAAGCTTACAACTAGTCTGTAATTATGTTTGATTAACTGTTGGAGTACTTTGATCTGTGACTTCAGACAGCGAACCTCCGCATCCTGTACAAGAGTCTGAGTCTTGACAGGAGTCTACTTTTTTGCACGTGAAGTGCATCGATCGTAGCATTCCAATAAATGTCGCCATCGTCAGTTTGTGCTACCTTCGGGATAGTTTTGTCCATTGTTCTTTTAATGACTTCGTCCATTTGTGTGAGGTAGCCATCAACCTCTTCGTTCGTAAGGTTTCTGTTCGTAGGAGGATTGACCACACTAGAACTTATTTCTCTGACTAAGGTTTTAGCGAAACGTGGCCAGCGCACCTTATTGTAATTATAAGGATGCGTTTGCACAAATTCCTCAAGTTCCTCTAGCTTATTTGGGAACTGAATTACCACGGCGAGACCACAGTGGCCACTGTCGTCCTCGACCGTAGTTCCTCGAGCGTCGATCCACGTTTCGTATTGTTAGTCGTCTGTCGATTAGCATCACATCCAGATAGGATCCGCTTCTAGAAAATGATGGTCTATCGGTTGCCAGCAAATCCAGCCTGAACTCAATATTGTTTTGTTCCATCAACTCTAAGAGAGCGTTTCTTCTCTCATTTGGAACAGTATCACCCCATTCACATAAAAGTTTTCTTCCGAGCTTAAGCAGAAGCTTGTGAAGAGAGCCTCAAGCGCCGAAAGAAAGTTAGGGTTTTGAGGTTCTGATGCGTAAGCAGCGATCACAAACAGCTTCTTTCCACCTTGGTGAGAGACGCGTGCGATGGCCGCTTCAAGCATACTAGATCTTCTGACTTCATTGCTATATATGACCTTATGACTAATATTATTTTTTATTAAGAGGGCGACTCCGACACCTTGAGTGCATTGGGGTCGGTCCCTTCTTATAATATGATAAAGTTTGTACCTGAAGTTGCGCGTCTGGTTAAGCTTAGTTTCCCTAGCCATCAACACATCAGGGTTGTGGGTTTGCAGTAAATTAGCGAGCGATAGTTTTCGTTCGATCCTAATCAGCGAATTAACATTCACTGCTAGAATCGTAATGGTTCTTACCTCGCGTGAGCCCATTATATCTGAGCGCGCTTGTTTGCAGGCAGCTGAGAGAAGAGGAAATCTGCTCTAGCCGTTTGCGTAAGGAGACTGGTCTGTAGTTCGACCATCTGTTTCTGCAAGGCAATCATCTGCGCTTGCATCGACTGAATGGAAGACAGTACATCCCTTATGGAGGGGTGTGCTTCAGATTGCCTGGCCATTGGGGCCGGGGCAGCCTTTGGCACTCTTCGTTGTGCCGGTTGTCTGCCTGACATCATCTGGGCGTAGGAGACACCAGGCGTAACAGTGGTATTCTGAGCACGGGCAGCTGGCCTGGCTGGCCTGGCTGGCAACGTGCGCAGCGGAACTCCATATTGCAGTTCTCCGCGACGTGCCCCAGCCTTCTGCACTTCGCACATTGAAGTACGTGGTCAGATTTGTTAATTTTTCCCACTTTACAATAAGACCCCCTACGAAACGAATTTTTCGTAGGCTGTCAATTTTGGTACCGTGGGATACCTGAACTAAGAAGTGCCTTCTTCTTCGCTCTCGCTGCCGCAGTAATGAAGGGTTTAACCCCTACAAACTGGATCTCGTCGCTCTCAGCTAGGCCCAGTTTGTCGAGGAGGACTTTCCTGTCAGCAGAAGGATTAATACCATTGAGAAGCAAGGCCTGTGGCCTTTCTCCTCTGGGGGTGTACGTATAGAAGTCAGCGTTCGATGCCGCTAACTTCTCTTCGAGAAATCTAAACCAGACCATTGTTAAACAAAATAACTTATTACCTAGGGCCAACTCGTATAAGGTCTCTAGTTCGTCGGTCCCAATGGCAAAAACGCTGATGGGTGGGCAGCGTACCTTGGAATTCTGCTGCTGTTGTTCTTGTTGCTCCTGCTGCCGTGACTCCTGTTGTTTCTGCCGCTCCGGTTGTAGTTGCTGGGCCTTTTGTTTTTGCTGTTGTTGCTGTGCCTTAGTTTGTTGTTGCAGTTAAGCAGTCTGTAGACGCTGAGCTGCGTTTGATGTGGGTGGCTGCGTTTCTTGATGTTTCTGCAGGTTTGCCTTCTCCTGTTGCCTTGTTGCCTCTTTTGCTGCAGCTTTAAAATGTCGCTCAGCTGTTCTTTCCTCTTTGCTGCTTTTTCAGCAGCCTTTCTTGCGGTGGACTGTTCATAGAGGAACTTGATATGGGCGTCAAGCTTTGCTCTTTCCTCATCCAGTTTCCGGAGTTTTGTCTCCTCCTGTCGTATTTCCTCCTCCTCGTCGTCGGCGTCCGACGTGGCAAGCACCTTGGAGGAGTTATCGCTCCCTCTATATGAGAATCGGAATTCGTTGCCCTCCGATTCGTATTGAAGGGCATCAATGTCAAGGTTGTTGTTGCTGCAGTTTTCTTTGGCGGAGTTGTTTTGGTCGGTACCGATCCGCCTTTGCTCGGTGCGACCGCCTCTTCATCTGACGTCATTGTAGTCGTCCGACGCTTAGTTATTGTAGGCTGCGGCTGCAGCCTCCTCTTTCTCCTCTTTTTCCCCTCTGTAGTCCGATTCGTGGGACTAGCCATACGGAAACTACCGTCGCTGGTTTGGTGGCCTGATTTCCCGGCCACCGGTGTTTTCAAATCACCCGATTTACTGAGCTTGGGTCGCTCGTTACTTTCCATGTCCCTCACTCACACTAGGTGTCTCTTTTACTTATGAATTAAAAAAAAGAAGAAATTTTTTCTGTCCTCGGGATCTGAACTCGGGATTCCTGATCACCGCACTTGTGCTCTACTGCCAGAGCCACTGAGCACTTTTGGCAAATCGATGTTTTTTTTGTTATTTGAGTACACACACTACGAAGCCGAGACACGTACGTACTCCATGGAGATCGTTCTCCTTACTGGTTCTGCGTGCACATCGGTTTTATTAAATTATTCACTATGGAAGGGAATCATCCACTATGAGCTGCTCCCATATGGTCAGACGCTTAATTCTACCATCTACCGCGAACAACTGGACCGCTTGAAGCAGGCGATCGGCCAGAAGCGTTCAGAATTGGCCAACAGGAAGGGTGTAGTGTTCCACCAGGACAACGTCAGATCACACACTTCGATGATGACTCCACAAAAGCTACGGGAGCTCGGATGGGAGGTTTTATCGCATCCACCATATAGCCCAAACATAGCGCCAAGTGTTTACCACCTGTTCCTGTCCATGGCGAACGCCCTCGGTGGTGTGAAGTTGAACTCAAAGGAGGCTTGTGAAAAGTGGCTGTCCGAGTTCTTCGCAAACAAGGAGGGGGCTTCTACGAGAAGAGTATTATGAAGTTGCTGTCTAGATGGAAACAAATTATCAAACAAAACAGCGCATATTTGAAATAAATCCGATCACTGTAATACTTTTTATAAAGCGTTGAATGGAGATATTTGACAACCTTATATGTACAACGTTTGTTGAAAATTCAGCTATGTATGAAAAATGTTAACGGTTTGTGGTTAGTCCTTATTACGAACTGTCATGGTTTGTTGGACTGCTTCCGCTGTCTGCTAATACTGCGGAACTATCCCTGATGTTCAACTCGTTGAAACGTTGAAGTAGCTGTTGAAATAATGTTGTTTTCAAGGCGGTGATTCTTGATTTCAAGATTGAATGCACTTACTTCGTAGGACTTGATTGGAGTATTGTCTACTATTTTGTTGGCATCTTCTGCTAAGTCGTCTATTGATTCAGTTTTATGACTGTTAATATAGATCAAATGTTCTTCGGCAGATGTTTTAGCCATAAAGTTAACAGAGTTTTGTCTGAAATATTGCTCGCAAACAAATCTCGCTTCTCACGAAGCAATTGTGATACTTCTTTCTGCCAACTTCAGTCCAGTAAGAAGCTTGATGAGTTGACGTTGCTTAGAGACACCAAAGCGAGTAATAAGCCCCATTTGTTAATTTTCATACTTGCCTGGATCCGATGAATTTTTTGTGATGTCGGACACTTGGCGTAGAGTGTTTTGGTCTAGCGCAGTGATAAGCGTGTAGAATTTCGACAAATCCACAACCAATTTAATTTACCTGGAGAAGGACGTGAATTTGGGCAAACAACAACACTGAGGGCATGAAGGGCGGAAGTTTCGGAATGATTATTGTACCCACTTGAGAATCCGTTGATAACGCAGTAGCGTATGTGCTGACTTGTGGTGATCGTTGCGCATTACTTTCGGTACTGTCATTTTCAGGATTTGAATTTCTGCTGTCTGTTAATTTATTAATTTATGTTGATTGACTGCCCTTAATTGAACTGAAACTGATTGAAACTGGTTGTACTGAGAAATTGATTTTGCCTTTGCAGTAAATATTTATTTTTCTTTTAATAGTCGGGGTCACCAAATGTGAGTTTCCTTTATGAATTCAATAATATAATCTAATATATGCTTTATATTTTATTATAATTTATATAAAGGTAGGGAGAACAAAGGACATGTACAGTTAATCTATTTCAAAAGTTTGGAAGTAATTATTGTTGGAAAGTTTGTTGTGTTGGAGTATAGATGACATAGATTGTGGGTATTGTTCAGCTACAAAACCATTGAATATATGTTAAAGTAAGGTGTTTCTAAATAACCACCGTCTTCATACAAAATACATTACATACATTTTTTATCTTCTTACTTTACCCTATTTCCTTTTATTTAAGCGCCATCTAGTATCTACTAGATTTAAAACGTATTGTTAATATGGATTGTGGTCACAAACCATAAATTTAGTACCGAATAAATCAACAAACTGTTCCTCGTTTATATCTGTCACTTTCAAAGTAAAATTCAACGAACGTATCACACCAAACTAGCGACAAGAAATGACACACGAAAAGTAATATGGCTGCCATGCAAATAATTTCGTCGGACACGAAAATCCTCGGTTAAAGTGTGAAAGTGCCGCAAAAATACTAAAATTTATTTTCAATAAGTCTATAGATTTGCATCCAATTTAGAGTTTACGTTTTTCATACACAAATTCGTTAGTTTTCCGTAAAAAAAAAATAATTCGTGCTTCGCTAAAAAGTAGGAAATCGTGAAAAAGAGCAGTGTAACATCAGAGCAGAAAAAAGTGTCAAAGAAAGGAATGAAGAAAAAGGTTTCTTTTTCGTAAGAGAAAATTCGAAAAGCATCAGTGAAACTAAAAAGTGGTGTGACCAGCCTTTTTCTCAGGGAAATAATATTCAATCGAGATGATTGAAATTGTTTCATTTGCCTCAGCTTCAGCTCCAGGGAATGAGTAGGAGCTGCAGCAATAGAAGCAGCAGCCGCCGCCGACGCATCATCGCATGACGACCTCCAACTAAAGAAGCAAGCAGAAAAAATATATATATATATATAAAAACGAAGAAAAAATTATTTTCCGAACCGACAACCATAATCGCCTTAAAACCCGTTGCTTCGCCTAGCTGATTTCTTATTTCTTATAACTAACTTAATTTCATTTGATTTGTTTGAGTTTTTGATTTTCCGTGCGAGTCTTGGGAAGGGATTGTTTTGTCCTTGTCCATTTCAACTTGGAAATTCGTTTTGGGATACGCCAGAAACATGGATATCGAAACTCAAGAAATTCGACAGGTAATTTTTTCACAGAACCATATATGTTTTCGATTTTTTTTTGAAAGATTTGCCATGAAGGTTTTTTTGTGTTTTATTTTTTTATTATTTGTTGAGAGTAAAAAGAGGTACGTGTGCTAGAGACGCGGTCACTCAGAATAGGGCGAGACGTATTCACCTGTAATTGACAGCAGTAATGTTGAAAAAGAAGAAAACACAATATAGAATCCATCTCTGTGACGGTGAAAGGTGACGTAAGCCGACATTGGAGAATGATTCGTCCCCATCGTCGCTGCCGCCGTATCCGTGGTTGGTTTTTATGTTTTTGGTTGGTCTAAGCTGTTTTGCCTTTTGCGGCATGTTGATGATTCTTTCCACCTTTTCATTGAATAGAATCATTCAGTCAGTCGGTGGTGAGACAACAATAAATCTGCAAGACCGAGGTGGCAAAAACAAAATAACGACAAGAGAATTAAACAGAACAGCAGCAGCAGCTGCCTCTGCTGTGCAGTTGTAGGGTTGCCACAGTATAAAAAAATTAAATAATATTTTTCGTATATGATTTATTGAATTTTACAAACTGTCGCCAATGAAAACAGTGTCAAAATTATACTGACTGGGCTCATATAATAGTCGGCATAGTAGAAGGTATATTTGTATATCTTTTTGCAAGATATTAAAAGTTAAATATTTTTACAACTGGCGGAGTATTTTTTCCATTTATTAAAAACTGTAGAGAGGAAAATATACAACTGTGTGCAAGATATCAAGTACCATATTGCACATTTTGATAAAACTTGCTTTTATAGCCGAATCTAAGGTCTATTTCTAGTTAACTGAGGACTTACCCCTACTTATATTTTATTTATGTAGAATCAGCTTTAATTATAGGAAAACCTAAAATCACATTTGGGCTTTAATTATTGTTGTTTTTGAGAAAATGTTCAAGAAGCTTATCCTTTAATAATTATAATGTTTGAACGGCCCAACATGATGCAATGACGATTCGAATTTTATGTGGCACTCTTCTCTAACGAGTAGAAGGCAGTTACATTTTTTCATAGACAAGTAGTGTTTTTGAGTGTTGTGAAATCCTGGAAATGGAAGAGTTAAAGCAAATAAATGAACCATGCATAAATAAGATAAAACGATCCAAGTTTCAATTCCATGTTCCTGGAGGACTATGGCCTAGTGTCTTGTAGACTGTAGCATTACCCAAATTTATATATTCTAAGGGTACAATGAAGACACCTTATTATTCTTGGTCTGATATCAGTGTTGAGTAAGGTGTAGAACATTATGTCGTTTTATCTTGCATTTGATTTGCCTCCGATGGAATTGTGTTATGTTGGCTGTTCCAAATCTGAAATTTATACTTTTAAAATGCGTTTTAAAAACAGTGTTAAAATGTCAGTATATGTCCCAAGGCGTTATTTCAAGGGCTGTCAAGCCGATGGGAATGTTTACTTCGTATATGTATATACAAGTTTAATTCCCCACAGAAACCATCAAGATTTTGATTGTCAATGTCTTGATATTTTTTAGCTCATTGCATAATCCATACAACTTGTTCCGCTCATTCAAAAAGTCAAACAAAAACTTGGAATTTATGTTAAAAATCTTTCTGTTTTTGCATACATTAATAATACGTTGATAAATAATAATGATACTACACAGAACTCGAAATCCATTTGTTTTGTTTTTTGATAATAATACGCCACCCCCTGAAATTAAGGTTGGAATTATTTGATTCTTGATTAACGGTTTCGTATAGTATGTATATAAAATGTGAAAATGTATAAATTTTGTAAAAAAAAAAATCTGGAATACGAATTATTGTGCGGTGTAAGATTACAAAACTCATAACTTATATCCGTAGATGCAAGGAATAAATAATACAACATTATGTGAATAAATCCGCCATTATGGCAACCCTACTGCATTATAATGTTAATACTGTTGTTGGGTTTGTTTCGCTTCGCCGCTGTATGATTTCGGTCTATATACTTAATTCACTACACCCCACAACCCGCCTACAGTTTTCATTGATGAATCAGTGTGGATTGTCATTGTAGGTTATCATAGCAAAAAAAAAATGTTTGGATTTAATATTTCATCGATTGTTTGATACGTGAATTTCAAGATAGATATACTTTATTAAATGAACTTGTCTTGTAATGGAATTAGACACCTTAAAACCTACATTTTATGGCAACAACAGTGTTTCAAAACAAGCCTGTAGAGATAAAGTCTTCCTTTGGTAGTTGAACTGAAACCTAACATCTTTGAACTTATTATTGTTTTGTTTTTTAATTTCCTTTATTTAACTGATTGATTTGTAACGGAAGTGGGTAGAAAAAAATCATTGTCAGTGAGCACATAAATGTTGGTCGGATAGATGGTCAACGTATGTGTTTTTTCAGTGAGAAATAAAAAATTCAACTCCTCGCTTTCAAGTTTGAATACTAGTTGACCATATGCGCAGTGAGCTAAGTCCGCCTACATACTGGTATTGGAATGTGGTTTAAAGTTTTCAGTTTATTGAGATAAAAATGTGTGAAAACAATTCAAGATTAAGAAGTAATTGACTTTGAAAAAGAGGAGAAAGAATTAACCAAATGAAAAAAACGCAAGAACTTTCTTAATTAAAATTTAGTAGTTGTATATAAATGAACGCTAGTTCAATTTTCAGATTTTTTCTTTACGAAACTGTAAAATAGTAAAAAAATTGAATTGTAAAAGTGTATATGAACTCGTCTACAGACAGTCAAGTGCAGTTTTTGACGCGTTCTGTTTGTCTTAAGGAAACGCTATCTTATAAATAAAAAATTGTCGGTAGTAGCACGTGACTTGCTTAGCTAAGTGTATGTTAATTGCAGGACAGAAACAGAAACTATATGAAAATACTTCGTGGTCATCAGAGGGAGTGGTTTTTATATTTGCATCAATTCTAATGCGTTTATGAAAATCAACTCTTTTAATTTGGCGTTGATAACAGCTGATACTAAAACAATACAAATAAAAACGATTATGTATGTTTATAAGATATTAACCTCTTATCGCTACGTTACTAAAACCAAAATGCCAAAAGTATTAAACTACACTCATAAAAATATATGTACTTAACAATAATTATACATATATATTGAAAGTTTTATGTGTAGGTTTATTCGTGGTTTCTTCAAATGGCATGTTTACCATTCGGGTGTGGTGCCAAGAGAATTATATTGAGGATTCACTGCAAAAAGTGTTTACACTATCTGGTGTCTGTTTTAATAAATATACTGGGTGTGTTCAAAGAACTACTAAATGTGCATGTTCGTAATTAACAATTATATTAAGAAGTTGTTTTGAAAACAACATGTAGCATGTCTAGCATAAAAAGTAAGTTAGACTATTTGAAATCCTCCATTACTTTAAGCAGAGAATAATTTAAATATGCTTAATTTGACATATTCCACAGTGAATGTGTGATTACTTGTTTGGACAAACTGGCAAACTTTTTTCAATAAAAAAAGTGTATTCATGGAAAGATCGAAAGATAAGAATTTATGCGATTACGGTGTGGAATTTAAAACCAACTCTTATGGGATATTTATTTAAAATATGTAAAAAAAAGAATTTAAACTTAAAAAAAATTACCGATGTAAGTTAACACTTACATATTAATTCACAAAATATATTAAATCTTCAAAATCGTTCAAATGCTGAAGGGAGAAAAAATAATTGAATTAAAGTTTATGTCAAACGTTTTATCTAGTGCACATAATGTACACAAAACTTGAACACGTTGATTGAAAATTTATGTAAGGTGATTCTTATAGATTATATATTATATACATAAGTAATTGTTGGCGCGATAGTCCACAGAAGGACCAAGGCCTAGCTTGCTCAGCAACTACTCGTGTTATGCGCGCTACTATTCTCTCACGAGTAGAAGGGACCTGCAGTTTTTTGCCGACTCCGAGCGGCGAAGCTTGAGAAGCTTTCTTAGACAGTTATTACTCTTTGAGTGTTGTCAGCAGTCCGAAAGTGCTGGTGCCGTGAAAAATTCGAGGTGTTTAGCCGGAAACCGAACCTGGATCTTTCGGCGTGTGAGCGTCGCACTCTTCCCACTACGCCACGGCGGCCTCATATTATATACATATATTGATTATATATTCAAAAATATAAACTAATGCTTATTGTTCCTCTCTAGAAAAATCCATTTGTCTGTAGTTTACCTTGCCTGTTAAATTTGCTTGGAGTTGAACCTTAAAAAATGAACTAGCCATTATCATGATGAATTCGCAATAAAAAAAATAATAGAATAGTGACTGATTGTAGGCGTTGCAAGCTTATTGCTTACAAAATGAATAGATTTCTGTGAATTTAATATAAAAACTACACAAGTAAGTGTACCTGTTATGTATGCATTCAGCTGTTAGATTTTTTAATAAATTTTCAACTTTGTTATATGTATACTGAAGAACTTGCTCGGACATTAAAACCCCACACGCTTCACAAATTATGTTCACGCTAATAAAGAATCTTATGGATGTACGTTTGAAAGTTTTTTAATGGCTAGCTCTTGATAGTGACAGAATCAAAAATTGCAAAAGGAATTATGTAGTCTGCCACATTTCCACCAGAGAGCATTTTTGGGTTTGTCGAATTCTGTCATTGGAGTTTAGACTACGTGTTCTAAATAATGTATCATTTCATCCCGTAAAGAGGCAGATTTGCTATAAGCAATGATAAAGGTAATACATTTTTTTAAATAGTGTTCAAGTAGTGTTAAAAGTACCAAACAAGATCGTTAACACCAATGCTTTTCCTATAATTTCTTGGTACGACAATGTATGCATGTCAAACTTATTAGATTGTCCCTGTACTCAAAGCGAACAGTTTTTTCACAACTTAACAGAAACATGGTATTATGCGCTTAAGTAAGTATTATTGTCCAGACTGAAATCGGAAAAAAATCACAACGTAGCAGTCTAGGGGCAAAACAATTGATTCTGCCTCAATACTTAACTTTTATTGAATGAATATTAATATTTTTATATGTAGAATAAGAGTACACTGATAATATACAACATTTGTACCACCATGCAGGGAACTTTTAACGCATGTAACATACGTCTTATAGGATATAGAAAAATAACGCCTATGTTGAAATCACCTGTAAAGATAAGATATTCTGATGTATTATCTTAAACTATAATTGTAATAAAACTGGTTCTGCTACACGATCATAACTTGTTTTAATATCTCGCTGTATAAAAAAATTTTATTAATGCGTCTGTAAAGCAAGTTGCACTGTCAGTGCTGGTGTGGTAGAATATAGTGGGAATATCAGTAGTTGTTCGTATGGTTGTATGCATCTTAGTACAAATATCGAACACGGTCGATTTAGCAATTAGGCAACATTCGCTGATGCGAATTAAACGCAATACTGAAGAGAGAAAACTGATGAAGGGGCAGCAATCCAAAGCCACAACGCGAGCCCAAAGAAGAAACTGTAGGAATTCAGAAAGCAGCTGCCAGACATAAGAATGTGCATGTGCCTATGGTCTGTTCACGTCTCGTCTAAGAGAACCACGCTTACAGCTGCTGATGCTTCAATTAGGTGTACTCCATACTTTGTACGATTAAATTTAGTTTTTGCCGAGCTGTATGCTCGTACTTCTCGAATTCGTTCAAGTTCATCGCGGCAACGACTATTGGGGAGTGGGAAATAAGAATTCAACGGCAAATTTCGAGTCACGAACTGTGAATAGAAGCGATGTTTTGTGTGTGCACTGTGTCTGAGTATGCTCGCGCCCAAGTTTATTGAACTCTAATTGGGTTTCAAATTGAGTGCCGTTGCCAGTCCATCTCCACTTTGGACGTTATGTTAATGCATAATGCAATAAGAAGAAGAAAATTATTGTGCCATAGGATGCATTTCCGATATAAAAATTAAATAGGGCAATTGACTATTTTGTTTTCATGACCCATATCTAAAAGTAATTCAAACAATACGCATGGATGATTTTTGATCTTGCAATACTTTTCTTATCTTGTTCAATGCATTTTTTTTTTCAGTACAAACTGTCACATAAAAGAATTCTTATGTACATATATATAAAACGTTTTTCAGACAATTCATGTGTGTTTTTTCATTTTTCAATATATTTTTTTGTAGGTAAACACTCCTTCCCTTAAAAGAGCTATAAGAATTCACAGCGCCTCACTTAAAATAACATCCCCGCGTATATATACATATGCATACGTTTTTAGTACATATCAAAGGGAATAAAGGTATAATTATTTATATACCTTTTCATTGACCTTAGAAAAGAGTCAGACTTCTTCTTCTTCTTCGGATGGCGCTACAGTCCGGGGTGGACCTGGGCCTCAACCAACATGCCTCTCCAGCTAGCACGATCTCTTGCCAGCTGTCTCCAATTGCGCACTCCAAGTTGGTTGAGGTCCTTTTCCACTTGTGTGCGCCATCTCAGTCTAGGACGCCCTCTGTTGCGTTGTCCCTGTGGTTCGGATTCGAAGACTCTTCGGGCCGGAGCAGTGCTGTCCATGCGCTCTACATGGCCTAGCCACCTTAAGCGTTGTATCCGTAGACGCTTGACTAGGCTCATGCCGCCGTACAGCCCATACAGTTCGTGGTTGAATCTTCTCCTCCAGATGCCATCAACGCAAACAGGACCAAAAATCGCACGCAGAACTTTTCTCTCGAAGAGACCAATGGCTTCCTCATCCGCTTTTAGTAGCGTCCAGGTTTCTGCGCCGTAGAGGAGGACTGGGATGATCAAGGTGTTGTACAAAGTCACTTTGGTCGTTCGGGAGAGGGCTTTATTACTCAATTGCCTCTTGAGCCCAAAGAAACAGCGATTGGCAAGAGTGATTCTGCGCTTGATTTCGGTACTGATGTTGTTGTCCCTATTCACCGCGGAGCCGAGATAGACGAAGTCCTTCACTACCTCGAAGTGTGCCCATAGTGACGCTCTGTCCGAGACGTCGATGTTCTGCGTCCTTCTTCGATGACAGCATATACTTCGTTTTGCCCTCGTTTACCACCAGTCCCACTTTAGCCGCTTCCGTTTCAATGCTAGCAAACGCCTCATTGACGGCTCGCTGAGTTCGGCCGATCACGTCAATGTCATCCGCATAAGCTAACGGACTTGTGGAAGATCGTGCCTCTGGTGTTGACGTGTGAGTTCCGCACGATCCCCTCAAGAATGATGTTAAAGAAGTCGCATGACAGCGCGTCGCCTTGTCTAAATCCTTTTTTGACATCGAAGGTACCATCGTCATCCTACACAATCTGACGAGTTTGGTAGGGATGCCAAAACTAGACATGGCACTGTATAGCTCGTCTCTATGCACGCTGTCATACGCGGCCTTGAAATCGACAAATAGATGGTGGGTGTCGATTTGTACTTCTTGGGACTTCTCCAGGATCTGCCGCAGTGTGAAGATCTGGTCGATTGTGGACTTCCCTGGCCTGAAACCACACTGATAAGGACCTATCAGGTTGTTGACGAACGGTTTCAGGCGCTCACACAGTACGGCAGAGAAAATCTTATATGCAATGTTAAGAAGACTGATCCCTCGGTAGTTGGCGCAGTCGAAGGGGTCTCCTTTCTTGTGGACCGGACAAACGATGCTGAGATTCCACTCGTCGGGCATGCTTTCCTCCGACCATATCTCACAGATGAGCTGGTGCATGCACCCAACCAGCTCATCCCCAGCCGCTTTGAAAAGAGTCAGACTATTATATAATTTATTTGTGACGTTGAAAATAATATTTGAAAACATTATTTAGAAGCACCATACGTATTTCCGAAAAAATAACGGATGCATGCATACCATAAACGGATAAGAAATATTTTACAATAAATTCGAATAAGTGGAGTTGAGGAAACACGAAATCGGGAAAACAAACACCGATCAAAAAATTGTTTTTATTGATTGACAGCTGAAGTACTAACTATCAAATAACGAAATGTGTTTGACATTTCGATCACGTCAGAAAATCTAAAAATTCAACAAAAGCCATCTAGGAGTGAAGTTTGCAATAGGCAGTTTATCTTAGTTAAAGGTTACAGCCAACACAATTGTTTGCTCAGTCATTCCAACCGATTCTGCGAGCCATTGATACAGATCTTAAGACAGTATAGCCTCCAATACCTTATATTTTAACATTTAGGACTGGTCAAGACCGCCTTTGTCTTTGACACTAAAATTATTACTCTTAATGCGTCGAACTCAAAGTGAAAACTTCTAAACGAATTGTATGGACTTGTACTTCACTTTTCCTCCAACTGAAAAAGAAAATCAAAACTTTTCGCAAATTCTCTTTATTTATGACAAATCCCGACATTTTCGAAGACATTTAAAACAAAATTGATGTATAAAACAGACGCTTACACACATTAATAATTGTTGACAAATATTGCAAATTTCCAATGAAGTAGGTAAAACATTCCAAGATTAGCCACAACTTTTGAAAACGGACTGTATTATTATAGAAAACGATATCGATGACTTACTTTTTTTTAATTTAAAAAAATATTGTTCCGCCTTTGGGTCCAAACGCGTTGTTTCTGAGAGCATATTTTAGTTGAATTTTTGTTTAGACTCTGCACCAAGGCAACCTCACCCATAAACCTACAAATAAATGTGTAAAAAATTGCTCATTTTCGCAAAATATCAGAAATATTTATATGAAGGTGACGATATATTTTTTATAACACAACAGATATACCATGTATGAAGTTCATATTGTGGTTTAAAAAACGATGAGCAAAACTTACATAATTTGTATAAAAATGTTACACAGTGCAGATGTCACTGCAGGATTGCAGGATTTGACAGTAAAATAACTGGAATATTAAAAATAATCGTAATTTCCTTACGAATGGCGAAAGAGACGTTAGCATCATAACACAAGAATAACTATATTTTCTATTGGATGGACGAAACTTTTGGGAAAAATATAAAATATATATATATACTTTAAATAACTGGGTGTGTAAATTTTCGTAATTTTTATGTCACCTTTTTTGTCTTCTTATATACTTAATTAAACAAAGTGCTCTTAGACGTATACACAAAACTACCACACTCAAATTGTAGCGTGCAATGACATTGAAAAATAGAAAATAGTATGCAAGAAGAGTAAGAAGTAAGCAACTGATTCGGTGAGACGATTTTCTTGATCACATACGCGGCAATGTGTACCTTAATGTCATTCAATCTTCTATCTCTTTTTTTTGTTTTTATAGCTATTAGCTTGATAGCTTCCAACGTTCCTCAATAGAGCTAGAAATATTATTAATAATTAACGATGCATTTATTAATAACTATTATTATTACTATATTTATTAAATCAATGTAAAAAAAAATGTCCTAAATGATTAGTGGAGAATGACTATTGTCGTCGGAAAAAGTACTCTTTTGACTTTAATTTAATAACAATAAAAAATAAATTTCACAATTAGAAGATTAATTTGTTTTTAAATGTTCAGATTCTACGCCTATTATATTTGGCTTGTAGATGTTCATTTACTCCATTTTATTTTCGCCAGTCGTGACAGAAAATTCTAATGACTGAATTTAAATAACGTACATATTATATAACTTCGGAGCCACAAGAATTTCTTTGCCGCAATTTTTCTTTGTCATGCGATTTTAAGAAATGCTAGCATCATAAGCTTCATGTATTTGATACATTAAGTCCTAATTCAAATCCATTCTTAAGATACTCTCCTTGACATAATTTTTTTCTGTGTGCGATTCCGAGTAATCAAAAATTATAAGTAGTAGTGTAAGCGTATTAAAAATAAAAGTAGTCGCCGAAGCGTAGTGGGTAGAGTGCGGCGCTCAGACGCCGAAGGTCTCGATTCTCGCTTAAACACCTCGAATTTTTCACTGCGCCACCTCTTTCCAGCTGCCGACAATAGAGTTGCGCAAAACAGTTCCTTTGTCGGACCGAACATGGAACGGTTCCTTTGTGGAAAGGAAATAGTTCCAGAAACTAGTTCCGAGGAACTATTTAGTACCAAGGACCTATTTAGTTCTGAGGACCTATTTATTTCCGAGGAGATGTTTATTTCCATCACCAATGTTGATATGGACGGCGGTTCATGTTCACAAAACTAGATAGTTCGATTCCAGACACATGTTTAAAAATTAAATCTCCATGAACTACTTCTACTACTACATAAATGTTATATTCGTGTTTAACAATTTTCCTCTACCTAGTACAATTCAAACAATATGTTTTAAATTTCAAAGAAAGTTGATATACCCGAACAAGATTTGATCATTTGTCTAGCAACAAAACTTGTCAAAAACATCTGAAATGTTTCATGAAATGTCAACAAAACAAAGTGGGCAACATGTTAGCTGCAACAACATTCAGAACTACTGCAGTAGATATAGTTCCGGGATCGATGTAGTTCCCGGACCTATATAGTTCCAGGACTGATGTAGTTCCCGGATTTATATAGTTCCAGGACCGATGTAGTTCCAGGTCCGATATAGTTCCGAGACCGATCTAGTTCCTGACATAGTTCCGGAACTACTCAACATTGCTCCGGAAAAATAATGTAAGGAGGAGAAGGAATATAATAATAATAATAATTGTTGGCGCTACACTCCAAAGGTCGACCAAAGCCTAGCTTGCTCTTCAACTCTTTCTCTCTGTTCTCTCACGAGTAGAAGGGACCTACAGTTTTTTTGTTGCCAACTCCAAACGGCGAAGTTTGAGAAGCTTTCTTAGACAGGTTGATGGTGTACATCATATAAAGAAGTCAAAGAAAGACACAGAAACAATAAAATTTGCGACTGATACACGTGTCTGAAATATATTTTTTGAGTTGCGTGATGTTTCAATTCACACATTCACGATATATCTGTCATGTTTGAGCGGTGGTGGAATATGTGGAACGATCGGAAGTAGTTACGACACTGAAACTAGGTCCAGGAACTATGTAGGTCCGAAATTTCACAACTCTAGCCGACAACACTCAAAAAGTATTAATTGTCTACGAAAAAGCTTCACAAACTTCGCCGGTCGGAGTCGGCAAAAAACCGTAGATCCCCTCTACTCGTGAGAGAACAGTACCGCGCACAATACGAGTAGTTGATGAGCAAGCTAGGCCCCGGTCCCCCTGCGGTCTGTCGCGTCATACAATTAATTAATTAAGCGTATTCAAATAAATATTTTGTTGTTATTACAGTTGGATAAAATAAATATTATATTGTTGATACAGTTGGATAATAAGTAATTAACCTTATCATGTCCTATGATATGTAAAGTGTGACACTCGCTCCGGCTAACAGTAGCTTATGGCGAATTCTGATGGAAGCGTCTTGCACTTACCTTTGGGGTAAATTTAGTCCACAACTGCCATCAAAGCTTATTTCTGAAAAGAATCGATGTCTTCCTCATTTATTTTAAAGATCTTCAGCAGTATCGCCTGAAACCGCAGTCGTATTTCAGTTTTCTCTACCTCCTCGACTACTTCAATTGGTTTTGTTCCAACAAGTTTCAGGATAAAATTTATATCCACTGTATATTTGTTTAAAATCTTTTCGTTCTTTTCTTTTTCGACATTCGTTTCTGTCCTAACAATATACCATCCCTCCACGATTTTCATGCTCCAGTCTTTCATTATAGCAATCTACAGATCTACCAAGTTCAGTTAATCTGTATGTTTCATACACTCCACTTGCGGTACCTGATAGATGTTGATTTATTATTATTCAGTGAATATATTAGTCCTATAATAACTAATCATGTATTCATTTTCTAACTATGCGAAAAGAATTGGTAATTTGTACAATTCATTTGTTTTGATGTTAGTACCTTTATTATGGGATCGTTTTACGTAGCTCCTTAACATCAACAAGAAATCAGATTTAGTTTTTGCTAATTAGGTATGTTTTGTTTATACCTACTTAACTTAGCTTATATAAATTTATGTATGAACTGTGAAATTTTAATTGAAGTAACAAATAAGCATAACACACAAGCGTATATATTTAGCGTTTGAATCAACTTATAAAACTGTGAGTTTTTGTGGCTGTCATATGCTACAGTAGGCGCTTTTACTATAAGTGATAATGAATAATTACAGAGTCACTATATCGCTAATATGGCGAAGATGTGAACACATTCACATATGTTTGGGTATTTAATTCTAAACATCATTATATTGTACCATATAACATCCCCACAAAACCCGACATCTATCCGCTAAGTGATTTACTATTAGAAACTGAGCCATGGGTACTAGACAATTGCGCTTAAACACACAAGAATCTGTTTCAAAATCGCGGGCCGCTCACATGCGAATAAGTAAAACCTGACGGATGTCAATGTATCTGTTGTGCGAATTTAGGAAGCATACTTGAACAGAGAATGCAGATGGGACAGTTTTCATTTATTGTTGAACCAGAGTGGATTATTGAGTTAAATTAACTTGTGTTAATTACAACTTTTTATGTCCTTGTTTCTCTGTGTTGCTGTGTTGCAAATGATGTTTCTCTCTCGGAATGCGTGAACGAAAAAACGCATGTGAATGAAAGAAAGAACACATTGTTTTGATTAACCACCCACTGCTGTTAGTAAAGCCTTACATGTATATATATATAAAATATACCAGGGTTTTGGTATATATTTTAAGACCTTAACTGCCACTAGTGTCTTGAAAAAATAAGAAAAACAAGTTTGATGTGTGCTTGAGCATTTAAACCATAGTAACAACACACATGTCACGGAGAAACAGTCTAAGACCACTGAGAATATCAAACACTTTCACAGACTTATTTTTTTACAAGAAAGTATTTTATATAAGATAATCTATTACGTATGTATGAACTAAGGTAAGTAAATTTAAAAACTGTTTCTTATATTTTTCAGCTGTGTTGGTCCGCTAAATTGATTTTCTTACAATAATGTAAAGTTTTCTTCATTTATTCATCCTCTACAACCATACATCTTACGTTTTCCTGAAATAGCAGCTAGGGCAGTTTGCCAAGCATGTAAGTTTGACCACTTGAGTTCTCAAGTGCTCAACAACTCAAAAGGTTGTATCAGAGTTGACTTCATTCGGTGGCCATTGCACCTCAGCTCTAAGCAGTCACAACCGGCAACTTTTAGTCTCTTCAGCACACGCGACTTTACCAATGCATTTCAACATTTCAAACATTCACTCAAAATAATTAAATTTTTATAAATGTGACAAAAACATGCTTCTGTAAGATTATTGGGGGAAGTTCGGGCCTTTCATCTGAAGCGAAACCATTGTAGTAATAAAGTATTATAAATGAAAAGAGATTACCAACTAAAATGGCACCGATCATCGGTCGTCATTGATTATTTATTGTAATATATATATTGTAATATATATATTGTATCAATATTATTTATTGTAATATATATATTCTATCAATATTATGAAATTTACACCAGAAGTAATTGCATGTTCCTTCATTGAGTAGAACAGCCCGTAGCTTCATTTAGTTTGTAATCACCTCTACGACTCGTCTGCATTTAAGCCCTCGACAACCGTCTCAAGAAGCAACAATATCTATCTCTATTCACTTGAATGATACTTTTAGTTGTGTTGTAGTTGATTCTGTGCTGTTGATCTGTCGAATGAGTGGAATGTTTTAGTCGCTGAGTAGCTGCTCTCCTTCGACGGTGCAACAGTTGTGCGGTTTGCGTTGAAGTAGTAAAACAACGCCCATGTTTGGCTAAATGTTAAATATTATTGCTAACATTATGCCAGATGTTTTATAAAAAAAATGTATATTTAATCAGTGAAAGTGAAGTGCAATTTCGTGTATTTGACCCTTTCCACATTGCGCGGTGCTTAGAGCTAATATTAAGTGAAAGCTCAATTGAATAATGCAGAATAATTTCATTTCTTATATATACATACGTGTAACTAAAGAAATGCCATCCGAGGTGTTGTAACTAATGTGTCGTAGCTTTCGTTAACTGGAAGTATCTCAGTGATTTATTTTTTGATTACAATTGTTTTTTACTGAGTGTTTCGAGACTTCATCGGGTCAGCAGGAAGAATGATGTAATGCTAAAAACACGTCGTGGTGAATAGGAAAAAACGAGGGAAAAGTGTTGAGTTTGAATTATGTCAGCCAAATTAAAGCATTTGAATTTATGAGGGATTTTGTGTGTTTTTTCTGTAGTGATTGAAGGTCAGGTCATTGGAATATTGCGGAGGTGCCGCGACTCGTCAGTTTTTTACTGAATTGTATTTTTTTTTTACCTTGTCATGTGTTTGTGAATACAAAAAGATAAATCAGTTTAAAGCTTTTAACTTTTTTATCTTTACACAAAACAAATTTAAGTATTTTAAAATGCTAAACTGACAACAAAATGTCTTATGGTGTTGCGGACTTATAAACAATTATTATAATTATAATAATATTACCCAAACTAACCCATTATGCGATGAGAGAAATAAATATTGGACAACATTTTCGAAATCAACACAATGTCTTAATTGCGCCCCATTAGAGACCGTTCTAAGTCGAACAACTTTTTTATATGTTCAAAAAAAAAGTGTTGGAAGTGATTTCCAATCTTTGAAAAAACTCTTCTTAAATTACAAATTAAAGCTGCTACTTGATAAGAATTAAGAATCTTATAGGTCGAACCATCTCAAATTGTACTGAGAAGGTTTTTCGGACAGAACGTAACTTAAGCTATATAACGAAAAACTAGCCGTAACTTGTGCTGAGTTTGTAGTGTAAAAAAGGTCGTTCATTTTTTTTTCAGTCAAAATTCTTATGATCTAAATGTTGCATAAGTTTACACGTACTTACAGTATAACTTCATTGAAAACTTTTGGGAAACGTACCATTAGTTATTTATTAGGTCGATCGCTCTTTGATCTGGTCTATTCACATTGAGATCGCCTTAAATACCAATCAACATTTCTCATCGAATACTTTCAATCAATCCTTTTTGTAAGAATGTTTCACACATAGAAAACGAAAACAAAAAAGGAACGAAATATGATCAAAGAAACTATAAATGTTGTAAACTTCATTACACACACGATATCATTTTTTCTTCAAAATTTTCATTTAAGATTATTTTTATACATTTTATGTTTCACAACATTTTATTTTAAGCTCTATGGAGTTGATGCATTTTTTCCGTTTTGTTTGTATTGACTTATTTCAGAAATTTTCGTTTCACTTGTCAATGATTAAATTTATTTTTACAGAAAAAGTGGATAGTGAATTATATTGTTAGTTATTATATAATAACTAACTTATTATATAATAACTAACTTATTATATAATGACTAAACAACTAAAAAAATATGACCACAACAATTCCAGAAAATTTTGCAATTTATTAATAGCCTTCCTTCGAGAGGGAAATTATGTTTCGAAGACGAAAGTTATATTTTTAATCGATTGGTTTATAACCTTTCGGTGTATAGGGTGTAACACGTCCCGGAATGATGAGAAAATTGTATATTTTGATCGGGATTCAAACGGCGAAGGTCTTTAAATAACTTATAAAAATCATTTTTAAGCAAATCGACTGTAACATATACTGTCTTTACTTTTCAATTTGAGGCGTAATTTTTTGATGTAATGGTGCCTCATAAAGAACCTTTGTCTTGCTGACTACACATTCATGCATATTTTGCTTGTCGACAAATCTATATAGCTGTGGTTGAGCCTTGTCGTTAAAAGGGGTATTATTACAAAACAAAACAATCCAGCAACTAATGAGAGTGATGGAGAATAAAGCACACTCAATATTATGTTTGTTGTGAAGAAAACACCTCTAAATATTTATCATAGTAAACCCAGCTTTATTTATATCTTACCGTCACAAAACTTTCTGTTGATCGCTGCTTGTAGATGATTATTGAAGCTTCCGACTACCGTACGTGAACTATTTCTTTCAGATAGTTTTGACATCACATATGTTTATGTGTTTAAACATGTTTATATGTTTAAACATGTTTATATGATTTGAATTGGGTTTTTGATTTTAAGTGTCTAATCTATATTTCATAATAATTGTATGGCGCCACAGTTCACAGGGGACCAGGGCCTAGCTTGCTCATCAACTACTCGTGTTGTGCGCGCTATTGTTCTCTCAGTAGAAGGGACCTACAGTTTTTTGCCGACTCCGAACGATGTTTGAGAAGTTTTCTTAGACAGTTATTACTCTTTGAGAGTTATCAGCAGCTCCAAAGACGTGGTGCCGTGAAAAATTCGAGGTATTCAGCCGGGAATTTATTTTTCATTTCATTTGATTTATTTATTTAGCTAGGGTTTGCTATTAGATACATATTGATTTTTTACATCACATTTTTCTTAATTACTAGTTATTGTACATTTCAATTAAATTTTATTTTTACATAGTCTATTATCCTTCTTTTAAAATGTATTAGACGGGTTTTTTGTTTCAAATCGTTTGGTAGTTCATTAAATAATTTAAATCCTCTATAAAATATAGTATTTTGTGCTCGATTTGTTCTTATTCTTATTAAGAGACTAATTATTCTTCTAAAGAGACTAATTTGTTTATTTATTTTTTTATATATAGTCAATATGATTGTTAAAACACAACATTCTATCAATAACAATACCTACATACTTCATTACTTTAACATTTTCAACTCTCATTATCTATTACGACATTTAAATCTGTGTATCCATTTATGTATATACATTATTTGTTCTTATTCTTATTAAGAGACTAATTATTCTTCTAAAGAGACTAATTTGTTTATATATTTTTTTTATAAATAGTCAATATGATTGTTAAAACATAACATTCTATCAATAACAATAACTACATACTTCATTACTTTAACATTTTTAACTCTCATTATCTATTACGACATTTAAATCTGTGTATCCATTTATGTATATACATTAAGTTTTACTAACATTTAGAATTAATTTGTTCATATTAAACCATTCACTTAGGGTGCGTAGATCCTGATCCAGATCCCAGCGGTACACCTAAAGTCACACCTAAAATCACACCTATTGCTCTTGATATTTTATTGCCCAATTTAGTTCTTTGAGTTCTTCCTTCAAGATATGATGTAAACCATGTCAGCTCTTTCCTGTCTACTTCTCCAATTTATTGACTAATCTGCTCCTGTCAACTATCTCGAACGCTCTCCTCAGATCTATGAGTACTGCAACAATTTTGAGATTATTCTGTATTGCATCCTTCCAGTCGGCAATTTAAATTTAAATTGGGGACACTCATCGGTTTGAGCAATTAGACTTTTATACGGTACACACGGAATCACTTTATTTAGTTCATAAACACTCTTAACAAAAAAGACATTAAAATTTTGTGCTAAAGTTGCATGGTCATTAATTAGGACATTAATGAAGATAACACATTTTATTACACTTTTCTGCTCTTTTAGGACTAACGATTTAATATTTTTCCACATGTCTCTTTGGTCCTTAGATGATTTTATTTTCTTAGTAATATATTTATTCTTTGCTTTAACTAGTGCCGATTTGAACGCATTACGAGCTATTCTATAATCTTCCCAACTATTTGTTGAAATTGTCCATGATACTCGCCTATAAGTTTGTAACTTTTTAGTTTTTAATATTTTAAGGTCTTTATTAAACCACTGGTTTACACTACAAGAACATACATACACTGCTTTTTCGAGTACGTTGGTAATGTTTTCTGCCTGTTTATTTAGATCACTTACACATATATATATATATACACAATATATTCTTTAAATATACGTTTATTATACTTTACTAACTCTATCAATTCCTTTATTTTACACACATTCATCCGCATCGGTACCTCGATTTCGATCGTTTCGTGGTCCCTAATTTTTCGGTTTTTTACTACACTTGCTTTTATTTTATCATTATTTGTTATGACGTAGTCAATAAGTGTTTGTGTGCTCTGGGTTATTCTTGTTGGCTTCGTTATAATAATAATAATTGTTGGCGCTACTATTCAAAGTGGGACCAGGGCCTAGCAGGGACCTACAGTTTTTTGCCGACTCCGAACGGCAAGATTTGAGAAGTTTTCTTAGACAGTTATTACTCTTTGAGTGTTATCAGCTGCTCGAAAGAGGTGGTGCCGTGAAAAATTCGAAAAATTGGTGTTGAACTGGGAGTCGAACCTTAGACCCTTCGGCGTGTGAGCGTCGCACTCTACCCACTACGTTGGCTCCGTTACTACTTTAAAATTTCCTTTATTCTTTTTCCATATGTATTATTCTTTAACCAATTAATATTAATATCGCTCATCTCTGAAATTCAGACAAAATTTTGCCTTCGATGTACTCGGCGAGCGATACACGCCTCCTAATGTTATGTTAAGATGAAGGTACACAAGCTTTATGGACAGCCACCAACTTTCCTTGCCTACGATTATATTTTCTAAGAATCAAACCTAGACCCTACGGCGTGTGAGAATCGCACTCTACCCACTACGCCAAGGCGGCCACAATCTATATTTACATCTGATAAAAACATGATTAGTTAGTTAGTTAGTTAGACTTTTATTTTCAATAAATGTTTTACAATGTAATGTTTAACCTAAGTCATTTATGGTTTGGCCTATGGCCGTCTACCAGGTTGACAAAATCCATAAATAAGTTTTACATTAAAAATCTCTATCTATGATACGTTTTCTATAAAAAAGTGCTGCTACTGAATAATCGTATAAGGCCCTCCATCTCTTTTCTTCATTTAAGATGCACGTTACTTCATATTCGTCTAAAACAGGTTTTTCGAAAATTGTTAGTCGAAATTCTTTTAGAATCGGACAAACACCAATAAAATGTAAGATGTCTTCTCTCTTCCTCATGTCACATATTTTACAAAGAATTGGTAAATTTGGTCTGTGGGGGATAAAGTTTAACTGAACGAGTTCCCCTCTCAGTTTAAAAATTGTGCTTATTTTTTCGATTGAGTGACTGTCAAGGAAGTATGTTTTTTCATTTAAAAAATGGTTTAGTTTGATGTAGTAGTTCCTAAACGGTGAAGATTCAGCTTCTTGCACATATTTGTCATATGTATTTCTACCAAAAAACATGATTATTTCTGAAATTTAGAAATGATAATTAACAATATCAGAAAAAGCCTAGTAAACTCTGTCGCTAGACTTTTCTCAAACAATGTTAGTTGAAGACCCTTTTCATTTGTGAGCTCCCTCAATTGAACATTCGTGTTAACCATTACGGTTTTCACAACAAAACGTTAGGTCATATACGATATGATTTCGAATATCCGTTGATGTTGAAGAGTTTCATGTTTTCATAAAGCTAAAATGCGGATTTTTTGTGGCCGCCCTAGCGTAGTGGGTAGAGTGTGACGCTCAAACGCCTAGGTTCGATTCTCGGCTGAACACCTCGATTTTTTCACGGCACCACTTCTGTTGCTGATAACACTAAAATATTAATAACTGTCTAAGAAAGATTCTTAAACTTTGCCGTTCGGAGTCGGCAAAAAACGCTAGGTCACTTCTACTCGTGAGAGAAAAGTAGCGCGCACAACACCAGTAGTTGATGAGGAAGCTAGGCTTTGGTCCCCCTATGGACTGTCGCATCATACAATTATTATTATTATTATTATTAAAATGTGGCTTAAAGCCAGTTTTTTTTTTCTAAGAGTGGGCTGTATCCCCGTTATCGTCGCTGATCTCAACGGCAATTGGCAAGAGCAAAGCTGCCCCTAACTTTTATGCTGATATAATATCTTCTGTTTATATTTTGATGATCCAATTGATGTCTTATAAATTATGTCTTCAACGTTTCACTTTTGTTAACAGCCCTATCCAACCAACAATGCTCGTTTAATTGTAAGACCGTAAAAATCGAATATCGTTTTTCCCACATTACAACTTCTCCCTTTTTATATGTAGGTACATTGTATTCAAGGCAAAACTCGCCAGGTGACGTTGTTTTAATTGTTATTATGTATGTGCAAGTTAGCTTACTAGTCATAAGTACTAGAATTTAATATGATCTCTGACCTTTATAAAGATCGTCATAAAAATTTACTTATTCTTTTAATTGTGTAAATTTTAACCTGCAGTTGTTTTTAATTCATTTATCACCCTCTTCACCCAAAGATCGATTTAAGTATTTTACTGTGACAGGCAAATAAAGCAAAATGCTTTTTCAATCCGGTCCTATTTAATGACAGTAAAATAAATAAAATTTAATTAAATTAATTTAATTAATTACAAATTTAATTTAATTACTAAAAACTAAAAAGAAAATTTGCAGTACTGTTGATTTCGCTTTTAGTTAAATATTAATATTCCTCCAATACAAACTTAATTGCTTTAGCTCCAGCAAATATAAATATGTAGACGATTTGTTGGGCTTGTTGTGGTTGCTTCCTTTCCTTATATTGTTTAAAATACAATTGGAATCAATCAATATTAAACTAATGGATACTCGAAGAAAAAATAAAAAGGATTTATTAAACAACGATAGGAAATTGAAATTCTATTTATCCTCAAATAGACTTGCTAGGTAAGCATGAGTTATTTCTTAAAATCTGTTGGTTTACGATCTTATAAAATAAGAAGCGTTTGATAAATAGAAAAAAATTATTAATAATTGATATCAATATCAATCAATAATGCCAGATGGCCCTGTAATTTTGAGTAATAATAACGTTTTTTTTCTTTCGGCGGCTTGTTGAGCATAGTAAAGTTAAGCTTATTGACTCCCACACTTCTTTGAATCTACTCCTGATACAATTAAGTGCTTTTTTGTTTTTTATCTTTTACCAAGTAATAACTAATTTTTAATTCAGACATTCTCAGAAAAATGTGTGGATTTTCTTTTCTAATGTTTCCCAAATCAAAATAATTGAGACGTCATTTTTGTTGTCATTTTTAAACTTCTCTGCTACTATGTGTTTGTGTAGGTTACAAAAGTGCGTGTATTTACTATGTAAAAGGTTAAAATGTTGCCTCCGTGCGAGACTTACACGATGAAGGTCCTAGGTTCGATTCCTGGTCTGAAAGCCTCTTACGTGCTGTTGAGACTACACTCAAAGTGTACAAAACTCAATTTTCGACCTTCCGTTCGAGTCAGCAAAACTTGTAGGTTTCGTGAGGGAACAGCACCCCGAGCAACACGAATTTGTAATATAACCTACAGAAAATGTCTGCACGGGTCAGAAATTATGAACATTGAGTCAACTCATTCACCAAACAACTTTTGAAAACCTATCTCTTTTGTTTCTTGACATGGTGCTAACATCCCCACCAAGGTGAAAATAGTGGAAAAAAAGGATTGAATTATTTTGATTAAATTATGTTTAAATTAGGTAACTTTTTTAATTATTCCAACTCCTGGCACTTTGCTTACAATGTGTCAAAAGAATAGAAATTTTGGTGGTGAAGATTGTATACATTTTCAATATGCAAGCGATTTTTGTTTAAAATCATCAACGAATTTATGTCAAAGTGGAAGGTCAAGTTGGTCGGCTTAGCATAATTTCCAGGTACTAGAAAACTTCATAAAGAGTTTTTTTTGCAAATAATAGCTTAAAAATAGTTATACCTAAAATATTTGAAAGAACATACAGACCCTTTCCACATATTCCAAAGTTTTAGGAGAAATAAACCTCTTGATGTAAAATCTTTTAACAAAATCCTTCAAACATAAGGAAGCATTTCAAATTGTAGCATTAACAATTACATCTAGGGATGCATTTTTCCTACACCTTTGCTGCTGCTATAAATATTTCCCAAAACTATGCATGCAGTAATCCTGTTTTAATCTCAGACTTAAATAAAAATACGTTTGCCCTTTTTACAGACTTTACGACCAAATCGTCTCATTCTCTACAAGCGAGAAGACTTTTCATTTTCTCCTTACTCTTGAATCTAACATCCAGAATCCACACCTTTAAGCTCTATGTCCACTCTATTATAATATACAAATCAAAGCAATCACAGAAGAATTATATTTTAGGCCCGAAAATGTTTTTATAATTAACAAAAAAATATATATAGAGCGGTTATATCGATTTTAATTTGTACATAATTAATCCCATCGTAATATTATTTTTTTAAGGCTTCATAATTCAAAACTCAATATTTTTCATTGTTGTAGCTTCTAAATAATTAAATTAAAATAATTTTTACATTACACACAAATTTATTTCGAACATACGCATCTTCAATACCGGCCGAAGCTCCTTTGAAATATGCAAGGAAATTATAAATAACCAAAAAACAACGCTGTGTTTTGACGTGTCACGATTATATCACCTATTAGAACGAGTGAGCAAAAGGAACACCTGCAGTTTTTAAACTCGCACAACGCATTAATGATGGTGCTCAATCTAAATGCGGTACCTCCTATTGATTGGAGACTCCGTACAATTCATGAAGTGCCAACAGTTGCTATTAATGACTCAAATGCAGTAAGAGAGCAAATTCTTTCTTTTAATTTTAATTTTTAGAGATAAAAGTAACTGAAAGATGCAGCCTGCAAAAAACAGCATAAATATATAAATGCTGAATTTTTACAAGCATGCGACTTTCGATTTAATATGCTTCCTTTGAAAATATCCACATTTGAGTTCTATGTAGTGCAGATGTAATAATGGAATTCATTAATTTAATGTTATCCTTTTGGTGCAAAAGAATAGGTTATGCTTGGGCAATGGACATTTCTATAACGATGCTCATTGCAATTCCCCAAGCGTTGGTTATTATTAGACAGAATATGCTTCTGGTTATATCGTCTGTGATACTGATTTTGGACGCATGCTTTAAGAGGTGGATTGGAGTTTCTATTTTAAAATTGAGCGCATCGGGTTGAGGAGAAAGAATTATATGCGCACACTTGCCAGTTTCCTTGACAGATGCATTTATCCAAATCCAGCCGGGACATGAATCATCAGAGGAAGTATAAGCATATTTTGGTTTATACTGTTAAAGTGCTTCACTTTCTAAAATAAAGCAGTTTATAGCCTAGTTAAGCACCAAATAGTAAAAATGAAAATGTTTGTATTGGGCAATATAATTTTTAAAAGTTTTAGGCACATCGTTGTAGGACATAGAAATAAAAATAATCAATTGAAATGCACTGAGGTAAAATTATATTATTATTAATATTATTACTATTAGCCTTATGTAGTAAATTTTTTTGTATAGAACATTATTGTACACATTTAACAATATATGTACATTTTACAAATTACTGACCTGAACACTGATGATTCGTTATTATAATTATTATTTTTATCCATTAACTTTAACCACACTTTTTAATATGTTTTTTCTAGAAAAAGTGATGAAATGTATTTTAATAAATTTTTATGTTTGGGCCATAATAGTTACCTTAATACAAATATCGAAATATAATTAAGGTATGTATGTATCAATTAGACTTGGAGAGTGTTTGCGGAAACAATTAAAATAAACTATTTTAAATACGTTGTGTAACAGTCGAAAAGATGACTTTATTAAAAGTAAATAAATCGCTGTATATTCTTTCTTTCACTGAAATTAATATATATTTATTTATAAAAGTTAATTATTAACATTCAAATATATTTAAAATGGTTCTTTGCTATATAGGTAGTGTCACGCCTTGTTTTTAATTTTGCTTTACAATGTTTAAAAAAACAGTATTTTCGAATTTTTAAATCAAGTAGTGGACTAAGTTTTGAAGTAACACATTTAATACACATATTCTTGTGATTCTTGTATAGATTGCTTAACAAATAATACGTTAAGATGTTGCATTTCATTTACAATAAAATAAGTCTTTATTCGTTAATGATATATATTTATGTTTGGCAATAATTCTCGCCTCCACAAAGGCATTATTTGGGTTAGTGTAATCTCTTATTTCAAGTGTGAACGTCTATTTCAATGGGAATTTGTAACCTTTCTGTAAACTTAATTGATTGAAAATAAATACAATAAAGTACAAACAAGCTGCAAACGGGCTTAATGTTTGTTTTTTGGGAAATCTAGTTGCATAAGTCAATATGTCCTTTGCAGTTAATTAAAAACCAAATTTGTTTGATATTTTTATTCTTATATTTTCCATATATGTTAACCAAACCTCTAGGGAAAAGTTCTGTTACAATAAATTAAAACAGGTACTAGTTTTACAACCATGTTTATTTTATGTAAAATATTCATTCAAAGCTTAAAACAATTTGTTTCGTCATCTTTGAAACTAATCAATAAAACAGTTTCGGAAACAACGTTTGAAAAATGCTTACACCAGAGTGTTGTCGATAATACCATTTTGGGTTTATTTTAATGGGGATAAAATGAATTAAGAACGGCGATGAAAGTTTTTTTGATTGACAAAATTTTACACGTTATGTTACGCACGCACAAAGTGAGATGTTTTCGTATATATACCTCAATGAGACAATAATGTGTTACTTAAACCTTGTTTAAATAAATTTAATATCTTACATGGCTTATTAATTAAAAAAATGTAACTTATACAAAGGAAAATAATATTTATTCCTTACACTTTTATTTTTTGTGTTACAGGCCCGTCAAAGAGCTTCAGTAAAGTGGCTTCTTTCAAAAGCATTCAACAACCGTGTTCCAGACAATCTCAAGGAACCATTCTACCGGGATCACGAAAACCAAGAGCGTCTCAAACCACAAATTATTGTTGAGATGGGCAATGCAACTCTTTATTGTCAAACATTATCAAATTTATACTCAGATCCCAATTACCAAAGTCTGAATCACTGGTCTATACTGCAAACCTTGGCACGAAAAGGAGTGCCAGTAGCTGAAACTCCAGATATGCCACTAACAGAAACTGTTTTAATACAAACTAATCCGTTGCGAATTGTAAGTAACTTTTAATATACGTTTTTATTGTTTTATTTGATATTTAATATATATTTCGTAATGATGTTTAGTGGTAGTAGTCCAATGAACCATGAACTTGTATAAAGGACATGTTTTCATTTACTACGTTTATATAGAAGTTAGGCAGCCAAAGTATATTGAAATATGATCATAATTTATTCTTTGGCTATACCGTCGAAGTGGCCTCAACCAGAATACTTCCCTTCTTTTACCAGCTGCCTTCAATTTCACACCCTGAAATAAGGTCCTCTACACTTGTCTGAGAGGGTCCAAGGGTCCCGTTATTCCCTTTAAAAAAAAACTTCAAAGTTTCTGCACTATAAAACAGGATAGAGTTGATTACTATGTTATACAATTCTCAAGTATGATCCTCCAAAATTTTCAGTGAATTATCTACTGACTTCGATGAAATAGCGGATGTTATCCATTGTCAGCGTACATAATTTGAAGAATGGTTTATAAGTGTTGGATTGAAAACGCATTGGCAAACTGTAAGGACCCATGGTTCCACACAAAACGGTAGGGAGAATCTTCTTCCCAATTTAAAGTAGACTTTTCGTCGACCAGGTTAAATGCACGCTTTAAAGCAGTATTTGATTCTCTCCTTTCAACAGTCAATAGAAATAAGTTTTCCAAATTTTTAACATCGACTGCGGTTCCATTACTGGTTGTCTAATTTCATTCAAAATAATGTTTTGTATATTTATGATGTGGCGTTTATTATTTTGCTCTTACATCTTTAACCCCTTAAAGCCCCAAAATACGGTGGCACTGAGCTTCTTTACGGACAAGAGGACCTGTACCTACTTTATCGTCTTCAATGCTCTATCTGTTTGTTTTAAACTCTTTTGACTACTTTTCCACGATCATCAATAACTAAGGTCTCGTCATGTTTTTGTATTAGTATGAAATTTGTTGCTGCCGCGGTGCTCTATTTTTACTCATCATATTTATCGTGTTTACCTGGATATTAAACGCGTATAGTAATAGAATTAATTATTAAATCAAATTATATATATCGCTAGAAATTCAACTTTATACAAATACGGATAGTTATCAATTTCAATTAAATAATTCAGATAAAAATTAATTTACAAATTATTTATTATTTAATTACAATTGTAAATTAATTTTTACAATTTAAAAATGTGGTTATTTAGTATAAAAAAGTACCAGAGCTCCAATTTTACATCCACTTATTAGACGAATATTAAGAAATAGGCAACAGCCTTATTTAGCTGCAAAAAAACCCCTTTTGAAGGGTTTTGTGGGTATCGATATATTTTTTACTACTAAGCTTAAAAAACACCAAAATTGATAGTTGTGTTTTTTTTTTAATATTCTGACCTGAAGAAGAGTGCTAAAATTTGGAATTGAAGTATTCGTTTACCTCACAACAAAAGAATGACCCTAACATACCGCATTGTACAAGATTCCTTGTATAGCTTATGAAAAGTACATGCAAAGGACGGTCCCTCAGAGTCGAATTCAGCGCATTCTTAAATTGTTTCAGGTTTTCTCTACATAAAAAGAATACATTTTTTATTAAAGTTTTCATCCAGATTTAATAATTAACTCTTATTTTCATGCATTATTTAATAACACAAGAAGATATTTACATTTATTTGAATTAATTAGGTTTAATTTGAGAAAAAAATGTAATTCATTTAATTCAATTCAGTACTACTTCAATTTCTATCGTTTCTTATCCTTTTTGTGCATTCCAAATAAGCTTTTCTTTTGAAGGGTTTGAATCCAATTTCAGATTCAAAAACTCATAATCGCATGACAAATTCAAAAAGAAAAATCTACAATAATTAATTTAAGGAATATTACATGTACTTTTTTATTTCGAGAATGTACAATTTGCCACAAAAATATCTAAAAAACAAAAATGAAAATATATATGGTCTAACTCAAGCATTAAAGCCGATGGACCATTTACAGCGACCTACGTTCTCCGAATGGGTTCTGGGTAGGATGCGACAAGATGAATATTTTCGTCTTCAGTGATGAAGCTTTATGGCTTCCGCATGGGTTTTATTTCATGAATCGTAACTTCATCTGCAAAAAAATAACTGTTTAATTGTGTTTTCATGCCAGTGGTGTTATTGCGCCTTATGTTTTTGTCGACTATAGTTATCGTCACGTTACTGTGAATGCTTAGCGTTAGGCCGCATGTGGGAAAAGACTTAGACGACATATGTTTTCAACTCTGAATGCAAAAATGTTGCCGTTTTGGCCATATTGTGTGGCCAAGTCGTTGGAAATTGTGTCCAATGAATCGACAACTGTAAACGTACTCGCGGTGGCTATATGAACGAAATGATTGTTGTTCAAAATAATAAAAATTTGTTAAGTTCTTATTGGAAATCCTCTTATGTGAATGAAAATGTAAAAAAAAAATCAATTGTACCTATAAAATTATGTAGTACTCAGTGACGTAAGATATATTGATTTTAATTATATTTCTCTTTGTGCACGACTATTTTGTAAAGCCTATGTATGTGCATGATATTTTTATGGCTTTGTTTATTAATTTATTCCAAATTTGTTATTTGGGACGTTAGAACTTTTAATCGGCAAAGCGCACGTAATACACTATACACTAGCATCGTACGCCGTACTTGGCAGAATAATATAATAAATAAAAGAATTTCCGTCAGCTGACATAAATATATGCCACTTGTTTAAAATAAATATAAAAAAATAAGAACAAAATATAATGTTCGAACACCTTGTTGTTAAACTTAAGAATATGCATTTATATAAAATGTCTTTGAATTTTATGAACAATAAAAAACCTTCTCCGAATTTGATTTAACTAACATCTTAGTAATGATTACATTTTTTTATTTCTAGAAACCAATTTACATTTAACTAAAATAAATACTGAAATATACTAATACTAAAATAATACTGAAATTTCCATTCATATATATTTCTAAAACGACTTTAGAACGCCCATATGTCTGTGATAGAGTCACTCATGATTTTGTACGCAAAAGAAATTTCATCTGGAGATCGAATACCAAATGCAGTTCGAAGGTAATAAACTTCAGATTTTCAAATTATTAAACAAGTTAACTATAAAGTACTCTTTCAGAATCTCTGGAAGTAATTTGCAAACAACAGGCGGGCAAAATTATGAACAATCACTTTTAGCTTGGATATCGCATGTTTGTGCAGCATTAAAAAAGCGCATCGCACAAGAGGTCGAAAATGGTGCAACAGATGAAAGTGTAAGTTCAAAGGTGTACTTAAAAGAAGTGCGTGAGCCTAAATTCATATTAATGTTATGTGGCGTGTAAAAGACTTATTAAATGCTCCCAAATTTGAGCATGTCTTAAAGCCATATAACAAATTATGTAGTTTTTATATACCATGCTGTGACACACAGCCAGCGTTAAATTCAAAATATAATTACAAGCATTCGCACAAAAGCTGGCTCTGCACAGTTCCAAAAGATTTCCGTTCATATAAATGTTTCTCTTTTAACTTATCCAACGAATATAATTTGACCGTTGACTATTTTTCAATTAAAACGATTTAAATAAATATTTTTTTAATCTCCAATGTACATTACTTCAATAGAATATTAAAAATATAAAATATGTATAACTAAAATAATTCATAATAACTTTATTTCATACATATAGGGTGTCCGCCTTCAAACTCCAGATATCCCACCTATTCGGGACTTCCAAGACCTTTGCGATGGCGTGTGCTTGGCACTTCTAATATCATACTATTGTCCCAAAGTTGTTCCGTGGACTAGTGTTAGAATAAATTATTTGCCTGCTGTAGAAGATTCGATTCACAACGTTTTATTAGTTAGTAGTTTTTCACAAAAACATTTGCCATATTCTGTGTTCCATATGACGCCAGAGGACATAACTTATATGCGAGGGTAAGCAAATCAAATTTGTATCGTTTATTTTAACTCTTTTGTGCAAATACAACTTACAGTTCGATGAAACAAAATCTTGTTGTTCTACTGGCTGACCTATTCAATCTATTTGAGATCCATCCAGCCAAATGTGTATGTTATCCAGGAATGGAGACTCAAGGTAATTAATTTTGTAACGACGCCAATAATCGGTGCGTAATCATTTAACATACATTATCTATATAAGTTTTTATTATCATTTGAATCTTTGTATTTCTTCGTTTGTCATTAGCTAGAACCTCTTTCATATTGTTGGTGGTGATGGTATTCTTACGTACTCTGTTGTTATTTCGTCCATCAGTCATTAATTTGCTTATATATTCTTTTTTTTTTATTAAGGGAATCAGTTTAGGTTCTTATTTATTTATTTTTTTTGCTCATTTAAGCTTTTCGATTCAAAGTTATGGTAAATTAATTTTTTTATTAAATATATTTATTTTTACCTAAGTGCACTGTAGTATATTCCACTTATAAGTATCGACTTGGATTTGGAATACAAAAAAAGTTGAATTCTTTCAGTTTCAACGTTTGTTGAAAAAAAAAAATGCAGACATATAAAAGGAACATTATAGGCACAAAGTTTAATAGTTGTTATAAACATATATGAACTTTTTTTTCTATGTATTCAATGATTAAAAAATATAGTATATTAATAAATTAAAAAATAAGAGAAATAAAAAATGAGCTTTGAAAATGTTTTTTTTTTAAATTCCTTCTTCCACGCACATACGTGGAAAAGGTATGTGCGTCATCTTAGACACAAATCTGTTATCTTGTTCTAAGGACATCAATGCAAATAGTCCCAATCATCGCACACAAGTTTTTGTTGAAGGAGTCGGCATAGTTAATTCAGTTTTGTTTTCCAACCATATGTACTCACATATCTGTATTGAATTGTCCAGAAAGGATTCTTCACTTCTTTACATATGAAAATACATAACATAGCAGCAGACAAGCAGTGTTCCAAAAAGCGATTACCACGCTCGGGTTTTGTGTCTATTTTTTAAATTCCTACAAAAATGAGATGAGTTTACTTATTAATCATTAGAACAAGATAAAGTGTCCACTTTGGTACATTTCCAATTGACATGTAGTTTTAATTGCTTAAATAGGCATTAATTCTCGCTTGTATATTCAACATTCAGTCTTGGATCCTTTTATGTTGATAGTATTTTTCGAAACATAATTCGTAAAATGTTTTGCATTTTCATTTATTCTTATAACACATATTAAAAGAAGTTTGTACTTTTTTGATAACAAAAAAAATTATGTAGCATGTAATGCAGACAAACTTTCTTTTAACATTTCTACTATAATAATGCTTACTTGCTGATAAATTTCTTATGTTGCCAAATAACTGAAATGCGAATAGAAAAATTATTAAAAAATAATCAATTTTTCAAAAATTGTAATTGAAAGCAACAGAAGTATTTATAAACTTGCAATCATTTATTAATTGAACAAATATAACCACGCAAGTCCTTTTTAAATATTTATAATCGTTTTTGTTTTTAAACGTGGAGTTTTCAAATGTGCATTTTTATTGGACTGTTGCATCTTACTCATAAACTATAATTTTTGACTTGCTTTATTTTGGTGTGGCATCATATATATATGTTTGCACAGTTTTTCTTTTTTAAAAAAATGTTTATTTTATTTAATTACATTAAAATTTAATTTATAATTTCATAAAAAAATACTATTTTACATCGCATCACATATATATATTTATGTTATTTTTGTTTTTGATACAAATTATGAAAGAGAGTAATTCGAGTTAGGTACTTTTCAAAAACGAAAAGCAATAGAAAAATGAAAATAGTTTTATTCTTTTGATAATTTTCATTTGATTTATGATATATATCACATCCCACCAGACAACATTTTCTATTTTTGACTAACCACACGTAAATATTGGATTATAGGTTCATCTTTATATTGAACAGTTATAGAATCAAATGGCACCCAATTTGTTCATGAAGTTGTAAGCGAAATAGATATAGCTTTGTGTTTTCAACAATCTCATTTTACAATCTTCTACTATATAAAATTGAATTCACTTTAAGCGCTTTCAGACTCAATAGGTGTTTACAGTTCAATTTACTTATTTATAATATTAGTTTAAGGTTTCAAACAAATATTTTGGAATATCAAATTGAAGTCATTTAATTATTTAACCAACGTGTATTTTTTTTTCAAATTGTCTTTTACTTTTAAAGTGCTAGGTATTGTTAACATTTTCTAATTATCATTCACTGCCTTTGATGGATAACCGAATCTTTCTTTACCATCAAGCTACAACTTGTAATTTAAAATATTTTTTACGGTCCCAGAAGTTCATTGATTTCCTCAATATATTATTAAATTTGTTATACACGTTATATCATTTTACCAGTCGCTAACGGTAAGGACAAGTTAGGATCTTAATCTTAACACAAAGCTATGTCTTTTTTAACTACAATTGAGAAATATTCAATCAGATCTACTGATTAGATATAGTTAAATGTATATGTATATGTTTACAACCAATCCAAAGCATTGTGTTTTTCTCTTTCATTTATATTATCACATACTTCGCTTCGATACCCTTAAATTATGTTAAAAATTAATTTAAATTTGCTAAATTGTTATTAAATAATCTCCGATCAACACTAGACGTCGTCCAAAAACATAATGCTGGCGCCAATGCACATGGAATATGCCACAGGCGAGGTCTCACATGTCAACAAGTAACACCAATACCAGACTTAAGAAGTGACTTAGATCAACCACAACCTTCTGGTTCACCTTCAAATCGACCTCCATTTCAAGGTCTTTTAAAATATTAATATATTATTTGTTCTTTGCAAAATATGTATTTTTAACAAGTACAAACTTTTCGTCTTTTTGTTCAAACTGCATTGGTATATTTTAAATAGTCCGTTTACTCATAGTTGATAATTGTAAAGTGTTTGTGGTCGATTTATATTCTCCTTGGTTATATGTTTATATAATTTTGTTTGTAGTATTTTATATTTTAAAGTGTGTTTTTTTAACGACTAACAAATTGATACATTTTTTTTATGTATAAATGGATGTTGTCAGTTGAAAATCGTTGTTTTGATGTTTTTCTGAAGCGAAATTTATGCAATGCTTTTATTTTGTTGCATCTAACATGTTATAGTCTAGGACTCGGAAATTTCATAAAACTTATTATTTTTACCTAACGGCGGTGTTAAGAACTTAAGATGTGCAGAATAGTTTTGGAGTGTCTCAGCATGACGTCATTAAAAAATTACTCAATTTATAACTTATAACTTTTCTGTGTACTGTGTAATTTCGTTCAAAATTTCATTTATGTACAATTTAAAACTTAAAAATTTAAAAAAAGATGGTATCATACACAAAAGATGACAGTTTTAAAAATTTTTCCAGGACAGCTTATGTTCTTTACACCATAGTTACTTATAAAACATAATCTGATGACTTCCAATTATTGAGTGTATTTTGATCATGAATTGCGATTGGCAACAAAATTGATCTATAAACATTAAATTTTAAAAAGTGTGTCATTCGTTCGAATGTTTCATCCATTGTTTAATTGATCACTCCTGGCCTGTATTCTACACATTTTTTGGTATAATTTGCGATTGAAGTTTTATTTTCTTTCAATTCATATTGATTTGCGTTATCAAGCATTTAATTTATCCTATATTATTCTATTATATTTATCATTGATTACATGAAATATTCTACTGAATTGTTTTATTTAGATAAATGTCAACAAAAACTGATAGTTTGTTTATAAAAAAATTTATGAACTGACTGACAGACTAACAAATCGTTCAATAATAATTTACTTTAGAATTAATGTTAAGTGGTGTACTAAAGTATGAAAAGTATTATATGAGAAAGGAATATTTCAATTATTCCTATTATTCCTAAAACTGCCTCATTTTAAGGTTATGTTGTTAAGAACTTATACAAAGACCGAATAGACAAAAGCAGGCTCATCTTTTAAACCTGTTAAAGAAATAGTGTGCATATAAAATTAAAGATTGTTTCTTCACTGCATTTTTTGCCACCATACAATAGAGATAAGCTACTTACATTCAAGTTATAACTATTCTCTGAAAGTCTTATGTATACTTATGTATATCATTCCAAGTATTAACACCTGATGCAATATATTTTTTTTCTTCTTTTAACACATCAATTTCTGTCAGCTCTAATTATTTTCCTACACTAACTCACTCTATAACAAATAATAGATAGTGAAGCTATAAATAAGATTCTGGAGCAATCACATAACATTCTGGAGCAATCACATAACATTCTGGAGCAATCACATAACATTCTGGAGCAATCACATAACATTCTGGAGCAATCACATAAAATATTAAAATTACTAGCTATTAACATTAAACAAAATAATAAACCGAAGACTTCACCACCTGGAAAAAATAGCCATATATTTAAGAATAGACGACAATATACTAGATCAAACGACCACTTGCTTGAAACTATAAAATATACTCAGAATATAATTGCTTTTTTTTAAATATTGTAATAATACTTGCATATCCATAAAAAAAACTTATAACAATCGATTTCACTTAATTATTTATGTCATGAAAACTACAATTCAGTAGACTTTTTTGTTTAACATTTAAAATTTATATTTCCATAGAAGTGCACAGCGGTATATACGATTAAATACACACAATAAAAACATGTATAATTTAATATATTATATAAATATATTATATATATATTATATATATATATATATACCATATATTATATTAATATATATATATATATATTATATATATATATATATACCATATATTATATTAATATATATATATATACCATATATTATATTAATATATATGTAAATAATATATTTATATATGAACTAATTTCACTTCGGTACGAAAAATTCTTAAATCCTTGTCATAGTGTTCCTTTACTAAAATTGTGTGCTTAAGTTTTTTTGTCAATCACAACAAATTTTATTAGCTTATCTCACCGAGTGAAAAATATTTTTTTAACTTTTTATTTGAATTGTTTTTTTTAACGCAGTTACACGTTCAGCATCCGCTACTGTTATAACTCGCAGACCGACTCCACCAAAAGAATATCAAACAGTTGAACATAATAATTACTCAACAAATAACGACGAAGGTGAGATGTGTTAAAATATTTTTATTTAGTTTCTCAGTCATGTACTCTTTTTAATTTAGTGTTCTTATATTGACTGACTGACACGTGTGATGTACTATGTGTACTTAAATATAATTTAAACTTCTTTCTTTTTTATCTTTCATTGTTCTGCTTTCTTTTAATTTGTTTTTATATTTTCTTTCTTGCTTTTTATTGAATAGGCTTTGTTGTTCATAAAACCCGAGGCATAACCACATTATCATCAATGCAAAATCAGGAGCCATTGGTTCCTGCACGCTTACGACAAGCTAAAGAAAAGAATAATGTGGAAACGAAAGCAGATGAAAGAGGTTCGCACTATTTATACGTAATATAATTTTGTATTTTATTTTTTTTTTTTTTTATTGTTGATTCAATTATAAAAAAAACAAACACTGATTTGTTAGTCAATTTAAAGAAAACAGTACCATGAAGATACAAATTGTTTTGTTTTTTGTTTTTTAGAGCACGTTTCACAATAAATTGTATGATTTGTACTAAAAGGCGAATATTTATGTACTCCCTTTAACTAATAAAAATTATATTGGTGTGTCAAGGTATTTTTGCATATACTCCATAATGTTTTTGTATAAAAATTGCTATATGATGCAAATTTTAAAATTTCATCATAAGCGTATATCTCTCGTTAATTATTGCAGTTGATTAATCCTCAGAAAGTAAAACTTTAAAAGTGCACATTAAACTGTAAGTTATCATCACTTAAGTATTTCACATCTTACTTTCTATTCTCGAAGTTTCATCTCTCCAATATGCGATGTACGATAAACACAGCCGTTGAGAAAATAGTTTTTTTTATTTTTCGTATACATATAGTACGATCATTAACCAAACATACCAATGTTATCTATGTTAATATCTAGTAAAGGGAGTACATTTGCGTCCAAAATTTTAGAATTCCCTTCGTTTTTAAAGGATATGCAAAATTTTAATTTTATGTTTTGCTTGCATTTATTTTTATTAACTAAAAACAATGTTGATGATTTGAATACAAAACCACCAAATAAACGCCCCGCCCCATGCCCGAATTCTATCCAAAATTAAAAAATAAAACGTGCAGGCGATTATGTACCCGCTGGCAGACCAAGCAATTGGGAGCAAAATAGAAGGCCAAGCTATGCAGGTAATGTTATTGTTTTGTGAAATTTTTTTTTCTTTTGTTATGCTGTTGGAATGTTTTATGTATGTATGTCTTGCTAGTAAAAAATATATTCATCACAACCAAAATCAATGAAATGTTGTTTTTAAACGTCTATATACAGCATATTAAAAACAAACTTTATCAACGTGTAGGTCGAAGGTCACGTCGTAACTCTTCTAGTGAGGACTCACAACTAACAATAGAAAATTTCGGCGGATCTCAGGAACAATTAAATATGATCGGAAGAGGATTTGAGAGGGATCGTGAGAGAGAAAGGGAGAAAGAAAGAAAACTATCTAATACCAGTATTGGTAAGAAGAACATACATTTTCGAAAATATAAGAAATGCTTTAAATGTTTTCACATTTAAAGAACCTGCGATTGCTGTTAGATCATCTATCGCGGATGCAAGAGGTACTCTACAACTCGGTTATGACACAGATTCTGGTTCAGAAAAGCAAGACCGTGAGACTGAGAAGAATTCAATTCGACGTCAAGGAAGGTTAGCATCATCATTTCACAAGAAAATAATCTAAGGAATTAATGTCTTTACTTAGTTTTTTTTTATAATTTGTATAAATTGCCATATACTCGTACTGACGTATATTATATTCTTGATTCCTGTTATATTTTTCTTCAATCTGAAAATTATAATATCAATTAATCTTTTTTGGTTTAGTGTTGATAATGTGTCGCTACGAAACATCAGACATTCCAACGAAAGAGACTTTGATACAGATTTATCATCGCATAGTAATTTAAACACAAATGCCGTAACTGATGAAGAAACAACGCCGAAACGAAAAACTTCTTTCGCCACTTTACCAACAAATACTACAACTTGGCAGCAACAATCCGCACTATTAAATCAATCTGGGGATCCAAATGGTATATAAAATTAAAATGCAAATTTGTTCCTTATGAGCCAAATTTTTGCTTAGATCTCTACCTCGAAGACGATTCTAGACCATTGGTTGATGCTACAAAGCTCACTACGATTCGTATGAAACTTGAAGAAAAACGACGTCGTATTGAGCAGGAAAAACGTAAAATAGAAGTTGCTCTCTCGAAACATCAGGAAAAGGTAGGAAAGGCGGCCTTTTTACAAGCTATTAACAAGGTGAGTGATTATCTCTCCAACTAACATTGCAAAATTAATCCAAATTACATTTAGCGTCAGTTCAGTCTATTAAGACTTAGAAATCATTGCTACAATCGGTGACATTCTTAATCAATTTAAACTTCCTTGTTTAGTTTACTTAAATCGAGATTATTAGTTCTTATTTCAATTTGTATACCCAACTTTCCTATTGTTTCGTGTAACAAGGCCAAGTGTTTAGTTATTTTAATTTTTGGTGCATTATAAATTACTCCTTTTTAAGTTACGAGGGGCATTCAGTATATTCTCCGTATCGATATGAAGGAAAATGTGAATTCAATTTAAATTGTTTTTATTTTTCAATATAATCTCCCCTAACATCAATGCATTTGTTACATCTTGAGATAAGCTTTTTTAAACCAAAAAAAAAAAAAAAATTGAAAAATACTCATTTATTGCCGATTTAAGTTCTTCATCATCCGAAAATCTTTTTCCACGAAGACATTTTTTCAAATCCGGAAACAGGAAATAATCAGGGTGTTTGTTGGATTTCTTCGAAACCACAATCTTGCGCAGCAGCCTTTTAAACTTTACTTAATTATGCAAAGTGAAAGCGTGGGATGTAACGTTAATGGTCTCACCTTTTTTTGTACTCAATGAGCAAAATTCCCGTTGAGTCCCAAAAAACAGTGGTCATGAACTTCCCGGCTGACGAAGAGACTTTGAACTTCTTCGGGGGGGTCTGTTCCTTTTTTATGAAACTGCATGGAGAATGGTTTGCTTTCAGGGTCATAGTGGTGAACACATTTTTCGTCCCCAGTAACAATTCGATCCATAACACCGTCCGCGTTCTCATTACACATCTCCAAAAGCTCTCTACAACATGCGGTTCTCACAATTTTCTGAGGCGCTGTGAGCATTCGTTGCACCCACCTTGCACTGACCTTCGAAACGTTAAGATGGTCATTGAGAATGGTGTGAATGGTACCAGTTGAAAGCTTGGTGGTATCTGGCATCATTTTCACCTTCATTCGGGCATTTTCAACTTCTTTGATGCTTTCTCCCGTATAAGCAGTAGCCGGAGCGGGGGTCCTCTTCGATGCTCTCTCTACCTCTCTTGAACTCACTTGACCACTTCTGCACAGTTGATAATGAAGGTGCGGAACCCTGGTAAACAGCCACCATCTCTTCATGAATAGTTTTAAGATTTTTTCCTTGCTTAGTGAGAAATTCAATTACAGCGCGATGCTCAATTTTCACCATCATCGTCTCAGTTCCTGATTAACTAGAGATAAAACGCAAAAATCACATTTACATGAAGTTTTACATGAATGCACTAAAATAATAGCATTACTTGATAAATAAGTCAATATATATATATAACAACAGCTTCGTCCCGATACCGAGAATATATTGAACGCCCCTCGTACTTCGTAAATGCGTGAATGTTATATTTGAAATTTGTATATTTTCTGAAATGGATAGTTTCACGCGTGTGTTACTATATTGTAGTTAGGTTAAAATTATTTAATAGAGAAAATTACTGTTACTACAAAAAAAAATGGTCACCGTGGAGCAGAGTACGACAGTCACACGCCTTACATCCAGGTTCGATTACCGGGTGAACACCTCGCATTTTCCCTGACATCACCTCTTTCGGGCTGCAGAAAACACTGAAACTACAAAAAATTAGTGAATATGGAAAATTATTCATATAAAAGCATAATTATATTAATATTTTGTGCAAAATCCTGCATTTTTCATTATGTCTTGACAGCGTCGAGGCATAGAATTCAGCAACCATCTGCAATGCTCAGGTTGTATGGCAACTAAATCACTTCGAATAGTTTCCCAATGTTCGGTATTATTTGTGGGTTTGACGCTATGGGCAACTCTTTTAATATCCTCCCAAACGTTATCAATCCGTTTAAAGTCTGGAGATTGAGCCGACCAGTCCTTAACAACAATCTGATTTGCCCTAAACCACTCTTTTAATTTAACTGCTCCATTTAAGCGGCATATTTTCTTCGCAATGTGGTAACATAACATTTTGTAAAATTTCTATGTAAACATGTTACTCTATAAAGCCATACATATTATACAACGGACCAACACCATAATATGAAAAACTTCTCCACGCTATTACTTCTGATCGTCCGTGTTGAACGGTTTTGGTGGTATACTGGGACTGGTATTCAGTGTTTAAGGGTTATCGTACATTTTATCGTGAGCCAACACCACCATTCGAGATAATTTTGGATTCATGTGTCCATAAAATGTTTCAACAATAGCAATTTTGTTGCGAATTTCTGATACTTCTTGCTGTTGAATTTGCTTCCAAGAGTCTTCTTCGTAGAGTCACGTCGTTGACCTCAAAATTAAGATCTTTTCGAATTTGAATGTCCGAGTTTTATATTCGGCTTTATGCTTAAAAATAAATGTATTATGTTTACTTACTTGTTTTCTTCTTTTAAGAAAACAAAAAAAAATTGTTTTTTCTAAAAACATTTCAAATTAAGGGAATAGAAACACAAACAGTGCTAGCGCTTTTTTTCCATGAATATATTATACTTATATAAACTAAATAGGCTCAAGCTCATGCAGTCGAAAAGGGTCGTCTTCAATGTTCTCTCTGCTTGTTTGAAACTCGTTTGACTTATGGACAGTTGTAGTATCACCGCGATGCTCACTTTTTCCACAATTCTCTTACTCGTCATTTTCAACGCCAATAAAAAAAATGTTAAAATTTAGTAATAACACAATTTATATATACCGCTAGAAATTCACCACTATGCCGAGAATATATTGTCTTAAATATTTTCATTTATATTCTTACAAATAGTAGATATTTCTTAACGAATGTGTATAATAAGCACTAAAAGCTAAGTAACATCTGTGTCCGCCGTGGCGCAGTGGGTAGAGTGTGACACTCACACGCCGAAGGTCCAGGTTCGATTCCCAGTTCAACACGAATTTTTTGAATTTTTCACGGCACAACCTCTTTCGAGCTGCTGACAACATTCAAAAAAAAAGCTTCTCAAACTTCGCCGTTCGAAGCCGGCAAAAAACTGTAGGTCCCTTCTACTCGTGACAGAACAGTAGCGCGCACAACACGAGTAGTTTATGAGCAAGCTGGGCCCTGGTTCCCTGTGGACTGTCGCGCCACCCAATTATTATTATTAACATCTGAAATAATTTGCACCCTTAATCAGACATTCTTCAGGAGAAGTTTTTCGACTTCTTTGATATTTTTATAGGTGCAAGCAATAAGGGAACCGCCGGGTGTATAATTTCTTTGTTTTATAAAAGTGTTTTAAGTCGAGCTAAGTTAAGACAAATAATCAAAATTTATGTAAAACACATTTTGGGGTACTTTCATGTAGCTCCAAATAAATTGCGTCAGTCGTAGTAAATTTCTTGGACGCTTCAGAAATACATGCATATGTCATGAACATTAACATCTCCATTTCTCTCTAAAAAATATATTAATTTTTTTTAATTTTTTTTATTAAGTTTTTTTTTAATGCGAGGTCATATTTCTTTTAAGTAAAATAAAAATATCTATTGGCAAAATTCATAAAAATGTTTGGTAAGGTATTATTTCTAAAGGCAAATCGTGTTAATATTTTTGCTTACATTTATTTTATGAACTTGTTTTGCAAAAATATAAAAAGTTAAAAAAAATCATCTTCGTTCATGAACAATACCGTAAAATCCATTTAGTAATTTTGATACTTTCTTATCGAATTCTCGCTCAGCAATTGGAGCACATAAAGTCCGAAGAAATCAAATCAGTGGTAATGTACAATTGAAGTGCGAAAGCAATATTTACTTTGTATATCTCTTATACTGCGAGCTCCTCATAAGATTTTTGTTTTACAGTTTTCATAATAAACACGTGAATATAAAAAAATAAAAATACTTAAAAACTGTGCATGTTCCCTTTATTTACAAAATCATTTTTTTATATTTCTTGTCGCTGCTTCCCACCCATATTTAATTAAATTTTATTATTTTATTTGTATACATTATTGAATTATAATGTTCTTGGTGCTGGTAATCATTAAATCATTTCGAACAAAAACAAAAACATTGCTAATATTTTATAGGGGAAGACTCAACATCAGTCAGAAGGTGAGAGTAAAGAGCAAGCAGGCGTGGATGTGGGAAAAAATATTGATACTAATAATACGGCAACAGATAATGGTGATAAGCCACCTGATCGAGCGAGTACTTTAAATCAGGTATCCATGAAGGATTTACAGTGTATTCGAATGAGCCTACAAACGAAAACGCACCTAGAGATACCTTTGCTTAGTTCCTTTTTTACTGCTTTGTTTTATTAGAAACTACAAAAGCGTCAAAATTTCGCAGAGAATGTTCTTCTTCCCCATCCCGTGTAGAGATTAAGTAATAAGTTGTAGTTGTTGTTTATGAATTTTCCCTTTACCTAGTCACTTATTGGGTTTTGGATTGTACTAATTATATGCAGCATGTTACGGTTTGCTCTGTTTTATATTCAAATCAAGAATGCTTTGTTTAATAAATTAATAAAAAATAGAACATTGAATCAATCGCAAACAAAAAATTTCGTCTCTAGGATGACATAGAGTCCAGTTTGGATTCGATGAAATGGGAAACACTAAGTAATGAATCGAAACGCACTCCAGATATTGATCCAATCGACTTGGAAAAATATCAGGTAACAAAAACGCAAATTCTTTTATCTGTATTTACTTCTATTACTAATGCTTGCTCTATGTCAGTCCGAAAAAAAGAAAAATAATGTATCTCTGTGATTTTGTGAATAATATCAATTTTTTATCTTTCTATTCTTCTCAAACATTATGCGCACACATATAAATTTGAACATATGAAAAATATCCCCCGTATACATAATCACCAATATTCGTCATTGTTTTTGTCATTCTGCTTGATTTGGCAAAAAAAAAAATCTAAATTGGTGTATAACTAACCAGCAAAGCATCGCAATCATGAATTCAAATCTGCAGGATATTCAGCAAGATATCCATAGATTAGCAACACAGCAAAGTCAAATCCAAGCACAACACTTGCAGGCACAACAATTGATACAAGCCCAACAAATTGCAAATATGTTGCACCAGGTAATACATAATTCTCAAGTCGACTCTCTTTAAAGATTTTATATTTTATAATATTGAATATGGAATTGGAGAAGTATCAGTTGTTCTGTTGTTGGCACATTTCTACGAAGGTATTCTTTTGTATTTTGTTTGATGGTCCATTTGTTTTTAAGTATTTATATATGTGTAATTTCATATATACTATTGTTCTTTTTTTGTGTGCTGATTTTGTGTTCTAATAAAAGCCGCGATGTCTTATTATAAGCAATTGCACAATATTTTAATCGCGAAAAAAATCGCTAAACGTTAAATTTTACAACTGTAATTTGTAGTAAGTGAGTGGTATAAATTATTTCCATTTACAAATCATAATAATTGGCCCAAAATTGATCGAATAATGCAGAGACATATTATGAATTCAAATACAGCATACATTCTGAATGTACTTTACAATTTTATTCTTTTCAATTCTTTATATTTTCTTAAATTAACTGCCAAAATTCACTATAGTAGTCGAATGACAAATTTAATTCAAAGGTTTAGAATAAAAAAACATTTTTAATAATCTACATTAAATCAATGTATTAGTTTACCAGTTTAAACTTGACAGTATTATATTTGTTATCACACCAATGATTTCTGTCATAAATAACCGCAAATGTTTTGTCATTCTTTTAGAGAAGTTGGTTTCTTTATGACCCATTGGATTTAAATTACATATGTTGTGTTGTGGAGTTTTTTTCACTTCAAAGATAAAATTTTTAATGTTATGATCGCGTAATGCAATTATAATCGACAAAGTTTTCATATGTCCAATTTCATTATTGCTATTTTCAAAGTAGTCTTAAAAACTATAATTCTTATTATTAATAATTCAGGTGATGTTTTTTGCAAGTTTTGCAATTACCATTCTGCGAAACACTTAATGAAAACTTAATGAAACTTTCAGTAAACCATTCTGATTTCCCTCATTCCTGTCTTATCGGCTTAATCTCGAAATGTGCTTACAATGAAAATCAGTCCTACTCCTTTGTATCAACTGATCCTCGTTTATGTATTGCTTTATTTTTTTCTATTTCTTTTTATTTAACATATTATATTTGATGTATTATATTTATTATCTTAAAAAACATAAAGCAACCTTATGGTTCCCAGCAACATATCCCGGGTCAGTATCAACGTCAACCTTTGCAGCAAAATTTCGGTTCAACACCCCATCTTCCACAAGCATATAATTCTCCCAGTGCATACAATTCGCGACCACCTAGTCGTGATCCATATCAACAACAGCAACCGCAACCAATTCAGTATATAAATGAGCATGGTCAATATGTCAGTCAACATCCCGTATCAATGCCACCACAAAGTCAATCGCCTTACATACAACAACCTCAAAATCAACCACCATCGTTATATTCTCGCTCCGGCTTGGATCCGAATAGCGGCATAAGCCAATACGAGAATGGCGGTTTTAATCCATATGGCAGCACACAAATTCACCATCCTCAATATCCATTGGAACAAACCCAATTTCAATCTCATCAACAATATATTAGCCGTCCACCAGAATACGATGATTATCCACCACCTCATCGTGGGAGGGATCCTAATTCCCCACAATCAAATCAGTTTTATTTGCATGAAACGTCACCACAGCCAACACAACGTAGAACATGGGCACAATCAGCAGCAGCACATCATGAACAACAGCAACAATATCAATCTCAACCTATGCAATTAGTTGATGTAAATGCTTGGCAATCACAGACGTTATCTCAAAAAGCGGTAGATACTCGTACTTGGAAATCATCTACCCCATCCACAAATAGTCAAAGCAGTACTGGAAGCGGGGCTGGATTTATGCTGCATCAAAATGGAGCCAATGATTACGGGCATCAGGAGAAATCTTACCAAAATTTATTTCCCGTACATTCAAGTCCACAACACAGACAAACACCGCCAAGATCAATGATGGGTAATCATAGGGTAAGATTCCTTTTCATCTTAGTTTAAATAAGGTTACAGTTTTGTGTATCACAATCTTACAGGAGAGTCGCCAACCGAAGGCCTCACCAGCTCCGCCTCCTCCAGATGACATGGCACCCCAAAGTATTTGTTTTATTGGAGATGAGGATGATGTCGTAGATCAAATAGAAATGCATATTGAGTCAATGCCTATTCGAAAGATGTCGGAATTAAATCACAATATGCGAACACAACAAAAACACGGGGATTATGAAAATGATATCAGCTTGAGTAAATTAAACATAACAAGTGGTAGTTTAACATATAGAATACCATCGCCGTCGCGACCATCATTGAATGCCAACAGTTTTCAAGTAAGCCTGAATTGATTTGTAAATTAATACAATCCTTTTTTTGCCTTTATAATAAATGTTCCTAGAAAAATTGTGTATAAAAAAAATTCATTTTTAGGATCCACAAGAAGATTCAACGATCGAGAAAGGTTTTTATATTTCATTTGATAATGATCAACCTAAGCGACCAAAACCCCCACTGCGTGCGAAACGATCTCCCAAGAAAGAGAAAAGCTTAGACAGTACGGAAAGAGGACAACTGCAGAATAATTACGAGCGTAATGGTATGTTTTATATAAATATTCTACTTTTAGCTTTGCTTATTTGTTGTTTATAATTATAGAACTGCATCGTAATAATAGTTTTGAGAACAACAAAGCCACATACAACAAATATACAGATTCACCGATACAACTGCGACAGTTAACAGAAAATCAAGCATTAAATGCAACTGATAGGCGTCATCTTGAAGATGTAACAAATCAACAGCAGTCACAGAATTCACCACAGCAACCACAACAACAACAACAGCAACAGCAGCAGTCCCAGCTACATAGTACAATAAGTTTATCTCGTTTAAGTGATCCAAAAGAGAACAAAGCACTAGTTATTGGAACAGAATTATCCAATTTGGATCCGGTAAAACTGAATTCATTATTTTTACTTTTATTCGTTTTATATCATATGATAATAATAATAATGAAATAAAAAACAATTTTTAAGGAATCTGTCGATGAGATGGAACGTAAGAAAGAAAAAATAATGCTTCTGTCACTACAAAGACGGCAACAGCAAGAGGAAGCAAAAGCGCGCAAAGAAATAGAGGCAATGCAGAGACGAGAGAAGGAGCGGGAAAAAGAAGAAGAAAGAGCACGCAAAAAAGAAGAACAAATGGCAAGACGAGCCGCAATTTTAGAACAGCATAGGCTTAAGAAAGCTATAGAAGAAGCAGAAAGGGAAGGTAAAACTCTTGATCGAAGTGACATTCTGCTCCAAAAGCACTTAGCCAGTCAACAACAACAAAGCCCGGCAGCGCCAAGATTACGTTCACAAAAAACAGCTCGTCCACGCCCAAAAACAATTCATGTCGAAACCGGGTCAGTTGATATAAGTGAAGCTTCCAGTTTAGCATCAAGTAGAGGCAAGAAAGGATCTAGCACGAACCTTACAGGTACGCTACTGTTACGCACAGGTAATGCGTGTTTTTGTTTTTTGTTCAACCTAGATGTATATTTAGCAAGAACCTCATGTTAATCTAGTAAACACAATCGCAGTTTTAATTTTTCAATAGTAAATAATATTTATTTGTTATTGTTTACATCTTGTTTTTTATTTTTTATTTATTTTTTTTATTTTTTCTTAATTTATGATATGTGTTTGGATTGTAATGAAAAATAGGTTATGGACAATTAAGTTCCAATTCCATGAGACGGGACTTTTATAGAGGCTCGCAAGATTCGCTAGCAATAAAAGGTAATTTCATTATCACTTTCGGTTCATTTCATTACGATTAAGTTTTATCGATACGGTATATCTACTTTTGTACTTAATTAATTAAAAATTATTTTTTCCGTGAGAGATTTTTGTTGCTGCATTCTGAGTATTAAGATATTTTGTGTTTCATGTTGTAGATTGCATGCTTACTAATTTTCTAATAGTATTTCAGAAGAGTTCAAGTGCATGAAATATATAGGCCAATTCTAAATTCATGCATATGTAAAATTTAAACATACGTACAATTTTCTTTCTACAGAATCTCCGGATGAATATCCAAGCACAAGTTCCACACCAATCGGCCGTCGGGGGTCGTATAAAAACTCTAGAGGTTGGTGGAGGGTTGTCTTTTTCGTTTTAATTAGTATATTTTTGCTCATCTTTCTATCTTTTTCTTACAATATCCCTATTCTTAATTACCTTATTTTATGCTTTTTTTCTTTGTTTTCCCTTTGGTTAAAATTCGCTTACGTTTTAACAGTTAAAAAAGTTTGCTAACAAATTGCAATTAAAAATAAACCGCTGTCTGTGGTTTGAAGTAAGTGAAAAGCACAATTACGATAATTTTTTTTTTTGCATGATGCAATTATATGAATATTATGCATAATAGCATGTTAAATGCAAAATCAAAATAAACAATTTTCTGACAGGCGATAAATACAATATAAAATGCATAGTAAGTCGTAAACTATCAAAAACTAATTACATTATCAACAAAGAAACACATTCTTCATCGGAAGTTGAATTCAGAAAAGATATTTATTTCTTACCAATCATATTTTCAAAACTATAGTGTAGCTTAATGCTAATAAATGAGAATTCTTAAATATTTATGTTTTCCATATATAAAAATGTCTTTATTTTCTGAGTTAATATGACATTTGAAAATTTGTTTGAACATATAAGTTTAAATTAAATAATTTTTATATTACAGCGTATTTTCATACAATATATATTTTAAATATATATATTTTTTAGACTAATTGAAAACACTTTGCCCCTTAGTATACTACTATAGAAAAATATGGTATTTCTAAGACTGACCTTTAATGTATTTATTTAAGGGTATTGACTACAGTAAAAAATTGACATAAATTGGAATTTAATATTTACTTTGAATATATTTATCTGTAATGTTTTGATTTCTGACAATTTCTGAAGGCGTTGTCATCCTTCGGAAGACCATTAAATTTATCCCGATGTATATTTATAAATTATTGTCAAAATATTCGCTCAGTTCATCACCACCGACTATAATATATATATATTACTATGTATATATATTGCAAAATTAATGTGTGCAACTATAAAACATTCTGCTCTTCATTGCGTAATTAATTTACTACTGCATACATTTTATAGGTTCGTCTGTTTTTTAAAAACTTGCTCTTTCCTCAGAAAACTAAACTTCAGATATTTTGACTTTTATTGTTTGTATTGTCTTGTTTTAAAAAAACAAATTGAAACTTGAATCTTAAATTAAGTTCATTATAGTATGCGCTTTATCAACAGCACAATTCTTCGCATAACGGATATTTATTGGTATTATAAATTTATTTTATCATAAATCATATTGAAGGCTGAAATGTGTACACAAATATGCACAGTTCCATACTTTCGTACTGTTGTAGCATCACTTTGGTGTATTGAAATATATAATCCTATCTACAGGTAAAGCAAACGGCAGAACAAAGAAAATGTTAAATGTTATATTTTTTAACTACATTAACAATGGACAAAGGCCCAAGAACCTAAAAATATTGAATTTTACTTATTATTTTACGGGCGCGGTATTGAAAATTTAGTAGCAGTTATTATCATCGGTTAGTTATCAAAACTTCATAAATACTTACATAATTCTATGGTAATGGTCCGTTAGTAAAGTCATTTTAATTACATTTCGTTAACATTTGTCCTCTTTTTAATATACATGTCCTTTTTAAATAAGCAAAGTAACTTAAATTCTAGCACACAAAAATCTCATATATATTTTATATTTGAAAATAGGAGCTAAAATGATTATTTATAAGTTTTTTATTTTTTTAACATAAACATATATCCTCAAAAAATATAAATTCAATTATTTGCCATACACATACAACTTTAAAAAATACAAAATTATTAGAAAAACAACAAAACAAACAAACTGTGGGCCTTTTTCCAGAGCCAACTGTCGAACGAGGTCGCACAATGTCACGTATATCCGTTGCTAAAGGAAGTACTCTTAATTTTCGGGGTCGAAAGTCGAATTCGCTTATGAATTTGTGCGGTAAGACTGAAAGCGAAGAATTACTCATATTATAAATATTCCCTTTCATTTTCTTTATTTCATTTATCTATCCTACTTCTTCACTTTGTTTGCATTCGATCTTTTAAAGTATTCAAACTTTTTTAGTCGCAAGCTTTGAAGTTTTGGATTTTGTTTTTAAGTGGCATATTTGGTACGGAAAAAATGTAAAAGCTCGTATGATAGGGTTAAACAAATCAACAAAAACCAAAGCAACAAATCAGTGTTTTTCAAACATTAATTTTGTTGAGTGATAGGTGCTGTCATTTCAAACGATGTAAATGAAGAATCTTAATCAAACTGCATTAAAGAGCAGTCAGTTATGAATTTATAACAATTAGTTACTATAGTATCAATATGTATATATATGTATAATGTTTTGTTAAATTTATACATATACATATATACATATACTTTGTTAAAATTATACTTAGTGTGACATAATTTTATATGCAGTGTTGCAACTGAATTGCGAACTACATTATTTTTACTTTTACTTTACTTAAATAGAAAGAATATATTTTTTCAATACCAAATGTCACACGAATTCGTTTACGCTAATACATCATTTTCTCGTTTTCACTTATGTTATAATTGTATAATCCTGTTTGACGCATTATTTCACTATATTTCTTGTTAAATCGGTTGTGGGAAGTTATACATTTACTTTAAAGTTTTTATTTGGTACATAACAATATTCATACCAAAATTAGTGTTTGACGTAGAAAAAAGAGAATATTCATTTTAAGAAGAAATCACATTCATTCTGTAATAGTTGTTGTTGACGGAAATCAGTTATATTGTGTAGAAGAAAGGGGATATAAATTAAAATATAGTTTCCTCTATTTATCACTTGAACGTTTTCAACAATATTTGTACACAAAATATACATTGTCTATAATAAAGCAACTATTTTCTACTGTTCAATAAAAGAAACGCTTTAAATTAGTTAGTCTTATATTGATGGGCCCATTCTTTTTTCTATAGAAGGCAAAAGAAAAGTCTATTTTTAATTTCTTAATACATACGTCCTATTTCGCTTGATAAACTATAACGTGAATCATTATCATAACATACACACATTGCGTATTTTATAAGATAGATATGTGCAAAGTACGTTTATAATTACCTCATCGTTGAGTCAATATTTGGTTTTTAAATTTATTATTTGCATCTCACGTGGATATTGTAAAACATTTATTAACCCATTAAGGACCAGACCTGCGTGAAAGCAACATTGAAAAGAAGATTTTTTTCCCGTCAAATATGCTAGTTTTAAAGAAATTATATTTCCATTACATTTGAAACAAAATTGCTTCAGAAAATAAACTTTAAAGAATAGAATCAAAGAAAAAGTAAATAATTTACAAAAAAAATACAAAAAATTATGTTGTTTTGTGAATGAATATGATGTAACATATGTTAAGTGTTTTGAACATAAAACATTTATTTCCTCGCATTTCATGAATATACAAAGCAGTAAGAAGTAATTTAATTGAAAAATTGTGATTGTCAAATGGTTCAGTTCGGGAGACGGTAATTTAAAACGAAACATTTGTACGTGAGATAACTTTAAAAGACGTAGTTTGATGAAACAGTTTAGTATTGATTTTTAATGGGTTACGTCGACTACACTAATTTGGAAAAACAAATTGTTTTAGTGTTAAGCGAATTAATATTTCAAATACAAAATTATTATTTTTATTTTGCATCCATTAATATTTTTTTGTTTGTTTCGATGTATTTGCTATAAAGTGAATCAAACTTAAACGTCTCAACCTTCTCTGATTTGATTTTGAAAGAGTTCACACAATAACAAGATAAATCAAGTTTTGCCTTAGCATGTTTACCATATAATTCATCTGAAGTATTTTTTTTTAATTGCTTACCTCCTAATATTCCAGAAAGATTCTTCATAACAGTAATCACAGTTCATATTGATCATAAGAACAAAAATAACTTACAAAAGGTTTCACGTAACTCTTCTTTTTAACATAAAAAGAAAGTTTGATGCACTTTGTAGATAAGCAAAAATTCGCTTATATCTCATTTACTTAACATATTCATGACTAAGTAATAATTAAAGATATGAAACTAACTGCTTGAAGCCTAACTCCAATTTTTCTCTTTTCTCTTTTTTATTCTCATTTATTTCAACAAATTTGAAACAAAATCAAATAAAAACAAAAACACGTTACCCATAAATCATAAAACGGATTTCACAATGTACAAATCCACGGTGGCTACCAAAACCAAAAACATTAAAATTGCAAATGTACATACGAATCTTCTTCATACTATTCCAATTGACTGGTGTGTTATCGAAAATTGGTATTCGCTTTTCCGGTTAGATACAGATTCAGGCCTGGGACGTGCTACACCACCGCGCCGCGCACCTTCTCCTGGAATGGGCCCATCAGGTAGGCACTTGCCATCGCCATCTGGACCGGGTTCATTGCCACCCGGACTGGTGTCGAAACGGCGTGTCTTTGACGACGGATCCAGTGATATATCTTCCTCGAATCCAAATTCAATGATGGAGTACTCGGGTTTGTATAGTAAAATGATTTCTATTTCATTTGTTTATACACTATTTTTAAATTTATTTGCCTTATTGTTTGTGATGTTACAACAAAGTTTTTTGCGTAATTGTTATGTTGTTTGCGTAATGTTATTATTGTAATGTCAGAATTTCTTGCATTTTATTTTTGTTTTATTTTATTTAAAAGTATTTCTTAGTTACTTCCCGCTATCGCATTAAAAAAAAATATTTCGATCTTAACCCTTATATCTATACAATATACATATAGTTATATTTTTATTTTCGGTTTAACTTAAATTTTATAAAACCGATATAAAAATGTGTTCTTATATATTTCTAGGTCCGAAACTTTATAAACAACCAGCGGCCAAATCAAATCGCGGCATAATCTTAAATGCTGTTGAATATTGTGTGTTTCCAGGCGCTGTGAATCGTGATGCCAAACAAAAAGTCCTCGAAAAGATTGCTAGGTCAGAGGCAAAACACTTCCTGATATTGTTCCGAGATGCCGGCTGCCAATTCAGGGCTTTATACAGTTATATACCCGAAAATGAGCAAGTATTCAAATTATATGGTACTGGGCCTAGTCAAGTTGATGAAGTCATGTTCGATAAGTTTTTTAAGTAAGTTGAAATGAAGACTTTATTAATAAAAATTTGAAATTATATTTAAATGAATAAATTAATTAGATTATTTTGCCCTAACCTATAAATAAATCATGGAAGGTAAAATGCTCAAGAAATATTGAGATAAACAAATATGCTTTGTATAACAGTCTATAGCTAGTCTTAAATAGTCCTAAGACAAAGTAGGAATGTGACTAAAGAGCAATAAATATTCAGAATGAAATGAAATGAAAACTCAGACGTAAACAATTTTGTTGAAATCCTTTACATGAGGCCGAATATTGTATGCGATATTTTTTAACGCTACAAAAATGATGGCAGACTTGAATATGTTAAGCAGTTGAGCAAAAACATTACATACAAAATGCAACTTATTATAAGAAAGAAAAAATACAATCAGTGTTTTCCCCATCAAAAAAAAATTTCATCACGCGTTAAGAGATAATTCATCTTATTCATCACTCACTCATCATTCACACACTCACACGCCCAAAAGCAACTAGTTGAAGATTTAACCATTAAAAAGGTCAAACAATAATAACAGAACACAAAACTAAAGAAGACCCAGAAGACAGTTAAGAGCGAATAAGAAATCAATTAATATTCAGAATAGCAAGGCATTCTCTTCATTTTTTGTTCAGGTTTTAACTCATTTTTATTATTTTAGAATTGATATAGTTCTTAATGCAAAAAAAACTTACTCCTTTTATCTTTAAAACCGACTTATTGAATTTTAACGAAACGAAATAATTTTTCTTTATAGGTATAACTCAGGCGGTAAATGTTTCTCACAAGTGCATACAAAACATCTGACGGTAACAATCGATGCATTCACAATACATAACTCCTTATGGCAAGGAAAAAAAGTTCAACTGCCAAGCAAAAAAGACATGGCTCTAGTTATTTGAATTCATATTGAGTTGTTTAACGAAGGGAAATATTTTTTTATAATAACATCGATAACAAGAGACATAAAAGTGGTAATTAACTAAAAGTCTAAATGAATTCATTAATAAGGAATGCAGATAAAAAGATTTGTTAGACGCGATTCGTTATAACGATTAATTAAATTATACAATTTATAGGGTAATATACTAAATGGAAAACTGGAAAGAGAAAATAACTGAACAAGAATATAAATCCCTCCTATCCCGTTCACATGAGATTTCCTATGTAATATTAGGAGAAAGGATCCCATTTACATAAAGTTATTATAACTTATCTTTTTTGCAATGAAATTAATATTCATAATATTCTTCCTTGAGTTACAGTTATAAGTGATGAAAGTTTAATAGCATAGGCATATGATCAAATCATTTGTATCCAATTGTAACTAATTTAATTTGTAGAAAACTACCGGAAACAAAAAGAATTATTAAAAAAAATGGTTAAGAAACAATTTCTTTTTTCTTAAACTATGTTAGATTTTTATTTAATTTCTTGTTAAAGAGTTGCGACTTACATTTGCACCATTTTTAATTCTGTAATTAATAGTATTTTCTTTTAAATTGGATTCGTTATACTTTTCAAACAGTAAAATAATGTTTTTAACAAAATTTTAAATATAACAACTTTTGTATGAAATATATGCAAGACAAAATTTTTGTTCTTTTTTTTCTAATAATTATGACTGCCATCTCTTATGTTTAACTAGTATTGGAAATGTTCAGAATAGAATACAAAAACTAATACAGGACTGAATCAAAATACTTGACATTAGGGTAATTGTGGAGTGTTGATTTTCTTCTTTTCTTGAGTCACTTTTTTAAAATTATGCATTAGTTAACCCGCTCAATGAATCATTTCATTCATAACATGCATCTGTTATACAAACATGATTTTGAGTATCAAACATTTTTTTCTTTAAGAACTGCATTTATAGCCTTGATTCACTAAAACTTTGTAAATTTCCATTCATTTAATTTAAAATTAAAAATATACGCGCATACACATTACGTTATCTTTCGGATAATTGATTTAATTGTGGCGGATCTCAATGACATACAATTAGTGTGATGATACAGATAATTTAATTATTATCTGATATACATCGGATAGTTAATTAAGTAATATAAATAAAAATCTCTCTTGGAATCTGCCACTACACAAATCAAACTTCTATTTTTCCACTCTTTCACAGCACTAACGTATTGGGTTTAAAATTACAAGTTCCACTAATATTTATTACTTTTTGGTTTTGAATTGCTTCCTTGTTAGTAGTGTATATTCATTTATTTTAAAATAATGCATGAAAGACTACGAGGAAGGACGTAAATTATAGTCAAAGGTTGAGTAAAAAATAACTTTATCTATTCTTGAAATCAATCGATTAAACAAGTAATCAGTATGTGAAACACAAAAAAAAATGTGCACCGCAATTTCAGTTGTATTTTACTCAAATAAAAACTTACATTCCGATCGAACATAAATCTAGGAAATTCTGCTGATATGAAATTAAGAGACAGTGACTCAAGCAAATTTATAATGAACAACAACACATACGAAAATAAATTGCTTGCTGTCAATTTGGCTTGTTTAGACAACGTACAGTTTTCCTTTCTTCTCTTTTTGGAATAGACCAACACAACAAAAGTTGTTTGTTTATTTTCAGTGTCAACTCATTAACTTCAAATACATACATTATACATTTAAATCTTTTCAATTTAAATGAAATTAATAACAGGTTTTTGTTTTCAAACGAATGACTCATATGGGAAATCTACATATACATACATTTATATACATATAAATATTAATTTTAAAACGATAAACGTATTGCTTTTGTATCATCTGAAATTTTTATTTTTCGTTTCTGTAGGATATAAATTTATTCTAATTTTATATTCAAGTCTTAAATAAACAAATTTTATGTTTTTATTTATATATGACATACTCTAATTTACTAGTAGTTACATGTATACAATTAAAAATATTAAACAATAAAAAACAAATTAATTATTTAAAATTGTCTTACTTTATTTATACAACTTGAATGAAGCGACATGCGAAATTAAATTGTTATCGTGAATGAATACAATGTGAACAATGATGAGAAATAGAAAAAAATTGTTACATAAACGAGCTTCACCTCTTTTCTTTTTGTTATGTTAATACATTAATAAAGATAAATTCAATATACCATATGTATGTATATAAAAATTCTTTTCGTTGATCTGCAATTGTAACGTTTAACATACACTGAGCAGCCGACTTTCTGTCCACATTATCGTTCAAAATCTTTTTTGTTTTTGTATACAGATTTTAATTTAGTGTGTAGGTGCACAATGTCAGTGTTCAGACAGAATGCTAAGACTATCATTCTAAAATAACAGTTTGCTTCCATTGCAAGCAAATCAACAACTGATAAGATTTTTTTTTTATACAGATTACCAAAATTTTTCTGGAGACTATTTAAGGCCGCCTAGGATGCCATGAATTGAAAAATAAATTGAAACGGCAGCAAAAACAAAACGAGAAATGAACATAGCTGGATTGCTGCACAGGCCAATTAACGGAGGGATGGTCTGGCCTGCCCCCTCTTTATCCATTTGTTAGAAAAAGCAAACGTGACCAGCCACATATTGGTTTACGCAGAAGATCATCGAAAGAACATAACGTGAAGAAAAAAAAGCGGGCGGCTGCTCAAATCCAACACATTCTTCTAAGCTATTTAAATAAAAAAACTCTCACCAAAACTTCGAAGTTCCTCCTGTACAGAGCGACGGTCTTATCAGTAATCACATATGAATCCTAAACTTGGGTGTTTGTAATAGAAACTCGGAATTGTTGAACGGGAGCATGGGCTTGACCATAATGGGTCTGGTGTATGAGTTGCGCGTGAGGTTCCCTATCTCTCCCACCACTGAAAAACACTTCGGGCTTATAACAATAACATGACACGGACAAGAAAGGATCCACTCTTGACGACCCGAGAAACATTTAGGGGACAACGATTTTTGGTTTTGCACATGGAATGTGAGGTCTTTTAACGAACCACAACACAAATATCACCGGGAGTGCGATGAGATGGCCGATTTTTACTACCAGAATTGCTACAAAAAGAGAAGGCAGGAGGCGGATTTGTTGTTCGAGGTAACTCAGTACATCCATAAAGGAACCTGTCGATCGCCTACCAATCAACCATCAATCAGATTGATCACGTTGCGATCGGCGTAATCCCTTTCGAGAGAGCAATGGAGGCGAGACAGCCAAACACGGTTTGACGTCAGAAAGCTACAATTGCAACCGAATAGTTGAACCTTCCTCGACCGAGTCTCCCTGTAACTCTCTCAAAGTTCGACGCAGCCTGTTGTTAAAAAGCTATCAACGAAATTACCACTGATGCGCTGGGTGCACGCCACCACCCAGAAAGAACCCATGGTTTAAGATAAGTGCAGGCTCGCGAATGTAGCCAAACGTGACTAATAAGGCAATATTGCATCGAACAACGAGAGCTTTACGAAGAGAGAATGTGTGAAGAAAACCTGCATCTCAGAAGGAAGAAGAGCGGTATGAGAAGAGATGGAAAAGTGTTATGGAAAGAAAAAAGTCCAAATTTTCACCAATCAGTCGATCGTTGACATCCGCCACGAAAGGACATATATCGGCTGTGTAGTTCGTGTGGTTTAAACATTTTTTGTGCGATTCCTAGAATAAGGGAGCGAAACTACACAAATTTTTGTGTCGGCTTTCCCGAAAAAGGGAACCAATGGTACAATTGGTGCTTAGAAAAAACAAAAAGAAAAATTAAAATGAAGTTATTGTGTATAAACAAATGGAAGGAGATCCTTCCGAAATAGAGAGTGACATTGGGTGTGAAAGCCACGAATTGCTCAAAAAACGGAAGATATTAAAGCCTCAACCAAATTTCATAAGGAGGCGGATGAAAGTCAGAAGAAAATGACAACGACGATGAGGCGTCCTATAGTGGACATGGGAATATTTTTGCCAAACTAGCTTCATCCAGGGCCGATGATCAGGCCGCTGAGGAGAGGGAGTTGGCGGAGAAAATCCGGGAGGAGGAGCTAGAGGCCTTTATAAAAGCACTCCAGCTAAAACTAGAGGCCAGAAAGAAACTGGTTATTGAGAAACGGCAGACGCAGCAACAGCTGCAGCAGTCCAAGCAGCAAAAGCTGCAGAAGTCTAAGCCGCAGCAGCCGGTGCCGCCAAATCAACAACAACAGCAGCAGCAACCTAAGCAGCAACAGCTGCAAAAGCAACAACAACATCAGCAGCAAAGGAAGCAACAAAAACAACAGCAGCAGGTCCAGACCATTAAAAGGAAGAAGAAGAGGATGTCGCCAATAAATGTCAGCGGGATGGACACCACAGACACAATAATGTACAGTGATTCCAATAAGTATTCGCTCATATATTCCCTATATGATAGGGAAAATATTGATAGAAAAAAAAGCTATGATAGATAAAGTTAAAAAAATGTATATATTTTTATTCTGTATGTAATACTGAGTACAATCAAACAAACAAAAAAAAAATAACAACTTCATAGACTGCTATCGAGAATAAAGACACTTTACAGCCGATTTACAGACCGAGACGATCAGGAACTGAGGTCGCTCAAGTCGTAAATGAAAAACCTCCAGAGTTTGATTCGGTTGAATTATAGAATTGCTATCAATTCATATTGGGGAAACAAATTCGGGCTGTTCATTCGAACGGTCCGGGTATGTTCCCCCAAATCGACCGGATCTTCCGAAGGAGTGATCATAACGACTTGGAGGCTGTTCGACTTGACAGAACAACTGACAACGCAAACATACTGACTTCAGTTGGCATCGATCCGGATGGGCCGTGCTGGAAAATGAGTTTTTCAATGCCCAAGAGAAGGTAGAAGCAATATGACATTTTCCAGGAAGTGTATACAGTCAACGATTCTCGTAGGCCGAATCACGACTTGGAGAACAGAGTCTTGCTTAACCATTTCTACCTACGAAATGAAATACAACAATGATGACAGATTCAATGATGAAAACAAGGCAGTTAATCCCTTGGCCCAAAATGGCTCTAATGCCATACTCATTTCGAAAGTGGCTCTCAAAGATATTTTCAACAGTTTGAAGAACAAAAAATCAACTGCGTCATCTCCCCGAAGAGGCGGTAGAAATATACACAATACTGTTTAACAATGCTCTGAGTAATGCACATTACCCAGAGCAAAGACGGCGGTAGTGCAACCCATCCCCAAAAGGGACAAAGATTCCTCGCTTCCGAAAAATATTCGGTCCTCCCTTGCATAAGCAAGGTTTTTGAAAAGATTGTCAATAGAGTCCTGATACAGTGGACTGAGGATAAAAAAATAATATCGAATAACCAATTTGGATTTAGGGCGGGGAATGATACTGTACATGCCGCGTCAAAATTGGTTTCGGACATACAATGGAACAGGAACAAGACGCAGTGCATCGGGGCCTGCCTTGTTGACTTGGAAAAGGCATTAAACACCTTCTGGTTAGAAGGCCTCTTCCTTAAGTTGACGATATTGGGTATAAGCAAAGAACTGCTTTACACGATTTATAATATGGTGACAGGTAGAAAGTTTGTTGTCAAGAGTAGCAACAAGGTTTCTACTAATAAAAACTAATAAAAAATAGGCTCTAGCAGGGCGCAGTAAACTCACAAATACTTTTCACTGTTTTACCAGTGAATTAATTGGCTCCATGCAGTACGCTGACGATTGGATCGCGTACAGGGCAGCGCCAAAGATTGAAGTAATTAATATCCTCTTGCAGCGTGACTTCGAGAAAATCCAGCGATTTTGAGACGACTGGAAGTTGAAAATCATTCTGTTCCGAACTCCGTTGTACATGGCTTCAAGGAACACGAATGTAAACTGGCGTAAGTTCGGCATTTTGGACCCACATAGGCGACCATTAGCTGTGAAGAAAGTGGGAATTATGTTGGACCATTTTCTGTATGGAAATATCCATGCAGCAACTGGTCTGGCAAAAGCCAGAAAAGCCTTCGCTATGGCAAGTAGGTTGTTTTACAACAGCCAACTTGATTCCAGGGTGAAGGTTATCTGCTACACGGCTCTAGTCCGACCTATCATAATATACGGCTGTCCGATGTGGTTCAACTTGAGTCCTTCTCAGATGGAAAGGATGGGGGTCTTCGAGAGGCAATGTCTTCGGGCTTGCCTTAAGATGTACAGAGCCCCAAAATCTGAGTACAAGAAGTTCTATTCCAATAAAATCTTGTACAACGCAGCAAACGTGAACAGGTTGGATAATTTTATTATTAAGCTGGTTCGAAGGCATGTTGCAAGAGCAATGACCTCAGAAAACGATCTGATATTCGGAGCCTACTACCCAAACGATTCATATCACGAGAGCGCACGCCGGAGTGGATTCATTCCACCGGAAGCGTTCTTGTATCTGGACCGACTTGGCTTGGTGCAGGATGCGGAGGGATGTCCACTTTTCTACCATGACAAGCGGCTGCTCTACGAGAGCAACGTAGGAACTGCAAATCCGGGTGATCTTCGAGTCAGCACATCCATCCCTATTCGCGACATTAACGATCGGGAAAGGGATCGACACTTTTTCTGGTGGCTAGAGCCACATCTGGTGGCCCAGATGGCCCAGTTTCTTACTTAAACCTTTCTTACTTACACACATTCTACCTTAGTATGAGGTTAGGATTATATATAAATTATAATATTAACAGAAAAAAAATATATTTGTTAATTTAATTAGATTAAGTTAGTTGTATGTAGGTTAAGTGTTTTAATTAAGTTAAGGTAAAAATAGAAATTAGTTGCTAAGTTTTTCATACAAGTTTTCTTAGTATTAAGCTATCTAGAATTAAGTAAATAATCACCCCTATCATTGAATCCGCCGGATCGACCGAGAATGTCCATACAAATGTGACATTTCTCATTCGCGACACATTTGATGCGTATCCGCCGGCAAAATGATGAAAATTAAGAAGTAAAATAATCACAAATTTTCATATAATATATTAAGTGATATTTAAATAAAATAGGCAAACAAAACGTCAGCAATTTCGAATGTTGGTCGATTTATTGAAGAAAAATGCGGATATTGCAAAAAAATAACAAGGAAAGTTCCAGAGACGGTGCAAAAGTTTTGGCTAAATCTGCAGCATGAGCTGAATAGTTTGAGTCCCCCTACAAAAGAAATGTCTGAGTGGAAAAAGGTAAATTTAAACAAATAGATTCTGTTTTCCTGTGAATGATCTTTTGGATACTTTTATTTTAGGTTTAGTCGGACCATAAGTCTGCCCTCAGGAAAAAACTTTGCCAAACTAAGAGAGACAGTTAAAGGCAACAGGTGGAGGTGAAAACAGGGAAGTTCTTTTCACTCTTTTGGAAGAGGAAGTCATTCAGCTGGTTTGCTTGAAGGATTGTGTCGACGGTTTGCCACAAACCAGATGCTTTGGTGTTTTTTTGTCGAACGAGCATTCCACCTCCACAGCGGCGTTCATGGAAGTTGACATCAATGAATCTGCTGATTTCTCAGTAAAAGAAAAAGAAAATGATGTCAACAACTCGTACATCCTGACGCCTAGTACGAAAAAGGATACACCGCGGAAAGCACACCAGAGACCAGCGCAACTTTTAGAAAAACAGGTTGAAGTGCAAGAAAACCTTTATAAAAGTGTGTCAACAGCGCTGGAAACAGTCCAGAAGCAGAGCTTGCGAAAAATTTGTAGGACTATTGAGTGGCTGAATGATTTTGAAACAAAACAGAACCTCTTGCACCAACAGCTTTTGGACGAGACGAGGAGGCATAATGCGCAGATGGAAGTAATTGCACTTGAAAAAAATAAAATTAAAAAAGAGCTTTTAGAACTCCAATTAATGAAACTAAATGCATCTTTACCAGACTGAAAAGTTATATGTATATAGTATGTAATAATCTATTGTTTTTTTTTTTTGCCACGAAGGCTGTGATTTTTTTTTGCCAAGAAAGCGTTTATGTTTTAAATAATGAATTGTGATGTTTTGTTTGTTAATTAGTTAGTTTATTCAGTTTAAAATAAAACTTTGCAAAATATCTTTACGAATTCTATTTGCCTCCAATGAGTACATTTCAGAATGTGTATCGTGGGAGTAGCTGTCATCAACTTCCGTATTAACTTCCATTGTCCCATGTTCCTCATCACACACATTAAAATGGATTCTAATATTGTGGACTACAGCACCAACGTTAATTATTTGTACAGCTTTTTGATCTATATGGCGTGATCAGCCATGGAGACAAAGGATAACCAGCGCCTCCTATGGAAAAGAACATATTAAAGATTTTCTTTTAAATATTGGAAACTTCTATTTATTTAATATTCGCATATTTTGATCTCCATTGTCATATAGCGTTAAATCGCTGTTGCCCCAAGCAGAGGAGTCGTGACTAGCTCCAGGATATTTGGCATCAATGTATCTAAATCTCTGCTTGTGATCGCATATATGAAAGAAAGATTGATGAACAAGGAAATTAATAATGTTATTGCATTAAATTACTTTCATTAAATTACCTAATTTTTTGGCGTATATGTTGACAATAACTTTGGTCCTCCTCCAAATCCTAAAAAAATGCTATTGTGTCCATAATTTGTAATTTTAATTTATTTTGCTTTCTTTTGAATTCAAAACAATTTTTCTTTCACAAAAATTCTACACTGACAGAACACAGCTGATATTAAAGAAGGTCGAACGAGGTTCAACCGACCGGTTGTGTAGTAGGATTCAATGATAGGGTTTGGTTGCGGAAGTGAAGGGACGAACTCACTCACGGATTCAATGATAGGCATGAATGTAAATATTGTCAAACAAAAAATGTCAAGAAGCTGAAAAGCACTATAAATTAAGAACAGGTTAACTTAGAGTGCCCGTCTAGGGCCAGTAAGATAGATTTGTAAGTTTTAAATAAATGATAAACTAGTTAAGTATTTTGTCTTGATTTAAGAAAATTAATTGATGAATAAAAAAAAATTTTTAAACTTAAAAAGAGCACTAGGCAGTGACTAGTAATCCCGCGTTCAAGTCCCGTGAGGAGAATACAATTTTTTTTAAATTCTAATTAAATAAAAACACTAAGTATGAGTGAGAATATGGAAACTGAGGAGCAACCCGAGCTCAGTAAATCAGGTAGATCGGGTGACTTCAAGACGCAGGTGGCCGGGACGTCAGGCCACCAGCCAAGCTCCTAAGGTGAAGAAAAGGGTGCAGCCCCAGCCTATTCAAACAAAGCTTCGGGCGACAACTATGACATCAGACGAGGAGATGGTCGCACCGAAAAGAAGCGGATCAGTTTTGGTAAAAAAAAACACCGTCAAAGACAAAAACAACAAACAAACAAGTAAGTAATCGACATTGATACGGGATTGAACGCCGATTCTCATAAAAGGGAAGCGACAACTCTTTCAAAGTGCTCGCCACATCGGTATGCAAATGTTTTCTGCATGGGGACTGACGAACTAGAGACACTATGTAAGTTGGCCCTAGATAAGAAAAGCTAGCGAGATCGAAAGCTGACTTCTACACGTACACCCCAAGAGGAGAGAGGCCTTGTTTCTCAAATGCAGGTTGAGGGCGACGAGGTCCAATTCGTATGGGTTAAGCCTTTTAACACTGCGGTGGCAAAAGTGAGGAAGAAGGCACTTCCCTTCTTCTTAGTTCAGGTATCCCACGTGGAGGTAATGAACTCCCTGCAACCTATTTGGGGTGTCCACGAATCCAGGAGCTCCGCCAGAGAGTAAAGGAGGTAAGGAATAAAAAAAGAAGAAGCCAGGCTAGTGGCTCCCGCTCCAGCTACTACTGTAACACCTGGCATCTTCTACGCCCAAATGGTGTTAGGCACTGCATAACGGACAGTGCAGAAGGTTTCCCCGGCTCCCGTGGCTAGGCAACACGAGGCAGAGCCCTCCATAAGGGATGTTACGTCTTCCATCCAGTCGATGCAAGCGCAGATGATTGCCTTGAAGAAACAGATGGTCGAACTACAGACCAGTTTTCTTACGCAGACGGCTAGAGTAGATTTCGTCTTCCCTCAGCTGCCTGCAAACAAGCGCGCTTATATATAATGGGCTCACGCGAGGTAAGAAGAACCGTTGAGATCCTTGCAGTGAATGTTAATTCTGTGATAAGGATCGAGCGAAAACTATCGCTCTCTATTTTGTTGCTAGCCCACAATCCTGATGTGCTGATGGCTAGCGAAACTAAGCTAAACCAACCCCAATCCACCCTAGGTGGCGGGGTCGCACTCTTGATTAAAAGTAACCTTTATCATAAGGTTGTGCATAGTAATTATATATGTACGTAGATTTAGTATGCTACAAGCAGCAATTCCACGCATCTCTCTCCAAGGTGTAAAGAAATCAAAAACTCAAAACCCTAACTTTCGTTCAGAGCTTGAGGCTCTTTTCACCAGCCTCTTCTTAAACTCGAAGGAAAACTTTTTTATAATAGCCGGGGATTTGAACGCCAAGCACTGTGAATGGGGTAACGCTGTTCCAAATGAGCAAGGAAACGCTCTTTGGAACAAAACAACATTGAGTTCAGGCTGGATTTGCTGGTAACTGATAGACCATCATTTTCTGGAAGCGGGTCCTATCAGGATGTGATACTTATCGACAGGCGACTAATAATACTAAACGTGGAGCGACATACGATGAACTGTTTAACTACTGTCGAGTATGACAATAATCACTATGGTCTCGCCGCGGTAATACAGCTCACGAATAAACTGAAGGAACTAGACAAAGGCATAGGCCTATGCACGCGAGGTAACGTCGTTGATTGCGCTCAATATGGTGAGCTGCCAAGGCTATCCTCGTTAGTGCACAAGTCAAGTTGACATACAGCCTCCACGCGGCGCCCCCTAGCCATCACAACACCCGTTGTATAGTGAACTAATGTATGCAGCGAACCCATCTGCCCGAGGATTTAACTAATGGGCCTGGCCTACCAGTCTGTGGGTTGTGCGTGAGGGTAACTTCCTCACCACGTAAAACTAACGATAGTTCAGAGACAAAAACATGCCTCGAATAAGGACGGATCAACTGTTGACGACCCCAGCAAACGTTGTAAGGACAATGATTTTCGATTTTGCACGTGGAATGTGAGGTCCCTTAACAGGCCACGTTCAGCCGAACAACTTGCGGAGGCCCTTGACAGCTACAAAGCTGACACAACCGCGATCCAGGAAGTGCGATGGAATGGGCCTGGCATAAAAGCGATGAAGAACTGCGATATCTACTACAGCAATTGCTATAGAGAGAGAAGGCAGCGCTTATTCGGATGCGGATTTGTTGTTCGAGGCAGACTTAGGCAAAAAGTCTTGAGCTACGACTCCGTCAGCGAACGCCTCATGACAATCCGCATCAAGGCTGAATTCGGGAACATCAGCCAAATATGCGCTCACGCCCCGACAGAGGAGAAGGATGACAACATCAAGGATGACTTCTATGATCTCCTAGAAGGAACATACGATCGATGCCCTAGCTATGACACCAAGATCGTTCTAGGAGATTTCAACGCTCAGCTGGGAAAGGAGGACATCTTTGCTGGAGTCAACGGTAAACACAGCCTGCACGACAACACATCCGGAAACGGACTCAGCCTGTTGGACTTCGCCTCGGGGCCAAACCTCTCTGTGGCTAGCATGCGGTTCCCACACCTGGACATTCACGAAGGGACCTGGCGATCTCCTGATCAATCAACCGTCAACCAGATAGATCACGCTGCGATCAACGTCAGACACTCCTCCAGTATTTTCGATGTCCGAACCTTCCGAGGTGCAAACATTGACTCGGATCATCACCTTGTTGTAGCCAAGGTAAGAACCCGGATATCGAGAGAGCAACGGAGTCGAGAAAGACCAAAACGGTTTGACGTCGGAAAGCTACAATCGCAGCTGATTGTTGGGAACTTTGCCGATCGAGTCTCCCGGAAACTCGCTCAAAGTTCGACGCTTCCTGCACTAAGCATAGAAGAAGAATGGAAACGTTGACAAGAAGCCATCAAAGAAGCTGCCACTGATGTGCTGGGTTTCACGTCACCACCCAGAAGAAACCCATGGTTTGACGACGAGTGCAGGCAAGCGCACGCAGCTAAACAAGACGCCTATAAGGCGACGCTGCATCGAACAACGCGGGCTGTTCGTGAACTCTACGAACAGAGAAGAAGGGAAGAGCACCCGCTTCTCAGAAGGAAGAAAGAGGAGCATGAGAAGCGCGCGATCGAGGAAATGGAAATGTGCTATGGCAGGAATGAAGTCCGAACGTTTTACCGAAAAGTAAAACAGCTATCCGAAGGATACAAGGTTCGGACCAAGGCCTCCCGGGACCAAAACGGACAACTCAACAAGTAGAGTCGCAGTCTGTGTTGAGAATCTGGATGGATCATTTCTGCAGACTCCTTAACGGCGATGACGGCCCAAATCCCGCTGTTAGGCAGAATGTTCCACTCAATTTGGACGATGATAGACAAGCATTCCGTCCCCCGACTTAAGCGAGGTGAAGATAGCAATATCCAAGCTAAAGTCGAACAAAGCTGCTGGAGCGGACGGACTGTCCGCAGAACTATTTAAAGCAGCTGGGGATGACCTGGCTGGGCGCATGCACCAGCTCATCTGTAAGATATGGTCGGAGGAAAGCATGCCCGATGAGTGGAATCTCAGCGTCGTTTGCCGGTTCACAAGAACGGAGACCCCTTTGACTGCGCCAACTACCGAGGGATTAGTCTCCTGAACATCGCATACAAGATCCTCTCTACCGTATTGTGTGAGCATCTGAAACCGTTTGTCCATGAGCTGATAGGTAATTATCAGTGTGGTTTTAGGCCAGATCCTGGAAAAGACCGATTTCAAGGCTGCATATGACAGTGTGCATAGAGACGAGGTATACAGTGCTATGTCTAGTTTCGGCATTCCTACCAAACTCGTCAGATGGTGTAGGATGACGATAGAGAACTCTCGCTGCTCCGTCAAGGTCGGTACCGAACTCACCGAGACCTTCAATGTCAAAAAAGGTTTTAGACAAGGCGACGCACTGTCACGTGGGTTCTTTAACATCATCTTCGAGAAGATCGTGCGTAACTTACAAGTCAACACCAGAGGCACGATCTGCCAGAAGTCAGTTTAATTGCTAGCTAACGCTGAAAACATTTACGTGATTGAACGAACACAGCGAGCCGTCAATGAGGCATTTGATGGCATAGAAGCGGACGAAATGGGTCTGGCGGTAATTGAGGGCAAAACAAAATACATGCTGTCATCAAGAAAGGACACACAACATCGACGTCTCGGACGAAGCGTTACACTAGGCAGCAGAAACTTCGAGGTAGTCAAGGACTTCGTCTACCTCGGCTCCGCGGTAAACAGGGACAACAACATCAGTACCGAAATCAAACGCAGAATCACTCTTGCCAATCGCTGTTTCTTTGGGCTCAAGAGGCAATTGAGTAATAAAGCCCTCTCTCGAAGGACTAAGCTCGTTTTATATAACAGCTTGATCATCCCCGTCCTACTATATGGCGCGGAATCTTGAAGGTTAGCAAAGGCGGATGAGGAAGCCCTTAGTCTTTTCGAGAGAAAAGTTTTGCGTGCGATTTTTGGTCCTGTTTGCATTGATGGCATCTGGAGGAGAAGATTTAATGACGAACTCTATGGGCTGTACAGCGACATGCACCAGGTCAAGCGTCTGCGGATACAACGCTTGATATGGCTAGGCCATGTAGAGCGTATGGACACCACTGCTCCGGCCCGAAAAGTCTTTGAATCCGAGCCATTGGGACAACGCAACAGAGGACGACCTAGACTAAAGTGGCGCACACAAGTGGAGAAGGACCTCAACCAACTTGGAGTGCCCAACTGAAGACAGCTGGCGAAAGATCGTGCTGGCTGGAGAGGCATGTTGGTTGAGGTCCAGGTCCACCCCGGACTGTAGCGTCAAAAGAAGAAGAAGAGGAAAAACTAGACAAATATGTGCAAATTCATCCTTATAATTACAATAAGGCTCGCTGGCCACGTTTCTCTAGAACCTTAGCCAGAGAAACAATTTCGAGTGTGATCAATCTTCGTACAAACAGAAATCTTTTGTGATGGGTACCTCACACAAATGGAAGAAGCCATTAAACGAACAATGGACAAGACGATCTCGAAGTTAGCACAAACCGACTATAGCGAAATCTACCGAAATGCTATCATCGATGCACTCCAGGTGCAAAAAAGGAGACTCCTTTCAAGCCTTAAATTCTTGAACAGATAAAAGTACTTCAACAGTTAATCATAATATAATAATAATTACATACTACCTGTAGGCTTGCATTGCGACAGTAAGATTCGGGCTGTACGATCCAACAACCCGAGCATGTTCCCGCAAATAAATAAAATCTTCCGGAGGAGAAACCATAATGACATTCAGAGTGTTCGACTTGACAGAACAACAGACAACCCGAACCTACTGAGAACAGTTGGAGTCGATCCAGATAGGACACTGCTTGACAACGACTATTTCGTAGTTGAGGAGCCCCAGGAGAAGGTGAGAGCAATTAGTGCTGTTTTCCAAACCATGTCTGTCTTCGAAATGAAATAAGTCAGGGGCGATCCGAGAACCCTGGTTTTACCAGGTTCAGTGACGATCTTCCGGCAAATAATGTCGTCGCCGATGATGGAAACAACTCCATCCTTATTTTTAAAGACGAACTCCAATGTTTCCTTAACTCACTGAAGAAGAAGAATTCAGTGGGGATAGATGGGATGCCAAACATTGAAGAGGTAAACGGTTTGTTTCAGAATGACTTCTATGCAATTCAACGATTTTGCGACGACTGGAAGTTAAAAATCAACTACCAGACGGATGAAACTATTCTTTAAAGAACTCCGTTGTCCAGAGCCGCAAGGGACACGAAAAGGAACTGGCGCAATTTCGACATAGGGGACCCACTAGGACGGCCATTGACCGTTAAGAGTGTAGTAAGATATTTGGGCATTTGGTTGGACCAGTTTCTTTATGGTGGTATCCATGTGGATACAGCTCTGACCAGGGATAAGAATACTTTCGCTATGCATTTGACACTAGGGTGAAGGTAATTTGTAATTACATGACCCTCATCCGGCCAATCATGGTACGAAGGGCGTTTAATATATTCTCGGTATCGATATGAAGGAAAATGCGAATTCAATTTAAATTGTTTATATTTTTCTCCCCTAACATGAACGCATTGTTACATATTGAGATAAGCTTTTTTAAGCCCTAAAAAAAAAATAATTGGACCGTACTTCTTCAAAGATGATGCGAATCGTAACGTAACTGTGAATGGTGAGCGCTATCGTGAGATGATATCCAACTTTGCATGAGATCTGGTTTTAACAAGACGGTGCCACATGCCACACAGCACGCGCAACAATGGACTTATTGAGAGGCGAGTTCGATGAACATTTTATTTCTTGTTCGGGACGTTAAGTGTGTCCTGTGTGGTTGAACGTGAGTCCTTCCCAAATGCAGAAGATGAGAGTGTTCGAGAGGCGACACCTTCTGGTCTTTCTTCATTTATATTGAACACCAGAATCTGAGTACAAGAAATTCTATCCCAACGAGGTTCTGTTCAGCGAGGCAAACCTTATAAGGGTAGATAATTTTATTATTAAGTTGATTCGCAGTCACACTTCTCGTGCCATGGCTTCAACCAACAGTCTGATCTTTGGGGCTCACTACCCAAATCAAATGTACCATGAAAGGGTACATCTTAAGGGCTTCATTCTTTCTGAAGCTTTCCTTTATTTGGATTCGAAATCCCTGAAACAAGATAGGGAAGGCTGTCCTATCATCTTCCACATCGCACGCCGAACAGTAGAAACGGCGTCGCTCGCAGCCATGATGATCTCCTACGGTTCAGTAGAGTGATTTCTGCTCGCGATACATCAGGTTCTGCCAAAGAACGGCATTTTTATTGGTGGCTGCACCAAAACCAGCTTTCGATCTCGGTAGCTTCGTAAGGCGAAGACGGGATAGTTGAGTCATTGGGGCCAATTTACATAGGCTAAGATAGTTTTAAGGCATTTTTCAAAAATAAAAAGTACGATCGCACCTGCAGCGGATGTAACTTGATAATCCTCGCATTCGGCTAGACGAATTGCTTGCACTTTCGGCGGTGCATGCTCAGACGTGAGCGAACCAGCGTGGGATCGACGAGACCATGGTCGACCAAGGCGACATTAGGAGTTAGGGAAAGATAATTATTCAGGCAGTCGAATTACGGCATTAGAATCGGCTGGACTAATAAATAATTTTATAACGTATAATGAAAAACCGTGTTTTATTCTAATAACCCGTTGAATGTTGGAAACGAAAAAACTTTAACTGGCGCCCGAGCAGGGACCTGAAATTGAAGGACAATTTATGGCGGAGTTCCTGAACAAGAATTCAACGAATTAATCATATAAAGGTTATAGTGAAATATTCAAGCAGGTTAAAGTGAAATATTCAAGTGTTCCTGAATAAGAATTTAACGAGTTAATCATACAAAATTTATAGTGGAATATTCAAGCAAAATTAATAGAAGTACTTGAAAGAACTTGAAAACTCATTCAAAGAAGTACTTGAAAACCCACTCAACTTCAAAGTTTGTGAATGTAAGAAAACATTAACTAAGGCGAAGACAACAAAAGAAGCAGCAGTAACCATGAGAGGCTGGCCCATATACCTATTACTGTAAGATAGTTATAAGAGAATATACACACATAAACAAAAAAAGAAATATATTACAAGCATCATTAAAGTATAAAAAATTGTCGTTACGTAAAGACGTCGACTTGAAATACATAAAATATATAAAAAATATTGTAAAGTAAAAGCAGTGAAGTTTACTGCTCGGTTGTTCCTTTCGCGATATACTATTTAAAAACCCACTGACATAATGGACGAGATAAAAAACATGGTGATCCAATTGACGGGAGCATTGAATAGCGTAATAGATCAAATAAAAGGAATAGAGGGTCGTTTAGGGTGAATAGAGCAATCCAATCCAGGGGAAGTTGTTCAATCCTTGCAATCCCGACTGGGGGTTATCTCAAATCTAATAGAGTTCCATTAACAGTCAGGTCAACCCAGCATCCCTATTACACAGTATACAAAACGCGGACCCACTAGTGAGCAGGAGTTAGAGAATATTTCCAAGCTCCCAGATGCCATAAAGGAGCTACAAGCCATTGACGGTAATCCAGTTCTCTACGTTTCCTGGGCTCATAACGTGGAAACAATTTTAAAGGACTATGAAATAGTCCGAACAAAACCTATTTATCGCGCTATTCTCCAGCACATTCGCCAAAAAATAAGAGGGAAGGCGGACTCTGCATTAGTATCATCTAACATCTTTGATAATAGTTGGTCGGAAATAAACCGAGTTTTATCTCTCCAGTATGCTGATAAAAGAGATATTCGTACTCTTGAACACCAACTTAGTCAGCTGCAGCAGGGAAACTCACGTGTTGATGACTTCTACGCCACCGTGAATCATCAATTCTCCCTAATTGTGAGTAAAATTAGGGCAGATGACTTTTCTGAGGAAACAAGAAGTGCCCTTATAGAGTCATATAGAAATCGAGCATTGGATGTCTTTGTGCGCGGTTTGAATGAAGATCTTTCTAAGCTTTTGGTAATCCAAGGGCCTAGAACTTTACCTGAAGCATACTCTGCGTGCTTAGAGATGCAAAACCTCAATTTTCGTAATCACTCTGTTCACATTAGGTCACCAAGCATGGTATCATCCCCGGTTAGCTATAATTTCGCACCGAGGAACGTCCCTCCCGTACGGCCGTTTCTTTTGCGAGGAACAGAGTCGGATAATTATTCATGGAAAAAGCAGAGATTCCAGCGTAGCATACATAGAATGTGTGACACGGGATGGAGATTGTTTGAATTTTCTAGTGGACACCGGCGCAAACAAAAATGTTATCAGGCCAGGACTGGTGTCATATCTCCAACCCGTTCAAACCGCTTTTTATGCTAGTAGTCCTGGTGGGAAAATTAAAGTTGAACACAAAGTAAGAGGGAAGTTCTTTCAGAGTTTAGGTTGTGACTTAGATATAACTTTTTTCGAACTCCCCGGGTTGCAGACCTTCGATGGTATTATTAATAGAAAATGAACATAGAAGAGCCCAAAGGAATCCAGGCAAAAACAGAGATCATATTCTTGAGAAGTATTACTTCCGCCATATGACGGCGCAAATCAAAAGAATTGTAGCTTCATGCGAGGTTTGTAATGCAAACAAGTACGATCGGCATCCGATATACCCGCGCTCACAGGAAACACCTATCCCAAGATATCCATGTGAAATCCTCCACATGAACATTATGAAAATTCAAAGTAAAAACTTTCTGACAGTAATGGATCAATTTTCTAAATTTTCTAAATTCTTTCATATTAAAGAGATGTCGACAGTATATATTAGGTCAAAGTTAATCAATTTACATTACTTTACGGTACCACAAATGTTAGTGACAGATAATGAAAAAGGCTTTCTCACCCCAAAAGTTTTGAACTTCTTCGTTCTACAAGTCTTGGTATTAAGCTCTTTTTGACGCCTGTTTTTCGAAGTGAGGTGAATGGACAAAAAGAAAGAGTCCACTCAATCATTCTAGAAATCTTTCGTTGTCTTCATGTCGAGAACCCACAATTGACGGTTAAGGAACTTGTCTTTATCGCTGTTGATCGATATAATAATACAATACATTCGGTCATCAAGCGAAAACCAACTGACATTTTCTTAAATCGTTCACAGAGAATAAACTATCAAAGTCTGATAAACCTGCGATCAAAAATTAATAAGGATCTTAGGGGGATTATTAGGAGAAACATGGACGCTAGAAACGCTAGACTAAATCTAAAACGAATTGTTCCCAGAAAGTATAACGTGGATGATGTTGTTTATGTCGTAGTCAAAAAAATAAAATGCAAAATCAAGCCCCTATATCAAAAAGAGATAATTTCTATTCTATTCTATTCTATTTCTATTTCTATTTCCGAGTCCCGATAACAACAGGAAGTGGCAAAAGAATACATAAAGCCCACATTCGAACTGCTATGAAATAAGATTAAGAACCTATTTATGTGCAAATTTACGAATACAAAAAGGAACAAAAAATAAGATTCACCTATTGGCCCAAGATTACATTTAGCTTAAAAATAATGTCTTGGGGCCAATTCTCATGAAAAAAGGGGCCGGTTGTCTGAAGAATTAAAATTCGTCGTGGTGGAGATCCTCGTATCATTAGTAGGTCGCTGCGAACACACCCGTGTTAACGACTAAATGGGATTCTCACGAGCCTTCCGAGCGACACTACACTACGACACTACCCCGAAAGTTTAATGGAGAATGCTCAGCGGACATCTAGGGATATAAAAAAAACATCTTGGGCCTATGCAAATGAAATATATATATTGAAGAATTATAAAAATAATGAAATGATAATAAAAATAAATACATATTTATTATATGCACAATTCGATTTATACTTAAAATTATGACGATACTAATAAATTTGTAAATTGTAAAATCAAACTAATACATTTGTAAAATTACCTTACAGTCTAGTTCTACAAGGATATGTGCGGGCACTGCACATTTTTTCATATGACTCGCCAATCGTCACAATTAAAGAAGGAAACGCCTGGTTGACCAACGGTTACTTCAAACTAATCCACTTGGTAGATTTGAATGAGTATGATATGCTCGTCGAACAAACTGAACAGCTGATAACTAAACATATTCCGGACAGAGAACTTCGTTTGATATTAGACTATCATTTGGCCCAAATCAAAAACCGCATAACAGAACTATCAGCATGTAAGACTAGGAAAACTAGATCCATAAATTGGATAGGATCGGCCTGGAAGTGGCTTGCCGGCTCTATAGTAATTTGCAGCCTCTTCCTCCTGTTCTAGCCAACGTAACCAACAAAAGGACCATCCTTGATTTGGACTTCATACATCACATCAGCATTAAAAATATTGAGCATATTAAGTCTTTGAAAGAACGTTTTAATAATAACTCAATAATTTCAGTAACTGCCATGATTATCTTCGTAATGTTCATCGTGTACTTACAATGGAGGAAAATATATAGACAGGTCAAGATTCCGGGACTCCGTTTCCCTTCTCTAAGGAAACGCATATCCACTGCTGCTGAAGGCCAAATTCTAGTTATCACGGAATGCAAGGTCAAATTGTTCTACATGTTCATCAATTGATCTGCGGGACGCAGATATTTAAAAGGAGGGCAGTTAACACGGTCGAGAACGCATGTGCGAACCTATTTACACGATCGCACCTGCAGCGGATGTAACTTGATGATCCTCGCATTCGGCTAGACGCATTGCTTGCACTTTCGGCGGTGCATGCTCGGACGTGAGCGAACCAGCGTGGGATCGACGAGACCTTGGTCGACCAAGGCGACATTAGGAGTTAGGGAAAGATAATTGTTCAGGCAGTCGAATTACCGCATCAAAATCGGTCGGACTAATAAGTAATTTTATAACGTGTAATGAAAAACAGTGGGCTTAAGTTACAAATTTGTTTGAATGTTCGAAACGAAAAAACTTCAATTTGCACCATGACGTATTAAATATATATATATGTAAAGCATATAAACAACACATACATCCTGGTGCAAGCGTTCGTATCATATTACTGGCATAGTTCAGCTTAAAGTAAATCGTTAAGTAGGTATAGGCTTAGACGTGAGTTACTGGTAATTAGTTTTAATTTAAGCATAGGTTTTATTCTTAGTATTAAGTTAAGTTAAGTTAAGTGAAGAATATTCTTCTTCTTCTTCTTATGGCGCTACAGTTCTGGGTGGACCTGGACCTCAACCAACATGCCTCTCCAGCCAGCATGGTCTTTCGCTAGCTGCCTCCAATTGCGCACTCCAAGTTGGTTAAGGTCCTTCTCCAATTGTGTGTGCATCCTCAGCCTAGGCCGTCCTCTAATGCGTTGTCCCATAGCTCAAAATCGAAAACTTTTTGGACCGGAGGAGTGGTTTCCATACGCTCTACATGGCCTAGCCATATCAAGCGTTGTATCCGCAGACGCTTGACCTGGTGCATGTCGCTGTACAGCCCATAGAGCTCGTCATTATATTTTCTCCTCCAGATGCCATCAACGCAAACAAGACCAAAAATCGCACACAAAACTTTTCTCTCGAAAAGACTAAAGGTTTCTCATCCGCTTTTAGTAACGTCCATGTTTCCGCACCATATAGTAGGACGGGGATGATCAAGCTGTTATATAAAGCGAGCTTAGTCCTTCGAGAGAGGGCTTTATTACTTAATTGCCTCTTGAGCCCAAAGAAACAGGGATTGTCAAGAGTGATTCTGCGTTTGATTTCGGTACTGATGTTGTTGTTTCTTTTTATCGCGGAGCGGAGGTAGACGAAGTCCTTGACCACCTCGAAGTTTCTGCAGCCTAGTGTGACGCTCTTTCCGCGACGTCGATGTTGTGTGTTCTTTCTTGATGACAGCATGCACTTCGTTTTGCCATTTTTGTCGCTTCCGCTTCCATGCCAGCAAACGCCTTATTGATGGCTCTCTGTGTTCGTCCAATCACGCGAATGTCTTCAGCGTAAGCTAGCAATTGAACCGACTTTTGAAAGATTGTGCCTCTGGTGTTGACTTGTGAGTTACGCGCGATCTTCTCGAGGATGATTTTATAGAATTCACATGACAGTGCGTGTAGGTGTCTTAAACTTGTGTTCGTTACCGACCTTGACGGAGCAGCGAGAGTTCTTCATCGTCATCCTACACAATCTGACGAGTTTGGTAGAAATGCCAAAACTAGACATGGCACTGTACAGCTCGTCTCTATACACACACACATGTCATATGCAGCCTCAAAATCGACGAAAATGTGGTGGATGTCGATTTACACTTTTGGGCCTTTTCCAGGACTTCACTGGTCTAAAAACACACTGTTAGGGACTTATTAGGTTATGGACAAACGGTTTCAGACGCTCACACAATACGGCAGAGAGGATCTTGCAGGCGATGTTAAGAAGACTGATCCCTCGGTAATTGGCGCAGTCAAAGGGGTCTCCTTTCTTGTGGACCAGGCAAACGACGCTGAGATTCCACTCATCTGGCATTCTTTCCACCAACCATATCTTACAGATGAGCTGTGCATGCGCCCAACCAGGGGCTTTAAATAGTTCTGCGAGAAGTCCGTTCGCTCCTGCAGCTTTATTCGACTTCATCTTGGATATTACTATCTTCACCTCGTCTAAGTCGGGGGGACAGAATTCTTGTTTATCATCGTCCAAATCGAGTAGAACATTCTGCCTAACAGCGAGATTTGCACCGTCATCGCCGTTAAGGAGTCTGCGACTCTACTACAAGTTGTCCATTTTGATCACTGCATTCCTTGATCCAAGCCTTGTATCCTCCGGATAGCTGTTGTACCTTTCGGTAAAACTTTCGGACTTCATTCCTGCCATAACACCTTTCCAATTTCTTGACCGCGTGCTTCTCGTGATCCTTCATTTTCCTTCTGAGAAGCCGGCGCTTTTCCCTTCTTCTCTGTTCGTAGAGCTCGCGAACAGCCCTCGTTGTTCGATGCGGCGTTGCCTTATAGGTGTCTTGTTTAGCTGCATGCGCTTGCCTGCACTCGTCGTCAAATCATGGGTTTCTTTGGGAGGGGTCGTGAAACCCAGCACATAAGTGGCAGCTTCTTTGGTGGCTTCTTGACAACGTTTTCAGTCTTCTTGCAGCAGGTAGCGTTGAACTCTGAGCGAGTTTCAGGAAGACTCGGTCGGCAAAGTTCCCAACGATCAGTTGCGATTGTAGCTTTTCGACATCAAACCGTGTTGGCCTGTCCCGATTCCGCTGATTTATCGATATCCGGGTTAAGAATATTATCCCCAAGTTTTTTTAAGTTTATTGGGGGATAATTAACAACAAAATTAGGATAATCACAAGCAAAAAGAATGAAAAACAAAATTAACCTAGGCTAGCTTAGAGTACTTGTAAGAATTCAGTAAGTTAGAATTAAAATCACTAGATTAGCTAGGTAAGCTAGTTTAAGTATGTTTGTCTAGTATTTTAAAAAAATGCATTGAAAAAAAAGTACCAAACAATCCTTTTAGCGCGCGTTGTAGAGTCGCAATTGGTATGAAATCATTATTTCTGCCAACAGAGGTAGTTGGTTTTAAATGCCTCTGGATTGGAAAGAAGGGAGGAGTTCTCGTACTCGTGTAGTACGACTGAAGAACGAGTCCTTTAGTCTAGCTGCATGTCTGAAAGTTGGCTTAAGGGTAAACGGGTGGGCACGGGAGGAGTCCCGCTGGCTAACTCATTAGAGCATTTTTTGTTGAAGTAGTAATAAAAAGACACATCATTACCTTGATGTTCTAATGATTCAATTGACTTCGCAGCATTACTATTAACACTGTTTTTTATCGCTCGCTGTTGGTTTCTATATAGTTGGTGCAGGGAGCTCTTAGAAGCTTAAGACCAAATAATAGCGTTGGACTTAGGCTTTGGGCGGATATACGTCTTATATATTGATATAAGAGGTGAAATATTTATTTCTTTCTCAATCTGAAATATGTGATCTTCTAAGTGTTGAGTTGATACACATACCGATGATGGAAAGTCGTTTGGTTTCAACAACGCAAGAGATATTCATGGGTATTGGCTGGTTATTTTGGGTTCAGTTGAGTGACAGTAGACAGCACTAGGTCTTGGAAGCATTAAATCCTACTCTATTCTTCTTATTTCAATCAATTATGCTGTCAAGATCGGAATTGAATGAGCTAAACATAAGCTCTCACTCGAAGTCGACAGATGCAGAAGGGGGTCGAGAGCTAAAGAACGAATATAAAAAGCTGAGGGTGTGGTATGGTTAAAATCAGACTGGAAAGATTCATCGATAGCTAAATAACGCATTTTCGACAAGAAAGGGACACAAGCGCTATGGGTTGGTAGAAGGTAAGTAATGACGGTTCGTGCTTTTCAGGTACGGACTGGACAAATGCTGTTGTCCACTTTCTGGGGAAGAGCCCCAAAGAGTAGGACAGATGAAAAAGCGTACGTAATGGTTTTGCAAGAGTAGAAAAACACCTCTTGATAAGAACAAAGAGTATACCATCCAGGCCAGCAGATTTGGGCACGCGCCGAACTTTAAATACGCTTGCAACGCGAAAGTGGATTTGTCGCATGGAGAAATTTACGCTCTCAAGTACAGGCGGAGACAGAGCACAATCTGATAGCATTGAGCTAGCTGCAAAATTTGCAGCTAGCAGATTTGCTTTATCTAAAGGGCCGACAGCTGGAATGTCATTGTTAATGAGCTTTGGAATTGACGATGAGGCGGAAATCTTTACGTTTTTACGAATAACGTTTATGCTACTCTTGGATTGCGGATGTAGCACTTTTTGTCTCAACTTTTGATCGTAAGAGAATTTAACACGTCTTATTGATGCATTTCAGTCATTTCCGGTTTTTCTCAGAAAGATTGGCTCTTAAAGTCCGAAAGCTTATTTTCCTTAACCTGATAGTCTGCTTGCAGCTCGAGTCATACCACAGCTTTGTACGGGTTTGATACTCTTCACTCTGTGTGGAATGAAGGATTTCATACTCATCAAAATAATGTTTATTATCGTATTAAGAGCGGCATCCACGTCACTATCGAGGTAGTATAGTGACCAGTTAAACATGGAAATTAGCGAATACGACACAGTAGTCTGACGAATCAGAGGCGACAGTAAGTCTACTGAAAATCTGACGCATATAACAATGTGCTTAGTGTGTCTATTTGTGGCATTCCTACGAAACTCGTTATACAGGTCGAAAGACGATGAAAAAATTTCGCTGTCTCAATGTCAAACATAGATCGAAAACCATTGTCGCATATATAAGTTGAATATGTCAGTGGATACAACTTGAAATGGGTACTTTGGAACTTCTCGTTCTAATTGTGAATTTCGAACATTACTTCCTTGGATTTCCTGAAAGACTGCACATATCTAAATGTAGTCGTAAATATTGCTTACAAGTTCCAACCAGTATAGTGATGGAAGAGCTGTGACTACCGAGCTATTAACTCTCGCATGTCCTGGGTGAAGATCTTTGCTACAATGACTTTATGACTTTGGAATAGTAAACCCTGTACAAATGTTATTTCCTGTTATTTCCTATAATTCGCATATTTCTTAACAGCTTGAGGTAACATTCTATCATGGTCCGGCCATCCTGACAATACAACTTATTTCAGCGCTTGGAGTTCAATATCTCCAAATTTAACAAACCTTTTTCTTGCTTCATTCGTAAATGAAAGTATGATATTAACTGGGTACTTAGCATCATCACCCGCTTCCACTGGGTTGCATTCCCGACTGACTGTATCTGCTGTGGGGATTTGTTTGCCTTTTTTGTATGTGATCATTGGAGAGTATTGGATGACATCTCATAGAATGCGTTGTAATCTCAGTGGTGCGTTCTATAGTGGTTTTTTGAAAATTGTTTCGAGTGGTTTGTGATCCATCTGCACTTCTATCTGTTTGCCATACACGTACTCACGAAACTTCTTGCAAGCGAATTCGATCGCCATCGCCTCTTTCTCGATCTGAGGGTAACTTTGTTGATAGATGTTAAAGTTATTGTAGCATTTCAACTGGCTGATCCTTTTGTAAAAACATGCTCTAAGTGATTTTGAGCTTGCGTCTACTAACAATCTGACTGGTTTGTTTACGTCATAGAATTTTAGTGCAGGAGTTTAACTTAAAGCCTTTTTAATATTATTGAATACTATTTTTTGCTCACTGTCTAACTACCATTCGGCCTCTGTGTGGAGTAAATTAGGTAGAGATTCGGTGATATTATAAAAAATTCGATATAAAAGTAAATTTGGCCAAATACGTAAGCATTTCCAAAATTAGTTGAAGTCCATTGACTTTAGTTGGCTGCCGCAAATGTTTTATTGCTTGTACGGCTTCAATATTCAATCATTCGCTGAAAGAAAGAAATTTAATTAAGAAGAAGAAATTTTAATTAATTAAGAATTAAGAAATGTAGTTTTTTCTTCTCATACTCACAATTTACTTTATGCTGCTGATTTTAAGCGATCGAGAACTCTGGCAATTATTGCACGAAGATTATTCACAGTTTCTGCATACAAAAATATATTATATATGGCAACTCTAAAAGTTGTAATTCCTTCTAGTCATTATTTTAGAAAAAATTTCTGAGGCCGATGAAATTCCGAATGGTAGTCGCATAAATTGGTATCCTCATCCACAATTTCGAATAATATCAATTTGAAATATTTTTTATTTTACAATTCACTTTTGCTTCACGATTTACCTTTATGCTGTCGTTGTTGTATGTGATGATGGGGCTTCCCTCATTGGTACGACATTGCATTCGACCCCAGTATCGTTTGTAAGTTAGATTTTTATTGAGTGTATTCCAATACTTTCTGCACTAAATTCTGAAGTCTATCGTTTGTTAAGAAGAAGGCAAAGTACGGGAACGCATCAAAACCAAATGTATAAATTATGTCATTAAGAAATGTAATTTTGTCGATACAGAAAGCAAAAACAACGATAAAATTTGAGACACATACACGGACATAATGGGTCAATGCTCACTGATTTCTGTACGCACACCAAACGTAACCGTAAAACCCATTTTTTTGGACAATCTAATTCACTTTTACACTCCTGATGATTGCGTCAATTTAATATACGTCAATTTAATATACGTCTGACGATTTCTCGCCGTGTTCAAGAGCGTTAATTTGTTTTTGCTTCTTTTGCACGATGTTTTATGATGTCGCATTTTTTACTTTTCTGTGCACACGCTGGATACTGCTTTGGACCGTGGATTCTGCCACAACATGTACAATATATTTCCTTTTTTTGTATTATATGTATTTTCTTTTTTAATGCATTTACATTTTGGTAAGTACTTGTGGGTTGTAGTTCATTTATTTGTTTGGAAGCTCGTCGGTCGCTCTGTTTTTTTTTTTTTCAAGAATCATATCATCTTCTGGCCAAAGCTTCTGTCTGGTTGTGTCTGAATAGATTCCTACGATAGTATACATCCGCACTTTCTGTAATTTCTGTAAAAAATCTTCAAAGTTTTCATGAGACTGTTCCTTAATTCTATATAATGACATCTTTCATACGTTTTGTTTCTGTACGGTGCAAAGTGATCCGTTAATATTCTCTTAATTATTAACAAATCAACTTTTTTTGCCGTGGGAGTCTTGTTTTTTATAATATGAAGTACTTCGACACCTACACCGTGATGTTCAGTATAATTATTTGTGGTTCTTTATTGGAAAGTTGGTGCGCGTTAAAATAATTTTCGTAAAGCTCCAGCCACTCCATCTATTGCTGTGACATATCTACATCGATTTTGACTTCAAGCGATTTTGGTGGTTTTATATCTGATATTACTTTATTTCTGTTATTTATTCTGAAACTATTCTGATATTACTTCTGACACCAGGTGATGACAACATTTTTTGGCAATTATATGAAACAATAGCACTGTGTGAATTCTGTTTGATAACTGACTTTATTGCGTACAACATTTGTATGTATATTCATGTATATAATATGTGGTGTTATTGTATGAGTGTTTCTAGTGAGTGTGAATCATGTAAGCTGTTAGTTGTTTAATGTCGAAAGATACGAACCCTTAAGATCATAACAGTCTCAGGTACAAAAATTACCAAATAGCCAGAATGCGGGGTCGCACTTTTAATTAAAAAAACATAAGTCATAAGGTCATAAATAACAATGAAGTAAAAAGATCTGGTGCTAGAAGCGGCCATAGCACGCATTTCTCTTCAAGATGGAAAGATGGTGTTAGTGATCGCTGCTTGCGCATCAGACGCTGAGAACCCTTACTTTCTATTGGAGCTTGAGGCTCTTTTCACTAGCCTCTGCTTGAACTTGGAAGAAAACTTCCGAGGATTTGAACACCGAACAAGGTGAATAGGATAACACGGTTCCAAATGAGAAAGGAAACGCTCTCTTAGAGTAGATGAAGCAAAACAATATTGAATTCAGGCTTGCAACCGATAGACCACCTAGAAGCGAGTCCTATCTAAATGGGATGATATGGAACGACACACGAGGCACTGTCCAACTACGGTCGAGTTCGACAGTCATCACTGTGGTCTCGTCGCGGTAAAACTTGATGAATATGTACTAACGCATCCTTATAATGACAATAAGGTGCGCTTTCCTCGTTTCTTTCTAAAGAACTCTCTAAAGAACTTAGAACTTAACCAGAAGTTCAAGTGCGATCAATCATCCTACTAACAAAAATCAAACCAATGAAGAGGTTGGGGGCAATACGGTTCAGGCTGTAACAACAACCGGAGCATGTTCCCGCAATCTTCCGGAGGAAAAACCATAATGACATTCAGGTGGTTCGAATTGACAGAACAACAGACAACGCGAACCAACTGAGGGCAATTGGAATCGAAACAGATATGGCAGTTCTTGAAAATTACTTTTCCCAGGAGAAGATGAAAGAAAGAAAGACACAGTTTTTCAGAGAGTGTGCACGGTCAATGAGATTTGTAGTTCGAATCATGACCTGGAAAATCGACCCTTCATATGGTTCCGATGTCTATCTTCAGAACGAAATAAGTCAATGGCGATTTCACCAGGTTCAGTGATGACCTTTCGGCAAATAACGTCGTCGCCGATGATGGAAACAATTCCATCCTTAATTCGAAGAATAAACTTTAAGGCAGTGAAGAAGAAGAACTCAGTAGGAATAGTGCAAAGTAGTGCCCGAAACGAGACAAAGATCTTGAAGAATCTCCGGTCCTTACATAAGCGAGGTAATGGAGAAGATAGTCATTTGAGCTCTAAAAGAATGCGTTGAGGGTAATTAAATAATACCAGATAATTAATTTGGCTTCAGGGCGGGGCACGACATCATTCATACTGCGTCTAAATTGGAGCAAAAATTGGTGTAAAACAGTGCACAGGAGCCTGCCTGATTGACATTGAAAAGACATTCAACTTCATAGGGTTAGAAAGGGTCTTCCTTAAGTTGGTCAGGCTCCGCATTCATAAAACATTATTATAAATAATCTACGACAAGGAAGTTCGTTGTGCTTTTGCCGATGATCTAATCGCGTACAGATTGGGCCCGAAGGTAGAAGAAATAAATGGTTTGTTGCAGAGATGCTATCAGACAATTTTGCGACGAAACAACTACCAGAACCCCGTTGCCCAGAACCTCAAGTCACAAGAAGATGAACTGACGCATATTCGAAATACTTGACCCATACTTGGCCATTAACCGTAAAAAGTGTAGTAAGATATATGTAAGCCATATGAATATCTGGTACAAGTGTTTATATGGTGGTATCCATGTGGATATAGCTCTGACAAGGGTTATGAATTCCTTCGCTATGGCAAGAATAGTGTTTTACAGCAGTCAACCTGACACCAGGTTGTCCTGTATGGTTCAACCTGAGTCCTTTCTAAATCAGGGTGTTTGAGAGGCATTGCCTTCGGGCTTGTCTTCGTTTCAACACCAGAATTTCGGTACAATAAATTCTACCCCATCGAGGCTGTACAACGAGGCAAACTTTATAAGGATAGATCATTTAATTATTAATATGATTCGGAGCCACACTGCTCGAGCTATGGCTTCAATCAACAGTATGCGGCTTACTACCCAAATGAAATTCACCATCTTTCATCTTTCACGTCGTATGCCGAACATTGGAAAGGCACAGAACTGCATTTCTACTGGTAGTTGCACCAGAACAAGCATTCGATGCCGTTCATTGTCAAAACATAGACAGGGCAGTTAACTATAGTACAACTATGGCCAACTCACTTAGGTTAAGCTGAAAAAAACTAAAAAACAAAATATATATATACAAAAACTACAAAAAAAATTAAATATACAAAAAATAAAACAAAATACAAAATAAAAAAAACACCACGGCGTATTTCATATATATGTTAAGCAAGTAAATAATACGCGCTCAACATGGCGAGCTGCCAAGACTATTCTCGTTAGTGCACAGGTCAAGTTGACATACAGCCTCCACGCGGCGCCCCCTGGATAGCCATCACAACACCCGTTGTATGGTGAACCAATGTATGCAGCGACCCCCTCTGCCCGAGGGTTTAAATAATGGGCCTGGCCTACCAGTCTGTGGGTTGTGTGTGAGGTTAACTTCCTCACCACGTAAAAAATAATATAATTCAGAAACGCCGAAACGCCTCGGATAATGTAGGACCAACTGTTGACGACCCCAGCAAACGTTGTAAGGACAATGATTTTCAGTTCTGCGCGTGGAATGTGAGGTCCCTTAACAAACCACGTACTGCTGAACAACTTGCGGAGGCCCTTCACTGCTGAAAAGCAGACCAGGAAGTGCGATGGATTTACTACAGCGATTGCTGTAGAGACAGAAGACAGCGCTTATTCGGATGCGGATTTGTTGTTTGAGGCAGTCATAGGCAAAAAGTCTTGAGTTACGATTCCGTCAGCGAACGCCTAATGACAATTCGCAACAAGGCTAAATTCGGGAACATCAGCCTAATTTGCGCCCACTCCACGACAGAGGAGAAGGATGACAAAACTTAGCATGACCTCTATGATCTCCTAAAAAGTACATACGATCGATGCCCTAGCTACGACACCAGGATCGTTCCAGGAGATTTCAACGCACCGGGAAACACAGCCTGCACGACAATACATCCGGAAATGGACTCAGGCTGTTGGTCTTCGCCTCGGGGCGGAAACTCTCTGTGGCTAGCAAGCGGTTCCCACACCTGGACATTCACAAAGGGACCTGGCGTCAACCATCAACCGTAGACTTGATTGATCACGTTGGAATCGACGTCAAACGCTCCTCCGGTATTCTCGATGTCCGAACCTTTCGAGGTGCAAACATCGACTCGGATCATCACCTTGTTGTAGCCAAGGTAAGAACCCGGATATCGAAAGAGCAACGGAGTCGAGATAGACCAAAACGGTTTAACGTCGGAAAGCTACAATTGCAACCGATCTCTGGGAACTTTGCCGCCCGAGTCCCCTTGAAACTCGCTCAGAGTTCGACGCTGCCTGCACTAAATATAGAAGAAGACTGGAAACGTTGTGAAGAAGCCATCAAAGAAGTTGCCACTGTTGTGCGGGTCACGTCACCACCCAGAAGGAACCCATGATTTGATGACGAGAGCAGGCAAGCGCATCGAACAACGACGGCTGTTCGCGAGCTCTGCAAACAGAGAAGATGGGAAAAGCACCTGTTTCTCAGAAGGAAAAAGGTGGAGCATGAGAAGCGCGCGGTCGGGGAAATGGAAAGGTTTTATGGCAGGAATGAAGTCCAAAAGTTTTATCGAAAGGTAAAACAGCTATCTGGAGGAAACAAGGCTCGGACCAAGGCCAGCTGGGGGCAAAATGGACAACTCGTAGGAGAGTCGCAGTCTATGCTAAGAATCTGGAAGGATCATTTCTGCAGACTCCTTGACGGCGATGACGGCCCAAATCCTGCTTTTAGGCAAAATGTCCTACCCGATTTGGACTATGATACACAAGAATTCCGCCCCCTTAACTTAGACGAGGAGAAGCTAGCAATATCCAAGATGAAGTCGAACAAAGCTGCTGGAGGGGACGGACTGTTCGCAGAACTATTTAAAGCAGCTGGAGATGACATGGTTGGGTGCATGCACTAGCTTATCTGTAAGATATAGTCGAAGGAAATCTTACCCGATGAGTGGAATCTCAGCGTCATTTGCCCGGTCCACAAGAAAGGATACCCCTTTGACTGCGCCAACTACCGAGGGATTAGTATCCTCAACATCGCATACAAGATCCTCTCTTGCCGTATTGTGTGAGCGTCGGAAACCGTTTGTCCCTAACCTGATAGGTCCCTATCAGTATGGTTTCAGACCAGGGAAGTCCACAATAGACCAGATTTTGACAGGGTCTGGCATCAGGCTCTCTTATCGAAAATGCGTGCTTTTGGAATCGATGAGTCTCTTCTTCAATGGATTAGAAATTACCTTTCCAATCGATTCAAGTCTGATATTCACCATATTAATACTGGTGTTCCCCAGGGCTCAGTTTTGTCTCCGACACTCTTCCTCATTTTTATAAATGATCTCATGTTTGCTACTTCTAATCCTATTCATTCCTTCGCTGATGACAGTACACTCAGCCTTCCATACTCGTTCCTTGGGTCACGTTCCTCCACTTCGGCCATAGACTCGGACCGGCAGCGTATGTTAAGCACATTAAATTCCGACCTTGACAGCATAATCGATTGGGGAAATAAGAATAGAGTGGAATTTATTGCTTCCAAAACCCAGTGATGTCTACTGTCGTTAAAGCATCACAAAATAATCAGCCGTTATCCATGAACGGGACTTGCGTTGTTGAAACCGAATGACTTTCTATCCTCGGTATGTGTATCAACCCAACAATTAGTTGGAACGATCACATATTTGAGGTCGCCAAAAATGCTGCGAAATATCTAGGCTTCCTTAAACGATGCAAGAAGTACTTCACTCCCTCTGATCTGGCTACAATATACAAGGCCTACATACGCCCAAAACTAGATTATAACGCTCCTATTTGGTCAGGTGCTTCTAAGACCTCCCTGCACCTGCTAGATAGAATTCAAAAGCGAGCGATAAAACTTATAGGTGACGGTAATATTGCGAAGTCGATTGACTCATTAGAACACCGACGTAATGTCGCGTCGTTGTCACTCTTTTATCGCTATTTTAACAAGAAATGCTCAGATGAATTAGCCAGTTGCATTCCTCCCCTTCAAGAATTCACCCGCAATACACGCCTCGCTAGGAATGCCCACCAATTCACCATCAAGCCCTTCTTCGGACGTACAGTCAAATTCAGAGACTCGTTCTTTAGCCGCTTTACACGAATCTGGAATGCTCTTCTCAGCTCGATTTTTCCTCCTCATTACAATCCACATTTAAAACCAATGTGCATCGGTACCTCCTCTCCTTCTCTTCCTCTATACCTTCGGCCCGTGCTGTGACTTGATCCGGTCACTTAAGGGTACTCGCAACCCCTTTTGCACACGTCAATTATAAAAGAAAAATATTCACTTTACGGCAGATCCTGGGAAAGACTTAAGAAACGCAAGTCGACACTCACCACCTATTCGTCGATTTTAAAGCCGCATATGACAGCGTGCATAGAGACGAGCTATACAGTGCCATGTCTAGTTTTGGCATTCCTCCCAAACTCGTCAGATTGTATAGGATGACGATGTAGAACTCTCGCTGCTCCGTCAAGGTCGGTAACAAACTCATCCAGACCTTCAATGTCAAAAAAGGTTTTAGATAAGGCGACGCACTGTCACGTGAGTTCTTTAACATCATCGTCGAGAAGATCATGCGTAACTTACAAGTCAACACCAGAGGCACGATCTTCCAGAAGTCAATTTAATTGCTAGCTTACGCTGAAAACATTTACGTGATTGAACGAACACAGCGAGCCGTCAATGAGGCATTTGCTGGCATAGAAGCGGAAGCGGCTAAAATGGGTCTGGCGGTAAATGAGGGCAAAACTAAGTACATGCTGTCATCAAGGATGGACATACAACATCGACGACTCGGAGGGAGCGTCACACTGACAGTAGTAAACAGTGTCGCTGTAAACAGGGACAACAACATCAATACCGAAATCAAACGCAGAATCACTCCTACATTGTGGCACGATAACCTGGACTTTACCAAAGGTGGATGAAGAAGCCCTTAGTCTTTTCGAGAGAAAAGTTCAAGTTTGCGTTGATGGCATCTGGAGGAGATGATTTAACGACGAACTCTATGAGCTGTACAGCGACATGCGATACAACGCTTGGCCATGTAGGGCGTATGGACACCACTGCTCCAACCCGAAAAGTCTTTGAATCCGTGCAATTGGGACAATACAACAGAGGACGACCTAGACTGAGGTGGCGCACTTAAGTGGAGAAGGACCTCAACCAACTTGGAGTGCGCAACTGGAGACAGCTAGCGAAAGATCGTGCTGGCTGGAGAGGCATGTTGATTGAGGCCCAGGTCCACCCCGGACTGTAGCGCAACAACAAGAAGAAGAATATAAATAATACATACGTCCTGGTGCATGCGTCCATTTAATATAACGGAAATTATTAAGACTAGTGTAACTTAGAGTTATATATTACTTTTAGTCTCCCATATGACTGCTCTGGGGAACAAGGGGGAACCAATCTGTTTTACATCTATCAGCAAATTAGTCTCTTTAATCTTAGCGATGTCGTAGGAAGTCTAACGCTTCCGAAATTTTGTTTCAGCACGATGGTCCCACAGTGGGAAAACAAAACCTCTAGTCACCCTTTCACTAGTAAGTTCATTCAACATTTGTGTCTGGTCTGTTTCATCTATGATTCCACTGACAGTTCTCCCGGCGTAGTTATTGTAGTTCATAAGCTCAGTTTCACCATTTGGGGCGAGTAAACATTAGTCAAATCCTCACAAAAAGTAGTAAAGCGGTTTCTTTCAGATGAGTAATAATGAAAGGAATACCAAAATTTAAAGCAAACGATAATGTTCAATAGTCGACAATCGACAACAAAAGACTTCAAAGGTTGAAGGTTTTGTCAAGCCTTATGGCGAAATGAATGGAAATTGTGACAATTAGGCATAAGAATGAAGGAATTATTTCTGACCATGTTTTTTTTTACCTTTAGTCGTAAGTTAGTCCTTAGTTTAAGTCTTAAATCAGTTAAAGTTAAAAATTTTTTATCCCAAGTTTATGGAGTTTTCTTGGATAAAAATTATATCTTTCGCATTTTATGAGCATGAATTATTTAGGATCAAAAGGTAAAATGGAATGGAAATGGAGAATTATATCGTACCTTAAGAAGTATCGTCTTTTCCAATATAAAAGTAATCGTTTTATATGCAGATTTGATATCTTTATAAAAGAGAAGTCTTCTGGTCATCCAAATGAAGGTATGTACGTGCAACGTGGATCCTGAACAGCACACTAATCAGACTTCGATTGGAATAGATCCAATTGACCCAAATGAATGAATTGGTAGATAATGAAATCTGTATTGTTAAAAACCCACAAGAGATAGTGGAGATAATAGGTGCGGGTTGCCACGAAGGATATACGCTAAACGAGCCCCGAATACTGAACCATGACTTAAAACCGAAGCCCTGCTAACCGTTTTCATCTTTTTATTGGCACTCTGAAAATTGTAGTTTCATAAGATCAAGATCAACGATAGATGGTTACAATGCCATCTATATTTTGTGGAAGTATCTCAACATCATTTTTAGAAGTAAAAAAGCAACGTGAACTGGAATGGACGGAGTAACGGATATTTGATTAAGGCAGAGGAAATACATGCGATGCGTTGCAAAACAGGTTTGTTGAGATATCTCACTGAGTGTACAAAGACTTTTCGCTTCTGAATTCTCTTCGATCAATATGTCTTCTCTCCTACACAAGCAAAGTTCCGGAGATTATTGGCTCTATTGACTGTAGACCTAGGAGAGCAAAACAATTTGGATTGAGCGAGAAACAGTACATACAGTGCATGCAACGATAGTGGTTGCATTGAGAATGATATTAAGACATTCGACATTCGACCTGATAAAAAGGGGGGGATATTAATAAGTAACATTCGTCTACATTGCTATACGGCGCTTATATTGGTGTGGTTCAAAAATGAGTTTATCTAAGAGGCAATGCATTAAAAAATTTGACGTAGTTCTTGTTAGCATTTTTTTTTATTCATTCATTATGGTTTTCTTAAATACTAGACAAAAATACTTAAACTAGCTTACTTATCTAATCTAGTGATCTTAATTCTAACTTACTGACTTCTTACAAGTACACTTAGCTAACAAAGATTTATTTTATTTTTGCCTTTCGGCTTATTTTATTTTTCCTTTGTTTTACACCATTTTAATCTTAAATGTTCTCCCAAGAAAACTTAAAAAAAAAACTTGAGAATTATGTTCCTAACTTAACTTAATACTAAAAATAAGACCTATGCTAAAACTAATAACGTAATTAAAAGTAACTAACTTAAACTTATTAAGTCTAGGTCTTGCTTTAAGCTTTAATAAGCACGTATTACTATACGGACGCATGCACCAGTCATGATGCACCTTTTTTTACTTGTTTTTTTTATTTTTATGTTTTGTTGTTTTTTTGCATGTTTTTGTATATTTTTAATTTTTTTTGAAAAAGTCTTAAAACTGTCGTGGTCTACATGAGTTGGCCCCAATGGCTCAACTATCGTGCTGGTGCAACAACCAGTTAAAAATGCCGTTCTTGGCAGAAACTGCTCTATCGCGGGCAGAAATTGCTCTGCTGAACCGTAAGAGGTCCTCGTGGTTGTGAGCGACGTCCGGCTCGTATTGGAGTTGCCTTTCTACTATTCGGCGTGCGACGTGGAAGATGATAGGGCAGCCTTCCCCATCTTGTATCAGGCCTTTCACATCCAGATAAAGCTAAGCTACAGGCGGAATGAAGCCGTTAAGACGTACCCTTTTATGGTACATTTGATTTGGGTAGTGACCCCAAAGATCAGACTGTTGGTTGACGTCATGGCTCGAGCAGTGTAACTCCGAATCAACTTAACAATAAAATTATCTACCCTTATAAGGTTTGCCACGTTGTACAGGACCTCGTTCGGATACAATTTTTTTGTACTGAGACTCTGGTGTTCGATATAAACGAAGACAGGCCCGAAGGCACCGCCTCTCGAACACTCTCATCTTTTCCATTTGGGAAGGGCTACAGGACAACCATATACCATAATTGGCCGGATAAGGGCCATGTAGCAGATTACCTTCACTCTGGTGTCAAGTTGATTGCTGTAAAACTGGTCTAACCAGATGCCGATGTATCTTACTACACTTTTAACGGTCAATGACCGTCATAGCGGGTCAACTATGCCGAACTTAGGCCAGCCAATTTTCGTGTCCCTTGCGACTCTGGACAACGGAGTTCTGAAAATTAAAGTTTCACACTTCTGGTAGTTGATTTTCCACTTCCAGTCGTCGCAAAATCGTTGAATTGCATCGAAGTCTCTCTGCAACAAACCGTTTATTTCTTCTGCTTTCGGACCTGATCTGTACGAGATTAGATCATCGGCAAACGCTATTATATTAGGCATAGAACCAATAGGATCGCTAGTGAATATAGCGAACAATATCGGCGAACCCACCGCCCCTTGTTTTGGTTTGTTTTTTTTTTTTTGTTTTTTTATGTGGAAAACAATTGTGGAAATTTCGTTGCATTTTTCACAACGAATTTCCAACCTGTTACCATTTCATAGATCATATATAGCAATGTTTTATTAATGCCGAACCTGACTAACTTGAGGTAAAAGACCTTCTAACCATACGGTGTCATGTCAAGCAGGCAGGTTACCTGTGCACTGTGTTTTGTTTCTATTCCATGGACCAATTTAGACGCGGCATGAATGGTGTCATGCCCGGCCCTGAAGCCAAATTGGTTTTCCGGTATTAATTGCTTTTCCTCAACCCATTTTTTTTAGAGATCTAATGACTATCTTCTCAAATACTTTGCTTATGCAGGAAAGAGGACTTACAGAACGGAGAACGGAGATTTATTGGAATAGAGGTATCTGCCCCGCTTCGGAATAGACTGTACCACAGCTGTTTTCCAATGCACCGGGTAATATGCACTAGTCAGCACATTGTTGAACAGAGTCGTGTAAACATCCACCGCCCCAGAGGGAAAATGGCGCAAAACAATATTTGGTATCCCATCTATCCCACTGACTTCGTCTCTAGTGATTTGAAAATACCTTGGAGTTCGTTTTTGGAAATAAGGATGGAATTGTTTCCATCATCGGCGACGACATTATTTGCCGAAATATCATCACTGAACCTGGGAAAACCAGGATTTTCGGATCCCCATTGACTTATTTCATTCCGAAGGCAGATATGGTTTAGCAAGGCTCTGTTTTCCAGGTCGTGGTTCGGATTACGAGTCTCGTTGACCGTATACACTCTCTGGAAAACAGCACTAATTGCTCTCACATTCTCCTGAGAATCCTCAACTACGAAATAGTCGTTGTCAAGCAAGTCAACCCCTATCAGGTTCGATGCCAACTAAAGTAAGTAGGTTCGCGTTGTCTGTTGTTTTGTCAAGTCGAACGCTCTGAATTTCGTTATGGTCTTTCCTCCAAAAAAAATTATTTACTTGCGGGAACATGCTCGGGTTGTTGGATCTTACAGCCCGAATCTTATTGCCCCAGCGCAAGCTTACAGCTAATCTGTAATTATGTTTGATTAACTGTTGGAGTCTTTTGATCTGTGACTTCAGACAGCGAATCTCCGCATTCTGTGGATCTGTAAATCTCCTGTACAAGAGTGTAAGCCTTGACAGGAGTCAACGTTTTTGCACGTGAAGTGCATCGATGGTAGCATTCCTTCGGAATAGTTTTGTCCATAGTTCGTTTAATGACTTCTTCCATTTGTGTGAGGTACCCATCAACTTCTTCGTTAGTAAGGTTTCTGTTCGTAGTAGGATTAATCACACTCGAACTTATTTCTCTGGCTAAGGTTCTAGAGAAACATGGCCATCGCAACTTATTATAGGGATGCGTTTGGACATATTCCTCCATTTCCTCCAGCTTATTCGGGAGCTGTATTACCGCGGCGAGACCACAGTGATCACTGTCATACTCGACCGTAGTTAAACAGTTTCTCGTATGTCGCTCTACGTTTAGTGTTGTTAGGCGTCTGTCGATTAGCATCACATCCAGATAATACCCACTTCTAGGAAATGATGGTCTATCCGTTGCCAGCAAATCCAGCCTGAACTCAATATTGTTTTGCTCCATCAGTTCTAAGAGGGCGTTTCGTCGCTCATTTTAACAGCGTTGCCCCATTCACTGTGTTTGGCGTTTAAGTCCCCGGCAACAATAAACATTTTTCCCGCGAATCTAGAGGATGGTGAAAAGAGCCTTAAGCTCTTAAATAAAGTTCTAAAGTTAAAATAAAGCTGCTGCGTAAGCAGCAATTACAAACAACTTCTTTCCACTTTGGAAAGAGATGCGTGCGGTGGCTGCTTCTAGTACCCCAGATGTTCTAGCTTCATTGCTATTTATGACCTTGTGACTAATATTATTTTTAATTAAAAGGGCGACCCCTCCACCTCGAGTGGATTGGGGTCGGTCTCTTCTTATAATATGGTAATTTTTGTATTTGAGATTGCGCGTCTGGTTTAGCTTAGTTTCGCTAGGAATAAACAAATGAGTGAAATGATACGTGCGTAGTGATGTTGCTTACCAACTTCAAACACAATACGGCCACTGTTCCAATCCGGAATTTAATTTCCTGTGGTTAAAACGCCATGCCCATAAGCAGTTAATCCTCTATTGCTTTATTCAAAGAAGTCCAAACCTGGATAGAAACTCAACTTTTAATGAGTTCGATGCGCTATCCGACTCCGTCACAAGAATTGTATCCCTGTATCCTCGCACTGAAATCGTTATTGCGGGTGATTTTAATGTACACAATTCTACTTGGCTTCGACATTCAGGTCAGACAACACCCCAAGGAAGGTATGTTGAAATCTTTGGTAAACAATTGGTTAACTTCTTCTTCGGATGGCGCTACAGTCCGGGGTGGATCTGGGCCTCAACCAACATGCCTCTCCAGCTAGCACGATCTCTTGCCAGCTGCCTCCAATTGCGCACTCCAAGTTGGTCGAGGTCCTTTTCCACTTGTGTGCGCCATCTTAGTCTAGGACGTCCTCTGTTGCGTTGTCCCTGTGGTTTGGAATCGAAGACTCTTCGGGCCGGAGCAGTGCTGTCCATACGCTCTACATGGCCTAGCCACCTTAAACGTTGTATCTGTAGACGCTTGACCAGGCTTATGCCGCCGCACAGCCCATACAGTTCGTGGTTGAATCTTCTCCTCTAGATGCCATCAACGCAAACAGGACCAAAAATCGCACGCAGAACTTTTCTCTCGAAGAGACCAAGGGCTTCCTCATCCTCCGTAAAGCAGGACTGGGATGATCAAGGTGTTGTACAAAGTCACTTTGGTCGTTCGGGAGAGGGCTTTATTACTCAACTATCTCTAAAGCCCAAAGAAACAGCGCTTGGCAAGAGTGATTCTGCGCTTGATTTAGGTACTGATGTTGTTGTCCCTATTCACCGCGGAGCCGAAAAAGACGAAGTCCTTGACTACCTCGAAGTGTCTGCTGCCCATAGTGACGCTCTGTCCGAGACGTCGATGTTCTGCGTCCTTCTTCGATGACAGCATATACTTCGTTTAGCCCTCGTTTACCACTAGTCCCACTTTAGCCGCTTCCGCTTCGATGCTAGCAAACGCCTCATTGACGGCTCGCTGAGTTCGGCCGATCACGTCAATATCATCCGCATAAGCTAGCAGTTGAACGGACTTGTGAAAGATCGTGAATCTGATGTTGACATGTGAGTTCCGCACGTTCCCTTCAAGAATGATGTTAAAGAAGTCGCATGACAGTGCGTCACCTTGTCTAAATCCTTTTTTGACACCGAAGGTCTCGGTGAGTTCGCTACCGACCTTGACGGAGCAGCAAGAGTTCTCCTTCGTAGTCTTACACAGTCTGACGAGTTTTTAGGGATGCCAAAACTAGACATGGCACTGTATAGCTCGTCTCTATGCACGCTGTCATACGCGGCCTTGAAATCGACGAATAGATGGCGGGTGTCGATTTGTACTTCTCCAAGATCTGCCGCAGTGTGAAGATCTGGTCGAGTGTGGACCGTCCCTGGTCTGAAACCACACTGATAAGGACCTATCAGATTGTTGACGAACGGTTTCAGGTGCTCACACAATACGGCAGAGAAAATCTTATATGCGATGTTAAGGAGACTGATCCCTCGGTAGTTGGCGCAATCGAAGGGGTTTTCTTTTCTTGTGGACCGGGCAAACGATGCTGAGATTCCACTCGTCGTTCATGCTTTCCTCCGATCATATCCCACAGATGAGCTGGTGCATGCACTCAACCAGCTCATCCCCAGCCGCTTTGGACAGCTCTGCGGATAGTCCGTCCGCGCCAGCAGCTTTATTCGACTTCAGTCTCGATATTGCTATCTTGACCTCGTCGAAGTCGGGAGGGCCGGAATTCTTGTCCATCGTCGTCCAAATTGAGTGGAACATTCTGCCTAACAGCGGGATTTGCGTCGTCATCGCCGTTTAGGAGTCTGCAGAAATCTTCCAAATTCTTAGCATAGACTGCGACTCTACCACCAGTTGTCCATTTTGGTCCCGGCAGGATTCTGTCCGAGGTTTGTAACCGCCGGATAACTGTTTTATCTTACGGCTAAAATTTTATACGTCACTCCTGCCATAGCACCTCTCAATTTCCTCGACCGCGCCTCTCCTGAGAAGCCGGTGCTTTTCCCATCTTCTCTGTTTGTAGAGCTCACAAACAGCTCTCGTCGTTCGATGCAGCGTTGCCTTGTATGCTTCTTGTTTCGCTGCATGCGCCTGCCTGCACTTGTCGTCAAACCATGGGATCCTCTTAGGTGGTGGCGTGAAACCCAGCACATCAGCGGCGGCCTCTTTGATGGCTTCTTGTACACGTTTCCATTTGTCTTCTATTGTTTGTACAGGCAACGTCGAACTTTGAGACAGTTTCAGGGAGAATCGATTGTCAAAGACTCTAGCGATCGGCTGCGATTGTAGCTTTCCGACATCAAACCGTTTTGGCCTGTCTCGACTCCGTTGCTCTATCGACATCCGGGTTCTTACCTTGGTTTCAACAAGGTGTCGAGTCGATGTTTGCACTTCGGAAGGTTCGGACATCGAGAATACTGGAGGAGTGTCTGACGTCGATCGCAACATGATCAATCTGGTTGACGGTTGATTGATCAGGTGATCGCCAGGTATCTTTATGAATGTTGATGTGTGGGAACCGCGTACTGGCCACAGAGAGATTTCACCCCGAGGCGAAGTCAACTAGCCTGAGTGCGTTTCCGGAGGTGTTGGCGTGCAGGCTGTGTCTTCCTTATCCTTTTTTCCTTTGCGAGGTTCGTCAACAGTGTATCCATCCGTATCCGAAGCATTCGGTTGGTCCGTAACTGGTGATTTTCATGTGGCCGGGTAGTTACCCCGACGAAATTGGTAAACAAGAGGTAAAAAATTTGACACAGCTTGTGAATGAGCCAACACGGAAACCCGACATTGCCGATCATACCGCCAACACCTTGGACCTATTTCTCACATCTCATCCTGAGAAAGACTCAGTTGACATACTGTCGCCTCTAGGCTCGTCAGACCACTGTGTCGTATCAGTCAATTTTCCATATTCGTCCCAACCAGTTAGAGAGCAAATCCCTAAAAAAACAGTTTGGCTCTACGAGAAAGCCAACTGGAGCGGCCTAAACAACTTTTTTAGGGATTTTAACTGGTCACTATGCTTCCTCGATAGTGACGTGGATGCCGCAGCTGATATGATCACAAAAATGATTTTGTCAGGTATGAAATCCTTTAATACTCACAGAGTGAAGAGTATCAAACCGAAAGCAAAAGCGTGGTACGACTCGAGCTGCAAAGGCTATCAGGTTAAGAGAAATAAGCTTCCGGACTTTCCAAGCCAACCCTTCTGAGGAAATCCAGAAGCAATTCAAAAGGGCCCGAAATGATTGCAATGCATTAATAAGACGTGTTAAATTCTCTTATGATCAAAAGTTGAGGCAAAAAGTGCTGCATTGTCCCAAGGGCAGCAAAAACTTTTGGTCATTTGTAAAAAACGTAAAGAATTCCGCCTCGTCTTCAATTCCAACGCTCATTTGCAATGACATTCCAGATTTTTGGAAATCTGTTAACTGCACATTTTGCAGCCAGCTCAACACTTCCACATTGCGCTTTGTCCACGCCTGTACTCGAGAGCGTAAATTTCTCCATGGGACAAGTCCATTTTCGCACTCGTACAGTTGCAAGAGTACTTAAAGATCTAAACGTGCACAAATCCGCTGGCCCGGATGGTATTCCCCCCCGTTCTTTTGAAGAGGTGTTCTTCTACGCTGGCAAAACCACTGTGTAAGCTTTTCCATTTGTCCTACTCTTTAGGGCTCTTTACGAGTAAGTGAAAAACAGCATTTTTCCAGCCCGTCCCTAAAAAAGGCAAACCATTACGTCCCTACTTTCCAAGGTCATGGAAACGCTGATAAATCTTCCGCTTATGAAATATCTTGAAACTCGGAAGCTTCTTAATAGCAATACGGCTTCCGCAGCAACAGGTCGACTGGTGATTTGATGGCTTATCTAAACGAAAAATGGAACCAATCTTTGCACATTGTAGGAGAAAGCAAGATCGTTGCACTGGATATTTCAAAAGCATCTGACAGAGTCTGGCATCACGCTATCTTGTTGAAAATGCGTGCTTTTGGCGTCGATGATTCTCTTCTTCAAAGGATTATAAATTACTATTCGAACCGTTCAATACAAGTTGTATTGCATGGGTTCAAGTCTGATATTCACCATATTAATGATGGTGTTCCCCAGAGGTCCGTTTGGTCTCCGACCACTCCTTATTTTTATAAATGATCTCCTGTCTGTTACTTCTTATCCAATTCACTCTTTCGCTGATCACAGTACCTTCAGCTTTTCATATTCGTTCCTCGGCTCTCGTCCCTCCTCTTCGGCCATTGACTTTGAACGGCAGCGTATGTTAAGCTCATTAAGTTCCGATCTTGACAGCATAATCGATTAGGGTAAAAAGAATAGAGTGGAATTTAATGCTTCCAAAACTCAGTGCTTTCTACTGTCACTCAAGCGTTCTTAAAACAACGTGCCGCTATCTATGAATGGCTCCTGCATTGTTGAAACTGAACGATTTTCCATCCTCGGTACATGTATCAACTCAACACTAAGTTCGAACGATCACATATTCGAGATCGGCTATCACTCCGCTTGTCCACCAAATTGGATGGTTTTCTCACAGTAGTAGAACACTATTATTGTTGTGAAGCCGAAACACGTCTGTATCACTTGGAGGCTTGTGAACGCCTCCGATTTGACGTAGTCAATGTAGAGGGATGTTTATTAATTTAGATTATATATAGAGAAGTTAGTAAGGCAGTAATACTACTAATTAAAAAATAATAAAACAAGACTATGGGGGGCTATGTTAAAGCTCTTGTCTATACAAACAAGCCCAATTCAATTGACGCATTGGAAGACAACATTGAAGCATTTATTAGTGAGATACCGGCCGAAATATTGGAAAGAGAATGCCAAAATTGGACTAAGCGGATGGACCATTTGAGGCGCAGTCAAGGTCTACATTTGCATAAACTAATCTTCAAACATTAAATTATATGGACCGTACTATCGATTCAAATAAGAATTTCATACATTTTTCTGAATTTTTTGTGTTTTTTTTAAAGACTTTCCTATAGCTTCTAAAAAATCACCAATCATCAATCAATTATAAAGATATTATTAGTCAGACGATCGAATTTAAAGTTATTATATTACAAGTGTTTCTATTTTCTTGATTTATAGAAATTATAGTTGTCAATGCATTCGATTCAGCTTGACTGTCTTGAAAATTCATTGAAAAAAAGCATTAAATATAAACATTTTAATATTAAATGTTCTACATATGTTGCTTCTTCAGCAACTGCTCGTGTAGTGCGTGCCCTTGTTCTTTCACGATTAAAAGAACAGTTTGTTACCGATATTTTGAGTGTTGTCAGCACAATGGTACCGTGAAAAATTTGAGAGGGGTTCAATTCAGTGACCAAAGGTATAGTATAATTTAAAAAAAGAATTATATTAAATAAAATTGAATTCTAAATTCTAAAAGGGCCTTAATAAGAAAAAAAAAAACAGAAAGTCCAGCGCTTACTGTGCAACTCTTTAATTTCACGGCCTAAAAGCTTGAAAAATATAAATAATTTATAAATGTGAGTAAGTTTTAAAATAAAGTGGTGAATACTTTGAGAATCATTTAATCACAAGTTCTCGGTTTTTTTAGTTTTTGACTGGAATTGTGTTGATACGTGCATCCAACTTGGCCACTTCCTTTTGAATGGTTTCTATGTTTTGTGCAAATGTATCCTGAACAGAATTTAGCAAACTCTTATTATTTACTAGGCTATGAGTAATTTTGTTTTGCGTCTCTTCAATTTCAGCGATTATTTTCGCAAAGTTCATTGCTTAAAAATAAAAAAGCAGTTATTTAGTTTTTGTTAATTCATTAAGTCGTTATTCTTACCATATTTGTGCAAAGATTCCAAGGCCTGCATCCGTTCTATTATGTCCGGTAAAATTTCGGCTACTGTTTCAGTCTTCTTTGCGATGTCGTAAAGTTCACACACTTTCTGGTCTCTCTTTGCATCGTCAGCAGAGCCGCTAGTTTTCTCTGCTATAGCGTCCATTTTGGTGCCTAAACTTACTAATCTGGCCTCTATTTGATCCAACTGACTTGGTTGAAGTAAGGCTGCCTTGGTACTTAGTTGGCGAACTGCCTCAAGAAGATTCGCAGTACCAGTAGTGCCAGCTAGACGACTTAATTTTTCTGGTTGTGCTCCAACAGCTTGTTCTAGAAGATGTAAACGATGCTCGAGTTTTGCCACACGAGTAGACGCTGCCAAATCCGTTCCGGGTGGTTGAATAGCAGTGAGAACCCCTGACTTTTTGTATTCCTCTACTTGACTGATTAAACTCCTCACTTCTTTGTCAGATGCAGATGCAATTTGCTCCTTTCCCAGCACTTGCTCTAGCCGAAGTGAATCAAGAACTTTCTTTGCAGTTGAGATCACAGTGGCGACTGCATCATATGACTCTCTTTCCTCCTTCTCAATCTTTTTATCGGTCTGCAGTGAGGCAATTTCATCCATTAGTTCATTCATTTCGCATTGTAAACGTCTGCATTTTTGAACAGGCGTTTCTTTTTCTCCCTCCCCAGCCAGCTCGTAGTCAGTGGACCACGCTTCATAACCCTTTCGCGATTTCTTGCCGATACGATCGGAAAAATCGACATTGCCTTCTAACTGTTTTCCTCTAAACTTACCAAATGAATCTTTAGTGGAAATATGAAGGCGTTCAATTGCTTCATTTTCGGGTTCCTCTTCATAATAATCAGAAGTCTCAGTTTCTGGAACATCTGGGGTTTCATAGACATCAGGTTGGTCGTAAGCCTAAGGGAAATACATCAAAATGAAAGCGGTTAAATCAAATCAAAATACCATACAATGCCTGGGAGGTTTTCAAATTTTGGATCTGCCATAGCTATAATAAATTGATGGAAGGTAATTGCAAACTTTTTGAACTCAACCGAGTCTATTAAAAACAAGAAAAATGTATTTCTTTTATAAGTTGAAAATATTTGGGAAAATGACTTATACGTCAGAATGATGTCATATGTTTCCATACTGACTGAAGTGCCATCTGGTGGAAAGTAGCCCGAGATTATGTGGCAGCTCAAACAACTGCTGTCAAAAATACTGTTGCGACCTAAAACAGCTATTGGAAGTAGATGAAACCAAGTTCCTGCCCCCGGTTCACAGATGAGATCATTTTCGCCAAGCAGAATATATCGCAGCTTCCAAGCCAAGGTAACGGTTACAAACATCCGTAAGATTAACATATCTGATATTCCTTTCTGTAAATTCAAAAACTCTAGTTGTGTTCACTTCTTTTGTTTGAGTAATATGCAGGAAATATTCTATGTATTTTTGTCTAAAAAAATTCCTATGTACTTGTTTTAATAAATAAGTGTAAGCTAAAGTAGTGAACCCGACTAAAAATTCACTTTAAAATAGTCCCTTAAATCTGAAAAAAAACAACATTTAAAGACAATTTAAAAATGCCTGATCTAGACAAAAGTTCTAGTGCGCAACAACGCCTGCATCCGTTCTAAACCGACTAAAAATTCACTTTAAAATAGTCCCTTAAATCTGAAAAAAAAAAACAACATTTAAAGACAATTTAAAAATGCCTGATCTAGACAAAAGTTCTAGTGCGCAACAACGCAATACCAATGCTGCATCAACAGCGGAACTAACGGAGATCGCTGCACTAAGGAACCTCAAGATACCATAATCACCGTATAATTTAGGACAACAGCCGTTTCAACGCCGTCATCGCTGCTTAGGACCCTGAGTTTCTCAACGACGTTTAGGACATGGTACAGAAGCCACCAGAACGCAATTAGTATTAAACTTTTAAAGAAACTTTAATTAAAACATTCACAGAATCCAAAGAGCGACAATTAAATCGAAAACTGACATTGCTCGAACTCTCACCGAGTTCGTCCGTGCAGTCTTCTCAGAAAAATGAGAAGGCTAGCCGGTGAAAACGTTCCTGACGACATGCTACTGACTGTTTTGATGTGCCGAATGCCTACGAACGTGCGTGGTATTCTATTTGTAAGTCACAATGTGGATCTTATTGCGTTGGCAGTAATTGCCGACAAAATTATTGATAACACAGCAAAAAACGCAGATTTCGCTAAAGAGGTGTGCGACGTAGCACCAAACAATACCAACCTTGACAAGCGATTAACAGTTAACTGCGATTTAATCCACACTCGCTAATTTGGCAGCAAGTGTAAAGAAAACCCTCTTTTTATCAATTGCGCAATAGATCTCGCAGTGCGTCAAAAAATAGATTCAGTTCGCTTAAAGCAAAGTCTCAGGAACGACGCTCCAACTTGGTTCGGGAAAGAGGTGCGTAGATGTAAAACACCCTGCAACTATGCAATAAAAAAAAACGCATAAATCTGTTCTTACCGTAGGCAGGTAATAACACACCGAATCTTAACAACGAATGTCGCCTTAACGTTTTCGACAAGAGAACGCATCAAAAATTCTTACTATATTCCGGATTTACTACTTGAGTTTTACCTCGACCTATCATCTGGAAACACGGTAGGTCCGAAACAACACTCCTCGCAGCGAGCAAATGACAAAACGATATCACTGATAATTCTAGGAGAAGTCCAATCCATTGGCGTTCCCAAATTACTATCAGTCAGTGGAACTGACGCCTATATTGGATAAGTGAACCAATTCATAATAATAATAATAATTGTTGGCGCTACAGTCCAGTTATTACTCTTTGAGTGTTGTCAGCAGCTCGAAAGAGGTTGTGCCGTGAAATATTAGAAAAATTGGTGTTGAACTGGGAGTCGAACCTAGACCCCTCGGCGTGTGAGCGTCGCACTTTACTCACTACGCCACGGCGAACCAATTCATCACGGACAGCAAAACAAAACCCGTCAAACAACAGACCGTCAATAGGTCAGCCCATTTCTAAACGTCCACGACGATTTACCGGAGATAAGTTGAGGCAAACCAAAGCTTCATAGACGATATACTCATCGTATCCACATCTGAAGAATAGCATAAACAACACGTACTTCAAGTTTAGCAGTGCCTTCAAGAACATGGTCTTGAATGTAAATTCGAGGCAACTTATCTGGGCCACACCATTAACAAATCAGGTTGTAAACTACCAGTGGAGCGTGTCGGAGCAATTTCATATTATCCGAAGCCTACAAACACTCTGGAGCTACGTCGTTTTCTAGGAATTATTAACTATTACCGCCGTTACATTGTAATTGGGCAACAGATGCACTTCGGCCAAAGACAATCAGTCGGTTTCTTTAACCTATACCTATAATAATAATATAATAATAATTCTTGGCGCGACAGTCCACAGGGAGACCAGTGCCTAGCTTGCTCATCAACTACTCGTGTTGTGCACGCTATTGTTCTCTCACGAGTAGAAGGGACCTACAGTTTTTTGCCGACTCCGAACGTCGAAGTTTGAGAAGCTTTCTTAGACAGTTATTACTCTTTGAGTGTTGTCAGCAGCTCGAAAGAGGTGATGCCGTGAAAAATTCGAAAAAATTGTGTTGAGCTGGGAGTCGAACCTGTACCCTTCGGCGTGTGAGCGTCGCACTCTACCCACTACGCCACGGCGACCACATTCACACACAATAAATTATTCATTTCACCGGATCTTTTCAACTGCTCACATGCTTTCCCGCGGTGTGATGCAGTCAAAAAATCACTTCAACGGCCATATACCGAACCACATCCTATAATTAAACGTATCAATAACAAACGTTTCTACAATTCAATAAATTCCATATTCTTTCAGCAAGTTCTTAAATATCTTAACACTCTTTTTAATCAAAACTGTATTTTTTTCCGATAATTTTGAATCACCAATTATTCCTAATCACTAACTAAATTTAATCATTACATTCAAGGTATATAATGTCCGTATAGTGTTTTTTTTATTCGCAAAATGAATGTTTTCGTCCTCTAAACGTTTGCTTATTTTGTTTTGTGTATTGAATCGAAAACAAAAAAAATTAAGAAAATGGGAAGAAAACAGTGTGAAATGTCCATCGAAATTAAAAAAAAAAATGATTGTTATGTACCATACCGATGGTAAGTCTTTAAAAGAACTATCGGACTAAATTGGTAGACCAGGTTCTACTGTTCAACCACTAGTTCAAAGATACAAAATGGAAAATAGAATTGAGACTAAGCCGAGAAACACCACACGCAACATTTTTAACAGTCATGATAAACGTGTTATCACGCGTGAAATAAAAAAAAAATCCACGAACTAGTGCACCAAAACTTGCTGAAAAGTTGCCTCAGGAACTGAGTGTAAGGAATTCTGTACCGAAACCCTAAGAAATTGGGTTTTGAATTTTGGAATAAAGTCACTTTTGCAGATGAATCTAAATTTAACATCTTTGGTTCAGATGAACGGCAAAGTTGAAAGACTAATGCAGAACTCCTTCCGGAAAACACAATTACAACAGTTAAGCATGGTGGCGGATCGGCGATGGTTTGGGGTTGTTTCTCTGCAGCTGGGGTAGGAAACGATTGTTTATACTTTTAAATGACTGGAATTAAGTCACAAAAAAAAAAAAAAAAATGGGCTGGGAAGAGCATTCCATATTCGTGTGGTGCGGCTGAATAACGAGTCCTTAAACTTTACTGTACGTCCGAAGATGGGATTAAGGGTAAACGGGTGAGCATTCCTAGCGAGGCGGGTATTGTGGGTGAATTCTTGAAGGGGCGGAATGTAGCTGGCTAACTCGCTAGAGTATTTTTTGTTAAAATAATGATAGAGACGCAACATTTCGTCGATGTTCAAGCGAGTCGATTGACTTCGCAGCATTATTATCACTAATAAGTTCTATCGCTCACTGTTGGATTCTATCTAATAGGTGCAGAGAGGAGCACCGGACCAGATAGGAGCGCCTTATATATTGTTGCCAGGTCAGTAGGGGTGAAATATTTCTTGCATCGCTTTAAGACATTTCGCTGCATTTGTGGCGATCTCGAATACGTGATCGTTCCAACTTAGTGTTGAGTTTATACACGTACCGAGGATGGAAAGCCGTTCAGTTTCAACAATGCAGGAGCCATTCATATATAATGGCAGGTTGTTTTGGGAACGCTTGAGTGACAGTAGACAACACTGAGTTTTGGAAGCTTTAAATTCCACTTTATTTTTTTACCCTAATCGATTATGCTGTCAAGATCGGAATTTAATGAGCTTAACATACGCTGTCGTTCCGAGTCAATGGCAGAAGATGAGTGACGAGAGCCAAGGAACAAATATGAAAAGGTACTGTCATTAGCGAAAGAGTGAATTGGATTAGAAGTTACAGACAGGAGATCATTTATAAAAATAAGGAGGTGTCGGAGACCAAAGGGACGCCTGGGGAACACCAGTATCAATATGGTGAATATCAGACTTGAACCCATCCAATACAACTTGTACTGAACGGTTCGAATAGTAATTTCTAATCCATTGAAGAAGAGATTCATCGACGCCAAAAGCACGCATTTTCAACAAGATAGCCTGATGCCAGACTCTGTCGAATGCTTTTGAAATATCAAGTGCAACGATCTTGCTTTCTCCTACATTGTGCAAAGATTGGTTCCATTTTTCGTTTAGATAAACCATCAAATCACCAGTCGACCTGTTGCTGCGGAAGCCGTATTGCCAGTCATTAAGAAGCTTCCGAGTTTCAAGATATTTCATAAGCTCACGATTTATCAGCGTTTCCATGACCTTGGAAAGTAGGGACGTAAGTGCTATGGGTCGGTAGGAGGTGGGTGATGATGGTTCGCCCTTTTTAGGGACAGGCTTGACAAATGCTGTTTTTCACTTACTCTAGAAGAACGGGGGGATAACATCCAGGCTGGCGGACTTGTGCACGTTTAGATCTTTAAGTATTCTTGTAACTGTACCAGTGCGAAAATGGACTTGTCCCATGGAATAATGTAAGCTCTCGAGTACAAGCGCGGACAGAGCGCAATGTGGAAGCGTTGAGATGGCTGCAAAGTGTGTTGGAATTGAAGACGAGGCAGAATTCTTTACGTTTTTCACAAATGACCAAACGTTTTTGCTGGCCTTGGGATAATGCAGCACTTTTTGCCTCAACATTTTATCATAGGAGAATTTAACACGTCTTATTATAGCCTCTTTGCAGCTCGAGTCGTACCACGCGTTTGTCTTCGAATGGATACTCTTCACTCTGTAAGGAATGAAGGATTTCATACCTGTTTTTGTGAGAAATAGGTCCAAGGTGGTATGATCTGCAATGTGTTGCCTCATTCACAAGATGGGTCAAATTGTTTACCTCAGCAATGATTTCAACATACCTTCCTTCGGGTGTTGTCTGGCCTGAATGTCGAAGCCAAGAAGAATTGTGCACATTGAAATCGCCCGCAATAACGACTTCAGTGCGAAGATACAGGGATAAAATTCTTGTAATGGAGTCGGATAGCGCATAAAACTCATTGAACGTTAAGTTTCTATCCAGGTTTGGACTTCTATAAATAAAGCAATAGTGGATTAACTGCTTCTGGGCATGGAGTTTTAACCACAGGAAATTAAATTCCGGATTGGCCGTATTGTAGTTGAAGTTGGTAAGCAAAAAATGGAGACCGCTGTGTGGGAAAAACAAAGGCACTAAGCTATACCCAGGTAGGTTCAAATCCGACAAGTTGGTATTCTTACCTACCTGTGTTTCACTTAGCGCCAAGAGAGCTGGTTTATAGCAGGAGAGGTAAACGTACACAGCAAAGCGATTTGCCACGAACGTTGCTCACATCAACCCGGAATTGCCCTCCCATATCAATCACAGACATTAAGTGAACCAACTGCTTATATGCAGCAGCATTGAAGGTATCATGGACCAGAGGGGCATGGACCTGTTCACGCGAGGTAACACTGTTGATTGGGCTCAACAAGGCGATCTGCCAACATTATCCTCGTTAGTGCACAGGTCAACTTGACATACAGCCTCCTCGCGGCTAACCATGGATAGTCACCACAACTTAAATAATGGGCCTGGCCTACTAGCCTGTGGATTGTGCGTGAGGGTAACTACCTCACCACGTAAAACCGATATTCTTCGGATAAGGACGGATCAACTGTTGACGACCCCAGCAAACGTTTTAAGGACTACGATTTTCGATTTTGCACATGCAATGTGAGGTTCCTTAACAGGCCACGTGCAGCCAAACAACTTGCGGATGTCCTTGACTGCAACAAAGCAGACATAACCACCATTCAAGAAGTACAATGGGATGGGCCCGGCAAAAAAACGATGAAAAACTGCGACATATACTACAGCGATTGCTATAGAGAGAGAAGGCAGCGCTTATTCGGATGCGGATTTGTTGTTCTAGGCTGACTTAGGCAAAAAGTCAGCGAACGCCTCATGGAAATCCGCATTAAGGCTAAGTTCGGGAATATCGGGACGTTTTTAAGATGCCAACAAAGAAGATGCCGACGAGGTGAAGATAGCAATATCCAAGATGAAGTCGAATGAAGCTGCTGGTGCGGACGGACTGTCCGCAGAACTATTTAAAGCAGCTGGAGATGAGTTGGTTGGGCGCATGCACCAGCTCATCTGTAAGATATGGGCGGAGGAAAGCATACCCGATGAGTGGAGTCTCAGCGTCATTTGTCCGGTCCACAAGAAAGGAGACCCCTTTGACTGCGCCAATTATCGAGGGATCAGTCTCCTTAACATCGCATATTAGATCCTCTCACTCTTGCCAATCGCTGTTTCTTTGGGCTCAAGAGGCAATTGAGTAATCAAGCGCTCTCTCGAAGGACTAAGCATCTACTGCTTCAACGATAACGATGGCTAGGCCATGTAGGGCGTATGGACACCACTGCTCCGGCCCGAAAGGTCCTTGATTCCGAGCCATTGGGACAACGCATCAGAGGACGGCCTAGGCTAAGGTGGCGCACACAAGTGGAGAAGGGCCTCAAACAACTTAAAGTGCGCAACTGGAGGCAAGTTGGTTGAGGCCCGCGTCCACCTCCACCCCAAGAAGAATCATAGACCACAAAAATAGACAAAATTTGTGAAGCACAAAAATTGGGCTTACAAAATGAATTCACATTGTACCAAGACAATGACCCAAAGCATAAAGGTTAGAATATCCGCATGTGGCTGCTTTACAATTGTCCTAAAGTGTTAAAAACTCCACCACAGTCACTAGATATTATTCCAATTGAAAATTTATGGTAACATTTAGACCAGCAACTTCGGAAATTGGACATAAGAAATGCAAGAGATATGAAGAAGAATATAATTCAGGAATGGGAAAAAATTACAACGGACACCACAAAAAAACTTGTCCAATCCCTGCCAAACAGATTGAAACATGTCATTTAAAAGTAAAGGATCTGCCACAAAATATTATTTTTTTTTTGTCAAATTAAAGTTACATGTACGAATATGAATTTGTTATCTGTTAATTGGTTTTATTTGTTTTTTAATTAAATGTTCTGGTTTTGTAGATGTACATTAAATCTTTGATTTCATAACCAAATAACACTAATTTTTTTGTGGTTCTTGAATAGATCGAATAATACGAATATGAGGTTGATTGATTAGATGTCTAGTTGTGCTCACTTCTTTTTCCTTATTAATGCACACTTTTGTGTATTAATCCTTTGTGTTTTTGTTTTAATAAAATTTCTTTGTTTTAATAACCAAGTATGTTTTTGGTTCCTAAGTAGCTAAAGATTTCAGATTTTTCTTTTCTACAACAAATTCGCAACTTACCGTAAAACTTAAGATAAATTGTTCAGGTGAAAGCAGCCGTATACCAGGTGAAGCGTCAAGATACAAATGTCTCGATAGGGAACATTTATTGTGAGCGAAAAGTCATTGAACAGACAACATCATATTTTTTCATCGTGTTGAAAATGTCGAATTTTGTATCAGAAAGTGATGAATTGCGGAAAGCATTCATTTTTTGTTTTCATTTGAAGAAAAGTGCTGACGAGTCGCATCGAAGATGCAAAAGATGGTTTCAACGGTTCAAAAATAATGATTTTGATGTGAGAAATGAAGAACGTGGAAGACCAACAAAAAAGTTTGAAGACGCCGAATTGCAAACGATATTGGATGGAGATGACACTTTGAGTCAAAAGTAAATGGCAGCAATGTTAAATGTTGCACAAGAAACAATTTCTGACCGTTTAAAAGCTATGGGAAAGATCCAAAAGTCTGGAAAATGGGTGCCGCATGAATTGAATGAAAGACAGATGGAAAACTCAAAAAAAAAAACACTTGTCAAATTTTGCTTCAAAGACACGAAAGAAAATCGGTTTTGCATCGGATTTTTACTGGCGATGGAAAATGGATTTATTTTAAGAAACCTAAACCGAAAAAATCATGGGTTAATCTGGGACAACCATCAACATCGACTGCAAAACCAGATCGATTCGGCAAGATGAAAATGCTGTGTGTTTGGTGGGACCAGAAAGGTGTGCTGTACCACGAGCTCAAAAAACGTAACCGTTAATACTGATCGCTACCGACAACAAATGATCAATTTGAACCACGCATTGATCGAGAAACGACCAGAATGAGCCAGAAGACACGGCCAGGTAATTTTGCTCCATGACAATGCACCTGCACACAAAGCAAAACCGGTTCAGGATACAATCAAAATACTTGGCTGGGAGCAGCTACCCCACCCGCCGTATTCACCAGACTTGGCTCCTTCCGACTACCATTTGTTTTCACCGATGGGACACGCATTGGCTGAGCAGCACTTTGATTCCTACGAGGAGATCGAAAATTGGGTGTCTGTGTCTTTAAAAGACAAACAATTTTATTGGCGTGGTACTCACAAATTTCCAGAAAGGTGGTCAAAATGAGTAGAAAACAATGGCCAATGCTTTGAATAAAATGTTTTTACTTTCCCATTAATAATTAGTGTTTTATTTTCCAAAACACTTTCATTTCATACCGGTATAGCTGGTAATCAGCTGTACAGTCGATCATCTCCCTCTTCATTGGTTTCTAGTTTCTACCAGGACTAAACTAACTTGTTTCAATATGGAAAACAGGAATCAATACAAGGAAAGGGGCCCTAGTCCCCATTTGGACTGTAGCGCCAACAATTATTATTATTATTATTAAAATGAAATTGGCAACGACTTATGTAAGTAGAACTGAAGCAAGATAATTTCGTCTTCTAGCGAAGATGAATCTGAGCAGAGTGTGGAGCCTCAATTCTTATGAGGTTTCAGGATAATCCAAAGAAATATAAGAAAGAAATATAAGCATGAGCTGAAAATGGAAAAAACTTTCCCGAAGAAATTCTGCATGGACATTCTTAAGTTTATATCACAAATCGTAAATTCAACGATTTTACTTCATTTTAACTTCTAGTTTCTGTTATATGTTCTTGATGATTCGTAATGTTGGAAATGACTCCTTGCCAAAGAAAACTATACATATTTCAAGGTGTGGATAGAACTGCGATCCCAACATTAAATCTTTTGACTCGGAAAAGGAAAACCAAGTCGGATACCTGTAGCAGAATTTCATTTGGTTGCGTTAATAAGCGCACTAATATGCGAATAGAACAGAAATGGGTTATTATAGATTTGGATACCCTATTGAGATTTATATTTGATTTGAAGTTTAAGTTTCAAATAATTTATTGAAAGATAATAATTTGTTGATAAAAAATAATTGGACAGATCTCAATTTATATTACTGCGTAGCCAAAGCAAAACGTGTTCAGCGATCTGTCAGCGGGACCTATTAGAGCTACAGATATTGCACTGTTAAATTAAAAAAATAAATTGAGTTTACTGATATATATATATACCCCATTTAAAATAATAAAATGTGAACATACGATTTTTTTTACACACTGGGAAATATCTCCAATGGTTTGTTTAGATTGTTTAAACCGCTTATTGGAGGAAAATGAAGCCTTCGAACATAAAACAGAAATTTATAAAGATACTTTACCCTTTGCAAGAGCCACATCGATACAAATTGAAGTTGTATCTAGTTTGACTATCAATTTTATTTATATAATTTACTTTGTATTAAATTTTAAACTACAAATTTCTTTCCGATCTTGAATTGTCCAGGGGTTATGTGGCATGTATAGTTTCAAAAATTCGCCTGCATCATGCGTGCAGTAAATAAGATTTCATACCCACAGTGAAGAAGGAGAACTTTGAACGACCAATTCATAAAATGATGTAATTTTAGAATTATTTTACGAATAGAAAATGTGTTTTAACATCCAATCAGTTATGGGAAGGAACCACTTAAATAATTATAATAGTGCAATATAAATAAATTTTAAAGTAATGGTCCAAACTTAATAATTTGTAGAGACTTTAATACAAATCATTATTTTTCGTCAGATGGCAAGCCCGACGTTGAGAATTGTGAAAAGCCTGTATAAAACAAGCGACAAAGTAAATTACGGATGCAAAGAAATTCAAATGTGTCCATATTTTCGTCATGAAGGCATTTCCCAAAGTTACCTAAAAGTGAAAAAATAGCTTTATCCTTATTATAAATGATGCATTTTTTAAGAATATTTATTATATGAGCCATTTGTTAATTCCAACTCATGCTTTGAATAAATTGATGGTTTAAGGTCATCAGAAATAAAACGCACGATAGTAGTTTATCCACATTGATTGGTGCTTTTTAATTTTACTGAAATTACCTTTTTATACATCTTTATAAGTAAACCTATATAAGTCTAGATTAATAAAGCGAACGATATAGTATATCATATACATGTATACCTCTGTATCTCTTAATCAATTATTATGTTTGTTCTTTGTTCTTCCTTTTGGTTTCGCACTTTAATAAAAAAGGATTGAACTTATTGAACAAATTTCTTTTAATTATTCATCGATCGACACAACGACTGAATGTATGAAGGAGTTGTGTTTCTCATGCTTAGTACTTGAGCTCAATTCTTACCATTTCTTCAGCAGGCTCCAATAGCAAAAATAGCAAAACGTCTGCGGACACAATTACGGTGCCCCTTCAGCGGTGGGTGTTTAACGGTGTTTAACGATTTTTTTTTTTATTTTATTAATAAGGTTGAACACGTCGTCACGGAGTTACAATTAGAACTAAACTAACTCAACTGAATTCAAACTAAATAAACTTCTTCGAATCATTCCACAGGTTTTATATTAAAAATGTATTTTATGCCTAATCTGCAGTCTGTAAATCGACGTTTCCCGTGGGAAAGGTATGCAGCTTGTTTGTGCAGGTGTCATATGATGCGCTTGTTTTGCTACTGCATGGAGCAGAGCGGATGCGCGTGTGGCTCGTTGGCGTCCGATGACAAATGCACTGGTTAGGTTTAAAGTTTTTTCAACACGCGTGTTGCTAATGGCTAGAGTCGGTGAGGCCGAGAGGTTCCGTAAAAATGTCGGATACCTTATGAATGGCGAGAGGGGCGGGACGTCTAGTTCCTACCGAAGGGAAGTGACGTCATCAACGTAACTCCTCTCCCTTAAGATTCTGCTCCGAAGAATCCATATTTTTTAGAATAATTCGCCTACTATCATTGCATTTGAGAAATATTGTGATAAATACTAAAGTTATTGTTACTAATATTATTGAAAAATGTTCTTATATGAATTTCTTCTGTGGAATAATTAGTAACAATTATGTCTATAGTTACATTGTTGTAATTAGGTATAATAATGTTATCGTAGAATATAACATTTTCATATTTAACGTTTTTATTTCTAATTTACAATTTTCAAATCTTAACAGAATGTTTCCCATAATATTTAGAGTAAAGTTATTACAATTATGTTGAATTAATGTGTAAGGAATGTTCTTAGTTATAGCAATATTATTATGAATTTGTTTTATTTCTACATTTTTATTCTCTTTGTAATGTTACTTACATTTAGGGTTATCTTTGAAAATATTGGCTATACAATCATCGTTTATAATTTCTTAGTCTTTAAATTTAATCGTATCGTTTATGCATTTGTAATTAAAGCGTCCATCCGTTATGAACTGGTTGTATGATGTTACTATTTCTAAATTGTCTTTATTAGGGATAGGTTCAATTAAAACTTTACAAAAATGTTCATTTGAATAATTTGGAATAAGTAATATGAATATTATTTCATTATCTTATAATACAAGAGAACTTTTCATACTACTTAATTTGTCAATTGTTTTATTGAAGTTTGTTACTTCTTTGGGAGATAAAATATCTTTCCCTAAAATTCCGAGTTTAATAAGCAGTTTTCAGTTTCTTTCACTTTTCTAACTTGTGCCCTTAATAGATTAATATCGTATTCGATGTGAAATGCCTGTTGCGTACTAATAATTCTTGAAAATTGTTTGTTTATAGAGTTGCCAAAACTTAGTTTTTTTTTCTCTTTATTAAGTAATCTTCCCAGGATATAGATCCATTTATAAAGTCAATAAGTATTTTATTTGTCGTGGAGTGGATCGTTTAATTATATATCCTTACAGCTTTCAAGACTTTATTTCGCAATGTGTCTCTATTACTGTCATTGGCGTTAAATGCTCTGATATGTTCATTGAGAGAAGAATAAAACCTCTTAATATCGGAATTTCCAGTCTTATGATAAGGTGTTGTAACATAAAGTTCTACATTATTTTCTTTCAAATATTCTTTAATAACGATTGAAGAGAATCCTGACTCGCCGTCTATTGCTATCCTGTTTGGAGTACCTAGTTCTGCAAACCTATATTTCAATGCGTTAAGTAAAGCTATCCGTGACCTATGCTTTATTTCGTGTGCGGTTACGTGTTTGATAAATTTATCATTAATTGTAACGTACATCAGATTTATATTTGCATACCAAATATCGATATGAAGTATTTGGTTTTGTTTGGTTGGAGTTTCTGTGATTTTAAATGGAACTTTATAAGGAAACTTTTCGTATTTTGACTTGTTACATATTTCGTAATTATTTATATATTGTTGTATTTACTCTTTTAATTTAGGTGCATAATAAACATATTTTATTTTCGCGAATGTTTCATTGATACTTCTATGATTCAAAAGTTGATGGGTTTTTTTTGATAACTACTGCTTATTTTTCCTATTCTTCAATATCTCCTAAAATCTTGAATAAATTCCTACTTTTCCTTTGGGTTGTACAATTTTTTTCATAATGTCTAAAATTAAAAACTCGTTATACGTTTTTAAATTAATTACTATTCTCTTTTTTCCGAATTGAGTGTATATTATATAGTTATTAATATTTTCGGTATTGTTAAGAATTATTTGTGTTTTGTATAAGTTCATTGGGGTTTCGACAATAAGAATGTGATCATTGCTGTCTTCATCAGCGCTGTGGATTGTTGCCATCGTCTATAGTTGCTCTAATTGTCCTTCGCTATTTTCATTATTATAAATTTCCAATCTTGAAAGACCATCGGCGACTTGATTGTCTTTGCCTTTCACGTACTCTATGTCAAAGTTAAATTCTTCTAGTTTGACTTTCCATCTTTGCATCTTGGCATTTGTTTCTTTTATTGAACTAAGCCAGACTAGGGAACGATGATCAGCTCTTATTGTGAATTTTCGGCCATATAGCTTCTTCGCCTTCTTCGGATGGCGCTACAATCCGGGGTGGATCTGGGCCTCAACCAACAGGCCTCTCCAGCTAGCACGATCTCTTGCCAGCTGCCTCCAATTGCGCACTCCAAGTTGGTCGAGGTCCTTTTCCACTTGTGTGCGCCATCTTAGTCTAGGACGTCCTCTGTTGCGTTGTCCCTGTGGTTTGGAATCGAAGACTCTTCGGGCCGGAGCAGTGCCGTCCATACGCTCTACATGGCCTAGCCACCTTAAACGTTGTATCTGTAGACGCTTGACCAGGCTCATGCCGCCGCACAGCCCATACAGTTCGTGGTTGAATCTTCTCCTCTAGATGCCATCAACGCAAACAGGACCAAAAATCGCACGCAGAACTTTTCTCTCGAAGAGACCAACGGCTTCCTCATCCGCTTTTAGTAGCGTCCAGGTTTCTGCGCCGTAAAGCAGGACTGGGATGATCAAGGTGTTGTACAAAGTCACTTTGGTCGTTCTGGAGAGGGCTTTATTACTCAACTATCTCTAAAGCCCAAAGAAACTGCGCTTGGCAAGAGTAATTCTTCACTTGATTTAGGTACTGATGTCGTTGTGCCTATTCACCGCGGAGCCGAAAAAGACGAAGTCCTTGACTACCTCGAAGTGTCTGCTGCCCATAGTGACGCTCTGTCCGAGACGTCGATGTTCTGCGTCCTTCTTCGATGACAGCATATACTTCGTTTAGCCGTCGTTTACCACTAGTCCCACTTTAGCCGCTTCCGCTTCGATGCTAGCAAACGCCTCATTGACGGCTCGCTGAGTTCGGCCGATCACGTCAATATCATCCGCATAAGCTAGCAGGCAGGAGTGGCGTATAAGATTTTAGCCGTAAGATAAAACAGTTATCCGGCGGTTAAATGGACAACTGGTGGTAGAGTCGCAGTCTATGCTAAGAATTTGGAAGATTTCTGCAGACTTCTAAACGGCGGTGACGACGCAAATACCGCTGTTAGGCAGAATGTTCCACTCAATTTGGACGACGATGGACAAGAATTCCGTCCCCCCGACTTCGACGAGGTCAAGATAGCAATATCGAGACTGAAGTCGAACAAAGCTGCTGGTGCGGACGGACTATCCGCAGAGCTGTGCAAAGCGGCTGGGGATGAGCTGATTGGGTGCATGCACCAGCTCATCTGTGGGATATGATCGGAGGAAAGCATGAACGACGAGTGGAATCTCAGCATCGTTTGCCCGGTCCACAAGAAAAGAAAACCCCTTCGATTGCGCCAACTACCGAGGGATCAGTCTCCTTAACATCGCATATACGATTTTCTCTGCCTTATTGTGTGAGGGCCTGAAACCATTTGTCAACAACGTGATAGGTCCTTACCAGTGTGGTTTCAGGACAGGGAAGTCCACAATCGACCAGATCTTCACATTGCGGCAGATCCTGGAGAAGTCCCAAGAAGTACAAATTGACACCCACCATCTATTCGTCGATTTCAAGGCCGCGTACGACAGCGTGCCGTACGCACGTCCAAATTGAGTGAAACATTCTGCCTAACAGCGGGATTTGCGTCGTCATCGCCGTTTAGCAGTCTGCAGAAATGATCCTTCAAGATTTTCAGCACCGACTGCGATTCTACCACCAGTTGTCCACTTTGGTCCCGTCAGGCTTCTGTCCGAGGTTTGTAACCGCCGGATGACTGTTTTATCTTGCGGTAAAAATTTCGGACGTCATTCCTGCCATGACATCTCTCCATTTCCTCGACCGCGCGCTTCTCGTGCTCTTTCTTATTTCTTCTGAGAAGCCGGTTCTCTTCCCTTCTTCTTTGTTTGTAGAGCTGACAAACAGCTCTCGTCGTTCGATGCAGCGTTGCCTTGTATGATTCTTGTTTGGCTGCATATTTTACCCATGCATTCAGCAAACACGGAATTCATTAAGCGTTGAAATGTCGCAGGCGCATTTTTAAGGCCAAATGGCATACGATCGAATTCGTAATACCCGTTATCGCTTGAAAATGCCGTTTTTTTAATGTCTTCTTCTTCGATTTCGATCTGGTGGAAGCCTTTAGCTAGATCGAGTGTAGTAAAATACATCGATTTGCCGAGTTTATCGAAAATATCTTCGATATTAGGTATCGGGAATTTATCGTCTATCGAAACTTGGTTAAGTTTTCGGTAGTCGATAACGATTCTCCACTTCTGTTTACCAGATGCGTCCTTATTTTTAGTGACGACCCAGATAGGATTAGAGTATGGTGAGTCACTGGGTCTTATATCGCCCTGATATAGCATCTTCTTAATTTGTGACCTAACCTCATTTCTGTGTACTTCAGGATACCTATAATTCTTTGTGTAGATGGGAACCTCATTCACCGTTTTAATATTGTGCTTAATGGCATTAGTGAATGACAGGTCAGTTTCTTCTTGGTAGAATATTGAATGGTACTGACGAATAAGATTTGTGAGTTCTTTTTTTTCTTAAGTATTTAGGTGACTGCATCTGATTTGTGTCTTAATCGGATCTTTACCTGTATAGTACATCTCTGGTGGTGGCATAGCTTTCTTATAGTTTTCAATTGTCATCTGCTCTTCACCTTGATTAAAATAAATTGGAATTTCTTCATCGTTAACAATAAGAAGTCTCCCCTTGTAATCAAGAATCGCTTCTATGGGTAACAAAATATTGTTGCCTATCAATATCATTAAAAGTGTTATGAAATTTGTATTTAAGGAACTCTACTTTGTCCCGAATTCCTTGAATAGAGGGATTCTGACTTTTCTATCTACGTATATGGGTGTACGAGTGGTTAATATTTTAATTGGTATATTAAGATTAATTTGCCATTTGGGGATTAAGAATACTGGTTTCTGAACCAGGTTCAATCAGTATTGTTAGTTTAAAATTTGTATTTCTTGTATTTACGACTAGGTATATAGGGAAATCGACTACACTGTTTCCTTGCCGAAAATCCGGCCTATTTCTGACGTGTTTACTTGCCTAGACATAGCCCATAAAGTATCCATTGGCTCAACTTCGTTATTGCTGATTCTTCGATTTTCACTACGATTTGGTAGATTATTTATACCGTTACTATTGTATCTGTAATTTATTGGCTGGTTTTGCTGTTATTCTGTCTAAAGTTATTTGATCTATTCTGTAAGCTTCTAAATATTTCTGAATGTGAAGTAAATTTATGGTGCCTATTGTTTTGAGGATTTCTATCATTATGTCGTCCTTGGTTTCTAGTGTATGCATATCCTGTCTCAAAGATTATTTGCATAGCTTCTTCTAAACTTCCTGGATTCCTCCAATACAAAAGACCTTTCATGGACTCAGGAATTTTGTTGAATTGATTTGGATTACTTATTTTAACTTTATTGTTTAGCCTTCGTAATGTTGATTTGATATCAGTATAGAAATCTTGGCAATGTGTTCTAAATAGGGTGGCTCTAAGGTAATCATATAATTATTCTACAGATTTTTTATCGCCAAAGTATTGAAAGAATAATTCCTTAACTTCTACCCAATTCTTTACTGAATTATTTATTTCTATTGCTTCGCATGCTCCGTTTATAAGTCTACTCTTAATTATGTCAAAAAAATCAATTGACTCGGTTCATCAAATTTTGCTAACGTGGGATATATATATATTCTATCTACCAAATCTATGAAATTGTATAAGTTTTCTCTACTTCCGTGTGGAAGGTTATTTAGATATTTTACCGGGTCTAATGTTAATGAAAGAGGGGTTACCATTTGTTAAGCTGTTGTTGTTGCTGCTGCTGTTGTTGGTGGTGGTGCCATTTTTCTTTGTTGGTCGAAAAGTCGGGATCTCTTTAATTTATCCTGGACTGTTGTAATGTTGTTTACAGCCAGTTTTTAATGAAATTGCACACTAATCTTTTCAGCTTATTTTTGTTATTTACACTCTAACTATTTTATTTATTGTTTTTTTTTATTCAGATCCACACCTATTCTTTAACACTTTGGTTATTTTTTGGTAGTTGGATGCGCGTGTGGCTCATTGGCGTCCGATGACAAATGCACTGGTTAGGTTTAAAGTTTTTTCAACACTCGTGTTGCTAATTGCTAGAGGGGGTGAGGCCGAGATGTTCCGTAAAAATGTCGGATACCTTATGAATGGCGAGAGGGGGCGGGGCGTCTAATTCCTACCGAAGGGAGGTGACGTCACCGACGTAACAACACCTTCTTGGTAGCTCCGGTGCAGCAACCTGTTATTATTTTTTTGTTTTTTTTTGCTTTTTTTTATTCATTTATAATGTTTTCTTAAACACTAGACAAAAATACTTAAACTAGATTACCTATCTAATCTATTGATCTTAGTTCTAGCCTACTGAGTTCTAACAAATACTCTAAGCTAACCTAGGTTTATTTTGTTTTTTCCTTTACGTCTTCTTGAATTCATTGTTTTTTGTTGTAATTATCCTAATTTTGTTGTTAATTTTCCCCCAAGAAAGTTAAGAAAAAAACTTGGGGATTATATTATAAACTAAACTTAACTTAACTTAATACTAAGATTAAAACCTATGCTAAAATTAAAACTAACTACTAGTAACTTACGTCTAGGCTTATTCCAACCTAACTATTTATTCGGCTTAACTATGCCCGTAATAAGATACGAAGCGTGCACCATGACGTACATATGTGTTATTTACATGCTTTACATATATATCTAATACGTCACAGTGCACCTTTTTTTTGTTTGTTTGTTTTTTTTTGCTTTTTTTTTGTTATTTTGTTTTGTTTTATTTTTTTTTTTGTGAAATGCCTACAAATTATCTTAGCCTATGTAAGTTGGCCCCAATGACTCAACTATCCCGTTTTCACCTTACGAAGCTAGCGGCATCAAAAGCTGGTTTTCAAACTGTTGGTTTAATCCATGGCACGAGCAGTGTGAGTCCGAATCAACTTAATAATAAAATTATCTATCCTTATAAGGCTTGCCTCGTTGTACAGAACCTCATTGGGGTAGAATTTTTTTTTATTGATATTCAGGTGTTCGATATAAACGAAGGCAGGCCTGAAGGCACCGCCATTTTCCTTTACGTCTTCTTTGCAAACCATTTTTTATATGGAAGACAGTTGCTGAAATTTCGTTGCCATTTTTCACAACAAACTTTCTGCTGTCACCATGTCATAGATCATATATAGCAATGTTTTATTAATGCCGAGCCTGCCTAACTTTAGGAAGAGACCTTCTAGCCATACGGTGTCGAACGTCTTTTCCATGTCAATCAGGCGGGCTCCTGTGCACTGTGTTTTGTTTCTATTCCATTGAATGTCGGAAGCCAATTTTGACGCGGCATGAATGGCTTGGGTCTTATTCCCATTTATTTTAATCTTCCAATCTGAAAAATATTCCACTGAGGTAGCAGCAGCTTGCAGATTATTCAATATGATACAACCCAACTCATTTAAGCTGTTCAAAGTTAGAAATATTGGGGAAGTCGGCAACAAACATGATGTAAAGAATGGGGCCCAATACAGACCCTTGAGGAACGCCAGAATGTACTGACTTAGTTGTTGAATAGCTTTTATTAACAAATACCTTAAATGTTGTATTGTCTAGAAAGCTTTTTAGCAATTTGATGAGATAAATGGGACAACCAAAATTCAGGAGCTTACATATAAGTCATGAGTCAAATGCTTTTTCCACGTCGAGTAGTCCCATTCCTGTCTGTAGCCTGTTGACAAGCTTTTGTTTTATATGTTTATATATACGAAATACTTGGTGAGATGTACCATGACCTTGCTAAAAACCAAATTGATGGTTTGGTAATATACCGGCCTCTACAGCAAAATTTAGAAATTTTTCTTTTATGATATTTTCAAAAATCTTACTTAACCCACTGAACAAACTTATTGGTATATTGGCTATAGCTACTAGCATCACTTAGGGGTTTTCTAGGCTTTTGGATGGGGATAATTTTATATACTTTCCATTCAGTTGGAAAATATTTCAATTTGAGGCATGAATTTATTATAAAGCACAGAAATACGATGCCTATTGTAGGAAGTTGCTTGAGAACAATATTCCTGACTCCATCCATCCCTCGGGACTTCCGATTTCGGACTTCCCTCAGATGAAATTGTAGATCGTCGGAATTAATGAAGTACCTGTCAGGTACACGATCTGTGTTTGATACGATTATATTTAGTACGTGTTGTACTTGAGGATCCATACGGCTTGGTGTTGGAAGTAAGGGATTGTTAAAACTGTTATAAAAAGTTTCAGCAATGACTTCGGATTTTTCTTCATCGGATATGTATACAGAAGATAGTGTTTGAAAATGGGGAATAAATTTATTTTTGTTCCTTAAAAGTTTTGTTACATTTCAGAAGGGGTTTACTATTTTTGTCAAGTGTACAAAGCCGCTCATTCCAAGATGAATTTCTAAATTTAGAAACTTCTGCTTCTATATTGTGTTTCAAGAGATTCATACGTGCATGAAAGGTCTGCTGCCATTGCCTTCTACAATAATTTCTTTCTCGGAATAATTTTAGTATGTATCGTGGAAGTACGGTGGTTCGCACAGGTACGTTTTTTTAGGAACAGCCTCTGATGTGCTTTCCAATATAAAAAGTGTTAAATTTTCTATATTGTCGTCTATTTGCGTAGTACTAGTTATATCATCTAGACAAAGTGATATATTTTTACCGTGTTTGGCGTTCAAATCCCCGGCTACTATAAAGAAGTTTTCCGAGTTTAAGTAGAGGCTGGTGAAAAGAGCCTCGAGCTCAGAGAGAAAGTTAGGGCTTTGAGGTTCTGATGCGTAGGCAGCGATCACAAATAACGTCTTTACGCACATCATTGCTATATATATTACCTTATGATAAATGTTACTTTTAATCAAGAGTGCGACCGCGCCACCTCGAGTGGATTGGAGTTGGTCTTTTCTTATAATATGGTAATTTTTGTACCTGAGATTGCACGTCTGGTTTAGCTTAGTTTCGCTAGCCATCAGCACGTCAGGATTGTGGGCTTGCAACAAATTAGAGAGCGATAGTTGTCGTTCGATCCTTATCAGAGAATATACATTCACTGCAAGGATCTTAAGTGTTCTAACCTCGCGTGAGCCCATTATATCTGAGCGTGCTTGTTTGCAGGCAGCTGAGAGAAGAGGAAATCTACTCTAGCCATCTGCGTAAGGAAACTCTTCTGTAGTGCGACCATCTGTTTCTCTGGAAGACATTACATACCTTATGGGGGGCTCTGCCCCGGGTTGCTTGGCAATAGGGGCCGAGGCACCCTTAGGCACTGTCTCTTGTGCCGGTTGTCTACCTGACACCATTTGGGCGTAGGAGATACCAGGGGTAACAGAAGTAGCAACATCGCGGCCTACTGGCCTGGCTTCAACTTTTTTTTTTCTTTACATACTTTACTCTCTGGCGGAGCTCTTTGATTCGTGGACATCCTAAATAAGTTGCAGGAAGTCCATTTCCTCCGCAGAGTACACATTTGAGGAGCGCCTTATCCTCGACTTTTTCCGTCCCTAAAGGGCATTCCTCTTCGTTGTGGCTGAAGGTGCATCGTGCGCAGCGGAACTCCATATTGCAGTTCTCCGCGACGTGCTCCAGCCTTCTGCATTTCGCACATTGAAGGACGTGGTCAGTCTTTTTTAATTTTTCCCACTTTACACACAGACCACCTACGAAACGGATTTTTCGTAGTTTGTCAGTTTTAGTGCCGTGGGATACCTGAACTAGGAAGAAGAGAAGTGCCTTCTTCTTCGGACCTCGTCGCGCTAAACTAGGCGCAGCTTGTAGGGAAGGACCTTCGGGTCAGTAGAGGGTTTTTGTATCTTTGAGGAGCAAGGTCTGTGGCCTCTCTCCTCTTGGAGTGTACGTGTAGAAATCAGCGTTCGAAGCCGCTAACTTCTCTTTTAAGAATTTAAACCCGTCTATTGATAGGTAATGGATCCTGTGTATTTGTGGTGATTTGTACTTGATATTATATGTCTTATTTCCTAGGGCCAACTTACATAGTGTCTCTAGTTCGTCAGTCCCCATATTGAAGACATTGATGGGTGGGCAGCGTACCTTGGAGTTCTGCTGCTGTTGCTATGGATCCTTTTGTTTCTGCTGCTGTTGATTCTGCTGCTGTTGCTTCCGCTGCTGTTGATTCTGCTGCTGTTGATTCTGCTGCTGTTGATTCGGCTGCTGTTGTGTCTTTTGCGTTTTCTGCTGTTGCTTCTTCTGCTGTAGTTGTTGTTGTTCCGCCTTCTGTTGTTTCTGTATCTGTTGCGTCTGCTTTTGCTGCTGCAGTTAAAGTTCCAGTTGAGCTGTCTGCAAACATTGCGCTGCCTTTGATGTGGAGGGCAGCGATTCTTCAGGTTTATGCAGGTTTTCCTTCTCCTGTTGCTTTTGCTGCCTCTTTTATCGCAGCTTTAAGAGTTCCTTTTCCTCTTCCTTGTGTTTGGCTGCTTTCTTGGCAGCTTTCCTCGCCGTAGACTGCTCGTAGAGGAACTTGATGTGAACGTCAAGTTTTGCCCTTTCCTCATTCAGTCTCTTTAGTTTTTTCTCCTCCTCCTTGATTGCCTCCTCCTCATCGTCGGCGTCCGATGTGGCGAGCACTTTGAAATGAGAATCGGCATTCATTCCCCTCCGATTCACATTGAAGGGCAAAAATATCGGTTATTTGCTTGTTTGTTTGGTTTTGTGTCTTTGGCAATGTTTTTTAGGCCGACACCGATTCGCCTGTATTCAGTGCGACCATCTCATCGTCTGACGGCATTGTTGTCGCCCGATGCTTTGTTTGAATAGAGTGAATAGACAAAAGTACTGACTTTTTTCTCTATTTCAAAACCTTGAGCTTATATTTCCCAGAAGCCGAAACACATGCGTACTCCACGGGGTTTGTGAACGACTGGGTGCAGCAACCTGTACTGATTACAGTTCTTTCCATCAAGCACAAACTCTCAGCACGCGAAAAACGAAGTCCGCTGCTATCTCTTCTTTGCTCCTGCGAATCGGGGAGGCTGGCAATGACGATAGTATGACTGACACAGAGTGTAAACAATGCAAAGATCAACTGTGGGCGCTGACTGCAACAGAGAATGTTTGCTTCAAGAAAACGGAACCTTTATGGCGAAGCACTCCTCACAGCAATCTCTAGAGTGGCTGAGCAAATCTGTGCTGCAGATCTCCCCCAGGGAACAACCACGTGCTATCTCTATCCCGGGAATACGGGGGATGTGATGTCGCGTTTTCAGAACATTGTCTAGAAACCAAAAGGTGGAGAGTCTTCTCCCATAAGGAGAGTAAGAACCGGGAAAACAGAGACTCGTTGTGGGCCTAGACTAAACTTCGGTTGGGACATATCCCTACCTGCATCTAGAAGGATGGAATTCAACTTCATTTTCAAAATGAATCCCAAAAGGGATGACACCCACGGTAGATTTCTATGCCAAATTAATCCATCATTCTTAGGTTGCTACTTCAAATCAATGTAGCAGACTTTACATGATAGAGATAAACTCCCACACAATATCCATACTGAGAACTTGAATTATAGTGGCGAATCCTTCCCTAGCAACCAAACTTGGACAATTCGACGGAAAAAAATTTGTTTGCCGTGTTTCTAAGCTATAAAGTAAATGGAGCATAACATTGTTTTTGCCCATCATCCCCTACGATTCCGTCCTTGTTTACCACCAGCAAAGCGTTAGCGGAACCGGTAGAGTACCGCTAATCGAAAAGATGGGCCTAGTTATCTGTTGTGAGGCTAATACTCAGAACCACCTGTGGGGCGACAGTAACTGCAACAAGAGAGGATCACATCTTCTAGATATCAATATATAGTTTGGCCTGAGCATCTACAATATTGGCCACCAGCAAACCTTTGTTATGACAAGATGACAGGAACTAATCGACTTAGAGCTATCCAACAGATATCTTATGATAATCACTGACTGGAAGTTCTGTCGGAAGTGTCTATGTCAGACCATAGTTCTAAATCGAATGTGAAACCACAAGGCTCATACTTGAGACTTACTTCCCAGAGAACCAGAGTACATCCAGCTTCAAATAAGAACCAACTCTTGGAACTGGGGATGGGTTGATAAACATTACACGCCGAGGCTCGTAATTATGATTGTTTTGCCTAAAATATGAAGCTATCAAATACGCTGTCGCGTCTTTGACCGATACCATATACGCAGTTCTGCTGCAAAAGGGCGTAAACCTACTAATATTGGCTCTGAATATAATTTTCACTGCCAGCTTTACGCGTACGTTCCGAACGAATTAAGCACAGTTAGGGTAGCTTTCATACAGTAAACTTTTAAAGGGACTAATATCTCGCCAAAAACGTCAGGTTTTATAATCTTACTTCCTCCATTCTGAAAACCTTGGAGAGGCTGGTCGAACTACATGTGCGCAAAAATACTCTGAGAACATACCCTCTATCTCAGTTGCCTATAAGTGCTGAAAATCTTATGAGACTGCGCTTCAAAACTTCGTTGGCAGAACTGAAAGTGCACTTGAAAGGAAAGAATATGCGCTGAGTATATTCATTGACATAGGTGTCAAATAGATCTAATACCCATGCCCAGGTTTATGCAAATAATGTAGCCGCTGTCGTCACCGGACCTTGTCTACCTGCTGTGCGTGCATGTGGGCAGGCGACTCTAGACATGATCGATGATTGTTTACTAGGAATGGGCTTTTAATCAATCCCCTTAAAACCGAGGTTTTTCTCTTCGCAATAATGAGGAATCTGATTGGTCTGATTAATCTAGTTCTTAAAGGTGTCACAATTCCCTTTTCCGATTAAGCTTAATATCTAGGTATTATCCTTTATAATTTTTTTTTTTTAACAATATAAATTGAGACTTTTTTTTTTTGTTGGAGGTTTGGATCAACTACACTGGAGCACTCAGACTCAAATACTGGTCCATTGTACTACCAGGCAGTAACCTTCATTTAATGTAATTTCTTGGTTTTCCGAAAAAAAACCAAGATGCGCTTCTGTGATATAGAACTTAGGTTTTCAGTTCCCACCACATCAGCGCCAAATAACCGCCACCTGATACGAGTGAAGGCAGGACACTGACAGAGAAAGTGCTCTGAAGTGTCTTCACCTTCTCCACAGGCGTCGCAGAGAGTGACATCACTAAGCCCAAGCCGACTCAGGTGCTTAGCGAAGGTAAAGTGTCCCGTTAATACGCCAACAAGTCTTCTGCACTCGTTTCTGTCTAGGGATAGCAGAAAAGAAGCGGATTTCTTGCAGACGTTTGGGAGCATACTCTTGGTCACCCTGCATCCTGGAGAGTCACGCCATCTCTGGTTGTGCTGTAGGGATACCCAACCATCGATGGAGGCCCTGACCAGGGACGCGGGTAATCCCAAGGCGGGTTCGGGTCCTACGAAAGCCTCTGCTGAACCTAGCCTAGCTAGTTCATCGGCAGTTTCGTTTCCCAGGATCCCGTGATGACCAGGGACCCAGACAAGTCTTAGCGAATTCAGCCTGCCAACCGAATTGAGGGAAGACTTGCATTCCTGAACTATCTTGGAAGTGGTTAAAGGGTTGAGTAAGGCCTTGAGCACAGCTTGACTGTCGCTGCAGACGCAGATACTTCTTCCCTTCCACCTATTCTTCACAATGTAGTTGGTGGCCATTAGGATCGCGAAGGCTTCCGCCTGGAAGACCGACGCGAAGTTTCCTAAGGAGGTGTGAAGTCTAATGCTGTCGTTTTCCACGAAGGCTCCAGCTCCAGAACCCTCCGTTGTCTTGGAGCCGTCCGTGAAAATCCGACTACATTCCTTTCCCGGTTCAGTTTCTGGCCACAGCCAGTCCAGGACACGTGGAAAGTCGACTTTGTAAAAGCGTCGCAACTGTGTTATTGGCGACCTCGCATCAGACGGCATGTCCATGAGAGTAGTATCATAGGAGATGCGGTGTGCGAGGTCATTAAAGCTCCAGTGCGAGTGGAACCAAAGGCCATTCCTTTTTAGTCGGGAGATGGCCTTGAGTGTACATTCCATGATGTGGTGATCAAGGGGGGGGGGGGGGGGGGGGGAGATTAATCAGAGCATCAAGAGCAGAGCCAGGCGTGCTGAGGAAAGCCCCTGTGCAGCCGAGACAAACTGTTCTTTGAAACTTGGTGAAAGCGGCAGTCACGTATTTACGCGAAAGCTTGTTCCACCAAACGACTGATGCATAAGAGAGGAGTGGTCTTATCATTGCCGTATAGATCCAAACGGATCTTTTGGGTGATAGACCCCAGGTTTTGCCGAAATCTCCCTTGCATTGCCAGAAGACTGACAGCGCCTTGGGGGTTTTCGTCTCAATGTGTCTTTTCCAGAGAAGTTTAGTGTCCAGGATAACACTTAGATATTTGGCTTCATTGGAAAGTGGGATATTGACGCCTTTAAGTACCAGTCGAGTCAAACCAGTTATATTCCTCCTTCTCGTAAAGAGAACAACCTCAGTTTTAAGAGGGTTGACGGAAAGCCCATTCCTGGTACACCAGCTATCGATCGTGTCAAAAGCCGCCTGTCCGCGTGCTCTGACGGCCGCAAGATATGGTCCGGTAACCAATACGGCTACGTCGTCTGCATAAGCCTGGGCATAGGTGCTAGAACTATTCAAAACGGAAAGCAGAGAATCAACCAGCATGCACCATAGGAGGGGAGACAGGACCCCGCCTTGGGGGCAGCCCTTGTTAACCTCCGACATTACAAACTTGTCACGCTCCACCTCCGCGATTATAGTCCTGTTCATTAGCATTGCTCTTATCCACAACACCAATGATTCCTCTACGCCGTGATACCTGGCCGCGTTACACATGCCATCAAAAGTTGCATTGTCGAAAGCTCCCTCTATGTCGATGAAAATGCCCAGTGCGTAGTCTTTCCTGTCAAGTGCACTTTCAATTCTACCGACGAGATTTTGAAGTGCCGTCTCGCAAGATTTTCCGCGCTGGTAGGCATGTTGCATTTGAGATAGAGGGTGTCATCGCAGAGCGTTTTTGCGCATGTGCAGTTCGACCAGCCTCTCCAAGCATTTTAGCATGAAGGAGGTGAGACTGATAGGCCTGAAGTTTTTGGCGAGTGAATAGTCTCCTTTACCAGTTTTCGGTATAAAGGCTACCCTCACTGTACGCCAGGTACTTGGAATGTATGCCAGCGCGAGGCTGGCAGTAAAAATTCTTTTCAGAGCCGGCAGTATAGGGTCTATGCCCTTTTGCAGCAGTGCTGCATATATGCCATCGGTGCCGGGTGACTTGAAACCATCAAAAGACGCTACAGCGTACTTGATGGCTTCATCAGTTACGACGAGCGATGAAATATACCAGCTTCTGCGAGTAGAATTTGTCTGCTCGTCCCCAGTTTCGGAAATCGGCACTGGTTTTGAGCCAACTGTGATCCGGTTCCCAGGGAAATGAGTCTGAAGCATGAGTTGGAGGGTCTTTAGACTCGGTGTAGGTACCGTCTGGTTTTCTTAGTGTGTCCAGCCTCACTGCTTTGTCCCTTTTGAGGACTTTCACTAGTCTGCTGGTTTCACTGAGTGTTTCTATTTTCCCACAAAAATCTTTATAAGAGACACTTTTCGAAGCTCGAATAAGTCTTTTATATTCTTTTTGTTTTAATCGATACGGGTCCCAGTCCTCTTCCAGATTGGTCTTAAGTGACCTATTCAGAAGTTTTCTGATTTCCTTGCGCTTTCTCTGCAATTCCGAGTTCCACCACGGAACAGGGGTTCTGCAGGGGTGTTTTTTGACTGGGCATGTCAGTTCGAAGCATTGGGTTAGGGTGTCATTCAGGTTCCGAACTGCCACCTCAACCTTGTACCTCGTTCTGAGTTTTGGGAGAGGCACCGTGCGACTTGCAAACTCTTCCCTAAACTATGGCCAGTTTGTTCTCCTAGGGTTCCTGCTCCTCTGCGAGATATTGGTTTCGAATTCAATTCGGAACTCTATGTATCTATGGTCCGACATGGACACTTCCGACAGAACTTTCCAGTCTGTGATCTCCTTGAGATATCTATTTGACAACGTTAAGTCAATCACCTCCTGTCTTCTTGTCGTGACAAACGTTGGTTGCGATCCAACGTTGTTTATGGTCAAGCCAGATGAAAGTGCGAAATCGAGAAGATACGACCCTCTTCTGTTACATTTGCTGCTGCCCCAGAAGATGTTCTGAGCATTAGCGTCACAACAGATAACGAGACCCATCTTTTTCGATTCGCAGTACTCTACGAGTTCCGCTACTTCCCTTGGTGGAGGTGGTAGAACGGGATCGTAGGGGAAGTAGGCCGAAGCCATGACAAAATCATACCATGAACTGCCTGATTTGTAGTTTATAACCGCAGCAACTAAATCTTGCCCACAGAATTGTCCAAGCTTGGTTGCTGGGAAAAGATTCGGCACAATAAGACAAGCTCTCGGTCTTTCCGATCGCTCATCGTAGAGTGGGGAAAAGCCTCGTAGACTACCAAGGCCACAGATGCGATTTTTCCACACCCATGGTTCCTGGATAGACACGATGTGTGATTTTGTCTTCATCATGGAAATTGAGACTTACATTCAACCTTAAACCACTTTAGGTAATTTCTCGTCGGCCTTCTAGGGAAAACGTATCCAATCATTATGGTCGCTAAGTATATTGTGAAGAATGTGTGGAAGGGACGAAGTATCTGCGTCTGTAGCGAAAGTCAAGCTGTGGTTAAGGCCTAACTCAAGCCTCTAACCACTTTCAAGATAGTACAGGAATGCAAGTCTTCCCTTGATTTGATCGGCAGACTGAATTCGCTTAGACTTGTCTGGATCCCGGGACTCCACGGGATGTTGGGTCAACGATTGGGTCTCCCGACAGCACAACCAGAGATGGCATGACTATCCAGGATGTCCACTGACTCCAGACAACTTGATGGCATACAAACGAGGCATTTCACATTCGCTAGAAACTTAAGCGTTCTTAGTGACGGTATCCTATGCGACTTCTACAGGAAAGGTGAAGACACTGCAGGGCACTTTCTCTATCAATGTCCTTTCAGGATCTTGAATCGGGATTGGTCCCCCCTGTTTGGCGCTCATGTTGTGGTTCTTTATGACTTGCTGGTTTTCTCTTGGAAGATCGAGAAATCACATTAAATTTATGTAACTGATTGGCAGTACAACAGACCAGTTTTTGAATCTGAGCGCTCCGGTGCAGTGTTTGCTAATCTCCATGTCTACAGTAATACAACTGTAACATGCTTCATTTTGAATAATACACATAATTAAAAAAATCTTCACTTAATCGTATTTTATAAAGTAATATTTAAAACAGGCTTTCTACAGCAATAAAATAACTAGAAAGCTTTACTTACAAATTGAAGAGCTACGCTCTGCTACCATGAAAAATTTTCTGGGCATAGAGATTTTTTATAGTCATGGAATATCATCTAATTAATTAAAATATATGCCGGCTGATATATATAAATCAGTTTAAAAATGATGCAAACGGAGAAGTTGTAACTTAAACAATATGCCTGATTATATACATCACGAATGTGATACACATATGAACATAGATTTTTTCAATGTTGCACTTGTAATTCGATTGATTTTATTCATTTTTATCAGGCGCAGAGAAACATCTGCATTAAGTTTTATGGATAAAGAAAACCTAAAGGGCACATAATGGATCGATTTTTAACGTTACAAAAAAAACATTCAGTGGAAACATAAAACCACTCGTTGATTGCAAGAACCAATGGGTAATCAAGTGGGATAGACGCACACGAATGCATTTAAGTTTTTATAGGGTAGGTTGCGTTGGATAAAACGTTTTTCTTTTCGTAGAATGTTGTTTTCCTAGTTGTAAAAAAAATATAATTTAATATTCTTTCGAATGAAATGAAAATATAACATTTGAACTTATATTGTACATTTATATCAGCTTTAAATAAAATATATTATATTCTGTTATAAAATTGTATATTTCGTTATGAAGTTATGTGTAGTTTTGTATTTTAACAATCATTTAAGTTATCGTAGATCCTTGATAGAAATACGCTGCATCTTATAGATATAATATAAGAGTTGTTTTTCTAAGATTATGCTTCAAAGGCCATATTTTTTATATCTCGGAAAAACGTACATACTGTGATTCCTACACATTCAATACCAGTCATTACCATATCTCATACAATCTTATAGATTGGTATTACCTCCAAAAAACATTAAGAAATATATACTATACATATACAATGTACATGTCATGAGCCTCTTGTACATTTTTTGAGTTTTTCTTTATGTTTTTCTCTTCTTCGGGGAGTTGTTGTAGTTTCCGACAGTAGATGTGAATTCATCTTTGTAGAAATAGAAAATACCTTTCTCATTTCTGGGTTCCCAGTAAAATTCATTCAGTTAATTGGTTTTTTATATCATACGTTCCAAACGAACATAATCTGATTTACAAGAAATGACAATTAAATCGGATTTTATGATCAGCTCAAATCGTAAATATAAAGTCCATTAACTTTGTCTATTACCAGGCAAATATGAATTCAAAATAGCATTAATCCGCTAAGTGGAAATGAAAGGTAAGCTGGGAAATAGATTTATGTATATTTTAAATTTTCCATTCAAATCTACTTAAAAATGTTGTAGTTCATTAGCATAATTGCCCAACACTAAGATAAGGGTTTATTTATTTTTTCATTAGGTGAGTTGGACCATATTTTGTAGTTTTTATTATAAAAATTCGTTGACAAGCTTATTTGCATATAAAATATACTACTTAGAATTGACCATGGCATCATATAAAATTCGAAAGTAGGAATAATAATAATAATTGTATGGCGCGACAGTCCACAGGGACCAGGGCCTAACTTGCTCATCACCTACTCGTGTTGTGTGCGCTACTGCTCTCTCAAGAGTAGAAGAGACCTACAGGTTTTTGCCGACTCCGAACGGCGAAGTTTGACAAGCTCTCTTAGACAGTAGGAAATAAATGTAAAAAAGTTAAAATTATATTAAACGCCTCCGTCTACTTGTCTATCTTACCCGCAATTCAGTTTCTTTCTTGGAAACTTAGTAAGTTTGTGGGACATTGAATGTAAGGATTTTAGAAATGTTTCATTTTTAGCAACATAATCGAAACAAGTCGGCCAAAAACTGTAGATAACTTTTACTCGTAAGATAACAACTGCGCGCACAACATATATATATAAATATATTTATGTATAATTTGCAATAATAATTAACTGAATCGAACACTGTGAAAGTTCGACCCTGTAGATAAGGAATAGAGCCGTTATAAAAAATCATTATAGAAGCAGCATTTGATATAAAGCAAGTGAAGTGCTCGGTCGAAGAGATGTTACAGCAGGAAAGGTCGAACCTTTTATCAAAGGTAGACCTCGCACCAAAGCCTGCAAGCACAGAAACGGACAACTAGTACGTTTTTTAGTCGATAGAAAAAATTTATTGCCCCGAAATCACTGCAAAACAGAAAGTTGTAATCAATTTTGTCAATGACAAACAAAAATTTCTGCCACCGGATTTAAAAGAGGACAGAGCAAAAGAACTTTTCGCGAAATGGTCGTCTGTTTCCTTCTTCGACTAAGCTATATATCTAGCGTTCAGTTTCCTTACGTCGCGTATAAGATCCTTTCTGTCATTTTGTGTTAACCGTTGAAAGCATTTCCGATCTTAAGGCTCGTGTGATTTAAGGGAAGTCAACCATTGAACAAATTTTCTGCCATAGTGTGAGATTCTGCTAAAAATACTTAAGAAATGCAGATGGACATCTATTATCTATTCGTCTTATACAATGCCGCTGTGGGAGAGTAGTCGAAGGTACTCTTACCTGCATATAACTTTAAAAAAAAAATATTCGATCTCCTTGCAAATTATTTCCCAATTACTCACAATTGCGACCATAGTGAGATTTGCACTTTTTCTCATTTTCCCTGGAAAGACACTCAGTTAATTGGATTTTTCTAACTGTTAATAATAATAATAATTGGGTGGAGCTACAGTCCCATCAACTCAAGAGACCTACAGTTTTTTGGCGACTCCGAACGGCGAAGTTTGAAAAGCTTTTTCTTAGACGGTTATTACTCCTTGAGTGTTGCCAGCAGCTCGAAAGAGGTGGTGCCTAAAAAATTCAAGGTGTTCAGCCGGGAATCGAACCTGGACCTTCGGCGTGTGAGTGTTGCACTTTACCCACTACGCCACGGCGGAGACTTAACTTTCTTTACTGTTATACAATTGAAATTTTGTGTACATGTAAAGGTGCAAATACATTATTTAATACAAAAGTAATAAATAATTACAAACTTAAAACAATAACGAACGCAGCAATAAAAAAACCTCAAGTTTTTGCCTGGTGAAATCACCAACAAAGAAACAGGATAACGTTAATACTGCGATAACAAATCTGATATAGATACAATATTACTTTTTTACAATTATCCAGCTACAGATTTCTAAACTTTAATCTTATAATCATATAATAAGGTGATATCACGCAAAATGGAAAACAATTCCTCGCGCTGCCTGACACAAACTCAGTATCTTAAGATCGCTGGATATTAATCTATAATTCTCTCTACACTTATATATAATATTTTAATTAAAAAAAATAGTGCAGGCATTCAACATTGTTAGTCCACTTAGAATCGAGCAAAAAATTAAAAAATGAAGGTCTTATAAAAGTATACATATGTTTTATAAATTTCTTATAATAAAAAAAAGTATAATACGAGATAATACGAGACTTACATGCTGTGAACTGGATTTGATTTAATACTCTAAATCCTGGAATTATTTTCTCAATTTCGTCAAAACTTTTTTGTTTGTTTAGATTTCCTTTATCATTATAACTTAAATAAGTTTCGAAATATTCTAGACATCTTTCCAAACTCAAAAGCAAAAGATTGGAAAGTACGCATTGATCCACAGTTTAAACACCAAGATTTCGGCTTCTTAAAATGCACAAAAGGAGTTAGAACGTCGAAAGATTAATTTATTAAGCATGCGTTATGTACCTTAAATCATAGTTATCAACTTTGGCAGCGTTTACTGGAAGAAAAATTAGATTTAAATCAATGCTGATAACCAAACATCAAACTACCATATGTCAAATGATTATTATTGCAATTGACGCTTAAGTGTTTTTCATCTTCTAAAGAATGTTCTTAACATATGCACTATTACCATCATTACTTACATTGATTTAGATTACACATCTTATTTCAAACTTGATTACACATCTTGTTTCAAACTGCCACATACTCATATTTTGACCAAAAGGTCACAAGTGCGGCTTATTGATCAAGCATTTGTATAATAGCCTTTATAAGTAAGACCTAACTCCAAATGAATTTGAATTCTAGAATTTTGTACTTAATTAAAAAAGGATAACTACCTGTTTTTTTTAATTTACATACTTTAAAAAAATGAATTTAATTCTTATAAATTACCTCTTTGAAATTCAAAATGACGCACATCTTCAAATATGGAGAATGGTGTCTAAAATAAAATAAATGTAACACATAATTGTAGACAAGCTGATATTTTTTTTTACCTTCGAACATAATGCAGTCTTGAGTAAAACAGAGAGAATTTTACAGTACACGAAGTTGGACATATCATTTTTGCGGAAACAGGACCAGCACTTTCAGCTTACTAGAAGTAAACTGTGAACAAACCCGCTCTATTCTTCCTTATATTCGAGTATATTAAGAAAAGTGTAATTCAAATATTGTAGATAGACGTAAATATTCATGTTTAATGTTTCACACAATACTTAATTTTGCATATATATCTTTCTTCCTACTACTTTTGTGGTTTCTTTACTAGACATTGCGTGTTTATTAATAGACTTATAGTTATGTATAATCTGTCAGTAGAAGACAACTGTTTTAAGAAATAATTAATTAAGAGGTTGGGATACACGTTTTGATGTTTAAAGCCCTTAAAATATGATCTTATATGCATTTACTAGCTGTACAAAGTAAAGTAATTGGATATTAAATTCAGTTTTATAAGAAGAAAGGCCTCTGAAGGAGAGGAAAGTCTTACGTGGAAATTTGAGTATTGTTTGTGTTCATAGTATCTAGAACACTTAACGATGCAGGGGGTCATGCGGTATGTGACGATGCCACGCCTTGTCGTGAAAAGGCCTTTTATCGAAACCATTGATAAAAAAGAAATAGGAAAAAAACATTGTCCGAGTTGAAAAAATTGGAGGAAGCTAGGGAAAGACCGTGTTAGCTGGAAGAGAATGTTGGTTAAGGCCCAAGTCTAAAGGAGGTAAATACGTGCACAATTTACATATAAATATGAATTATTTCTTCCCCTTGTACTTCACAACAGTAAAATTATATAAAGTGTGATGTAAACTCGAAATTATAACTCTATTTTTGTATTAACCATTTCAACGAACTGGCCGCCGTGGTGTAGTGCGTAGAGTGCGACGCTCCTACGCCGAAGGGTCTAGTTTCGATTTTTCACGACACCACCTCTTTCGAGCTGTCTGTCTAAGAAAGTTTCTCAAATTTCGCCGTTCGGAGTCGGCAAAAGAAACTTCTGCTCGTGAGAGAACAGTAGCGCGCACAAGACGAGTAGTTGATGAGCAAGCTAGGCCCTGGTCCCCCGGTCAACTGTCGCGCCAACAATTATTATTATTATTTCAACGAACTATGTATGTATACTTGCACACTGGCAGAAGACTTTAATGCTTTCTGTACGCTGGCTTCTAAATTTTCTGTTATCGAACACGACAAGAAACTACATGCCGAAGAAGTTTAAACAATTTTTTTTAAGAAAATACGATCAATCTGCTGATTAAAAAAAAATAAATTTCTTTGCTCATTTCTAGTATATTATTCTTCACTACTTGTGCTATGAAAACACGACCACTAGGCGTAGATATAGAAGAACGAATCAACATTTTGTTAAAAGAACAAATAAAGTTGTTTATTTGTAAGTAATTTAAAGAGTTATTTTTTTTTGGTAGTGTGAATCATTTATAATCATCTGGGATGCCATAACTGATGGCAGAAATAGTGTACCCCCGAGTATCTTCTTGGGTTTAGGCCGATTTAGCTACTCTCTCAATCAATATTTACCCACAGTTTATGGCACAAAATACGAAATTTATATGTTTCTTGTTACCCTTACCGTTTCCGCTACATCTGACCTTAATTTCTTTGGATAGCAATATTTATGATATCTAACTTTTTTTTGTAACCAGTGAAAAAGTTATTTTCGCCATATTTTTCTAACAACTTTATCACTTTATTAAACCGAAGAAAACTTAGCTTAAAAGTCGTAGCGCAAAACTCTTTAACTCTCTTTCTTTTTTTGTTTAATTTCAAATGATATTTCAAACCTACATTTTTTTTATTAAACAGATGATAGTTAATTTATTAATTATAGTAGGAATTTTCATTCTAAATTGTATTCCTTTTTACAGTATTTGTCTTATTTTCGTTTTAATTTCAAATCATATTAAAATATGTAAACTTGATTTTATAAATATTATCCTTAATTTGACCCTTTGCGTTGCAATTGAAATACTTTCAGTGTATTTCCCTAAAGTGTCTACAAGAACATATACTTGCGGGATTAAAAATTTGTGTGAGCGAGAAACGGACCTCACGAATACAATTTTAAATATCTGAGGAGGTTATGGTCCAACCGACTTTTCAATTTTGAAATAAAACAACATTGACTCAAATATGTTTTTTATGTGAACTATAGGGGAGTCAACTTGAAGGCATGTTCGAATACTTCCTGGTTTAAATTATGAAATCTGCTAATTTTTTGGCGTAGTGGAAAATATTTTTTATTGCGTTGTTTCTTTTGGGTAAAGGAACACACTATATCACTATATCAACATTTCACAGTATCAACATACACAGTATTCCAGCGCTTGTCGCATTTTACCCACTACGCAATGGTGACTACTTCATGGTATGCTGATACAAAAAAGAAGCTGCTTAAGTTTTTCCATAGCAAAAGGACGGAGGAGATTTTTATTTCATAAATTCGAGCCTAAAAATCGTTTACGTTTAAAAATAAACTAAAGACGGTATTTCAATGTATGAATACTATTGTTGTCGACGCTGTTTAGTTTTCTGATATAATTGCGATTAGTATTTAAGAATTTTTTTTAAATGCTTGTGATTAAGTAACATTATGACAAGGATACAAAAAGATTTACAATTTAGGAATCAAATGGCACAGGTGAAATTTTCATGTGTATAGTAGCAGCAGCCTTGCAGCATACATAGGGTATATCTTGAACATAAACAAATATGATAAAAATTGTTGTCTTCATTTCAAAATCTGGAACAGTCCGCAAGGAGACCAGGGCTAAGATTCCTTATCAACTACTCGTGTTGTGCGTGTGCTGCTCGCACATGCATATGTTCTCTTACGAATAGAAGGGACCTACTATTAATTCAACTCTGAAGATGAAGTTTAAGCAGTGTTTTCATTTTCTTTAGCTACTCTCTCAATCAATATTTACCCACAGTTTATGGCACAAAATACGAAATTTATATGTTTCTTGTTACCCTTACCGTTTCCGCTACATCTGACCTAGATTTCTTTGGATAGCAATATTTATGATATCTAACTTTTTTTTGTAACCAGTGAAAAAGTTATTTTCGCCATATTTTTCTAACAGCTTTATCACTTTATTAAACCGAAGAAAACGTAGCGCAAAACTCTTTAACTCTCTTTCTTTAATAATACTGCAAATTAAACTTATTCAATTTTTTTTTCTCTGAGGTACTTTTTTTCTTAAAGGTCTGAATACCTTGGGTAAATCATTCTAATATTATTAAAGTGATGATGTCGACTGCAGTGTTGTGTTTTCATTTTCACTACCCAATGCGCCACAGTCGCCACAGCCTCCTCAAATAGGCAGGAGTGTAATCACGTAACTTTTCATACGACAACTATCGTCTCTTCTGTCGTCTATTTTATACACAGTTTTGGCGCTAATGAACGCATTATATCTCTTGTCATAATTGCACAAACACAACACAATATATATATATTATCATATTATCATATACTTTCAACAATATCGTCGCACGAAAGTCGTACCCGTGATTAGACCCAGGATATGAAAACCAGTAAAATTAACCTTGTTTTATCTTGTTGTGGAATCCACGCCGCGTTTGGAAGTTTTACACTCATATACGATGGACGAGGATAAAAAATGGCCGACTAGTCCCGGTTGCAAGACTGGTTTAATCCTGAACTTATGTAGGTTAAGTCTTTGCTTATACAGAAAACATTGCAATAATTCCCAGTTGTAAATGCCAACACACATCCAAAATCGTTTTGTCAAAATTGAAAAAATCCACAAATACTTTAAATATTTTAAATATAAGGCAACTAGACGCACTATACCTATGTCGCTTATCGTCTGTCACAAGAGTCGACAACGATTGCAAACTTCGATATCGAATAATTCATTCTTAAACCACTAATCGGATGATGGAGTCGCCAATCCATTATAAAGTAAAACATAATGGCCTTTGGTAAACACTTAATACATATTAATATAAGGAATGAGTTTCTAGTTTAATATGTGTCAAATGCTAGTGCTGTTAATTTGAAACAATAATAAATAAACCAAAATTTAATTTTTTTTCTTTTTTTGAAGTTTGTGTTTTGGATCTTAAGGGATTTTAACTTTTTACTGTAAGACTGTAGAAAATGTGAAGGCACCTTGGAAAAAGTTGGAAAAGTACAGTGGGTGACAGCTTTGGAGTCCCAAATATATAATATTTGGTTCGTCTTAAAATCTTTTCTTCCAGACACCATCGACTTAATACGACTACGAGGGGCGTTCAATTCTTGGTATCGATATGAAGGAAAATGCGAATTGAATTTAAATTGTTTTCATTTTTCAATATAATTTCCACTTACATCAATGCATTTGTTAAATCTTGAGATAAGCTTTTTTAAACTCTAAAAGAAATAAATTTTCTCTTTCTCTGCAAAGTACCCATTTATTGCCGACTTGAAGAAGAAGACACTTTTTCAAATCCGGAAACAGGATTTCTTCGAAAACACAATATCGCGTAGCAGCCTTGGAAACTTAGGAGCGTTGTCATGAAGAAGCAACACACCCGCTGCGAGTTTACCCCGCTTTTTCTTTTTAATTACCTCCCGCAAATTATGCAAAGTGGAAGCGTAGGATGTGGCGTTAATGGTTTCACCTTTATTTTTGTACTCAACGAGCAAGATTCCCTTTGAGTCTCAAAACACTGTGGCCATGATCTTCCCGGCGAAGGAAGTGACTTTCAACTTCTTCGGGGAGGTCTGTTTCTTTTTCATGCCACTGCATGGACTCTTGTGTGCTTTCAGGGTTATAGTGGTCAACCCATGTTTCATCCGTTCGCTGTGAGCATTCGTGTGGGTGCCACGACCTTTGAAAGGTTAAGATGGTCATGAAGAATGATGTGAATGGTACCAGTTGAAAGCCTGGTAATCTTTGCCATCATTTTCTTTTTTATCCTTTTTATCCTCAAGAACAAGTTTTCGACTTCTTTACTTTGTCCCGTACAAGAAGTAGCCGGGCCGCCGGAGCGGGGGTCGTCTTCAATGCTCTCTCTGCCTCTCTTGAACTCACCAAACTACTTTCGCGCAGTTGATAATGAAGGTGCGGAACTCTGGTAAACAGCCACGATCTCTTCATTAATAGTTTGTCAACTTTTTTTTTTTGTTTAATGAGAAATTTAACTACAGCGCGATGCTCAGTTTTCACCATCATCGTCTCAGTTGCCATTATGATTCTGTTTAACTAGAGATAAAACACGAGTTATTAATCACATTTATATGAAATTTTACATGCATGCACTAAAATAATAGTATTACTTGATAAATAAGTCAATTTATATATATAACCACAGCTTCACGTCAATACCGAGAATACCGAGAAAACAGTACAAATAAACACAAACCAACACAATGTCCGTTTCCATATTCCGAAAAATGGGTTTTACGTTTATGTTTAATTTAATTGAATTAACAAAAATAAGTGAGCTCGACCCAATGCTCATATCTTATCTCTGTGTATGTGTCTCAAAATTTGTTGTTGTTTTCGTTTTCTATATTGAAAAAGTGAATTTTACATTTCATAATGACATACTTTACACATTTGATTTAGATGCGTTCCCGTACTTTGTCTCTTTTTGAGAGAGATTTAGCCCCATTCCTCAGCAAGTGACTGACTTCAGAATTTAGTACAGAAAGTACTGGAACACACCTATTATGTGGACTTAAAATGGGCAAAGAGGTTGTGGGTGCCGGTTTCTAGTTTATATAAAACTTAAACAAATACATCCTTGACAAAACAAATACTTCCGTGGTTATTTCTAAGTAACGTGCACACGTGCAAATAGTAACTAAGGATAACCATTTGTTAAAATTGCGTGCTTCTCTTATTTATTCTTTTTTTCTTTCTGAAAATCGATTGGTCTCTCTTTTTCTCTATACAATACAGCGCTGCGTTATATGCCTTTGCTCGATTATATGCGCTCTTCTGCACAAATCATCAAATTATGATAGTGTTTTTGAACAGCAATTTCAACTTCTTTTGTATCTTCTTGACAACGCTTCCGTTATTCTTTTAATTTTAACGTCGAAATTTTCGAGAGGTTTTTGAAGACTCAGTCTTTTGTACTTGCAGCTTCATCATAAATAATCCGAGCTGATGATGGCAGCTCGAAAGTTGAACGAGTGTATGGGGTCGATCACAATGAATCAATCTGCTTATTGGCTAGGATATCGTCAAGTACGCTAATGGAAAACCACGCACTCACTACAGAAATATTCCGCCCCGATACCATGTTCGAAAGCCTGAGGCCTGAAATATTTTTTTGCTACATTTCATGGTACATCGTTAGTAAATGTTTTTACTCTGAGGAAATTAACCTCACACACGAACTATAACTCGTAGGCTCGGCCCCTGACTAATCCACACAGTCCCTCTGCCCAGTGTTAACTGACATCTCATTAGTTTAAGTGTAACCCACAACGTTGCCTTGTTTTCAAAGACGAAACAACTCCTGACCACTGTGAGATAAATGTGTTCTAACTTTATCTAATTTTGACCTGAAAATAATTTTAAATACAAGACGCCGTTTTCCCTTTAAACTCTACTAAATACATTTATTATTTTTCTTAGTTTAAAAAATAAAGAGTGGATTGGAACATTCAACGTCTATTTTAAAGTTTCCGGGTAAACTTTTTACAGTTGTTATACAAAATCATGGCGGCGTGGCCTAGTAGGTAGAGTGTGACACTTACACGCTTATCCCGGACGTTATATACAATATCCGCTCTTAATTGAATATTTGTGTAGAGTTTGAGATGCAGCGACTGTTGCTTATTTTCATTTAATTATTAACTAAGATAAAGCAGTATAGAGGTTTATTATCGCCATATATATACATTGGGCTTCGGTCTACTCATAGGGTACCCGTTGGCCAAAATAACTGCTATTTGAGGTCATTATTTAAAAAACATAACGGTAAACAACAGCTGTGCTTCTGGTTTATTTTTAAAGGGTTGCAGCAAAAAACTGCCGTTAACAGAATTCACTGTTTTGCATAAAAGTTGACTCGACGCAGTTTCAAATGACAATGAATTTCGATAAATGGTAACAAATATTAAAAATAGAAGATTAATAAAATAAAAGCCAGTCCATTTTATGTGCAATTTCTTCACATAATGTACATATGTATGTTTATTTATAACCTTCGTGTATTACATGCAATGCTTGCTGAGATTTAAATTTGATTGAATCTTTCAAAATCGATAGCTGTTTTATCAATTTCGTCGAAATGCTTGTACTTTCTTAGTTTAAAGCTATTGTTTTTATTTGAAGAAGGCTTTAAAGTTGTCCTAAAAATTTTAAAGGTATGCCTGGAACAGCCTTCGCTCCATTTAGTCGTTTGAATTTTTGAAAAACGTCCATTGCAAAGAGAGTAAAATACTGAAAATGCATTATAGTTAAATCGATGTTGATCAATATTTAATTAAATTGAGCAGAATAGCATTTGGGGCTTTCATGCTTTATACTTCTTCCCAATCTACTGATTACAGTTGTTATTTTCATAAGTAATAAATCGTTAAAAAAGAATACAACAAAAGTAATTCTTACAGTCCTGTTATTGTTTTTGATTCAAAGTTCATATAACCTTTATCAACCTGGCGAATTATTACTGTATATTATTAATTGAAACGAATTGAATTAGGTAAAATTAGGAAAAAGGTTTTACCATAGCCTAAATAAAAGTGTTTTTATTTTTAATTACCTTTTAAAAAACTTAACTGACTGGCATCTTCTGATTTGGGAATAATTATCTAAAATAAAATAAATCTATAAGTAAATTGTTTATAAACTTTCTTTTTTTACCTTGAAACATAATGCAGACCTAAGCAAAAAACAAAGAAGTATACAATGTACGAGTTTAGACATGTTATATTTGCTTACTTAAAAAAGCGGATAGAAAATCAGTCCTGTCTACTTACGAAGGATATCGAAAAATAACCTGTGAAGGATTCATTCTGTTCTTGTTTATATAGAAAAGTCGAATTCAAATAGACATTAGTATAAAAGGTCAAGTTTAATGTTGCAAGCAATTCCAATTACATTTAAATCCTACATCATACTCCTTTTGTGGTTATTTAGTTGGACATTTATTTATAGAGATGTAAATACAAAGTGAAGACAAGTCTGCACAGCTAAGAGATGCTAATTGTTTTGAAAGAGATTTAATTGAAACATTAGTCTAGTCGTTTGGTTTTTAAACGCCTTACAACATCGCCTACACATTTTTATATGTATATTCATATTACATGTATGTAGACTTCAAACTTCACTTGAAATTCGATTATTGGGTGTTTAACTTAATCTTATAATCGATCAATAAATGTTAATTTCGTTCGTAAGAAATATATTTATGGTGTTCGTCGGTGTTTTTATGCAGAGGTTATATTTAGGTCTTAAATTGTGTAGTCTAGGAAATATGTGTAATCTAAAACATTTAAAACAGAAATTTCACATTGAAATGTAGGTGCATATAGGACGGGGAACATAATAATTGAGTGGCGGAGCAGTCCAAAGAGGGACCAGGGCCTAGTTTGTTCATAAATTACTCGTGTTGTGCGCGCTACTGTTCTCTCACGAATAGAAGGGACCTACAGTTTTCTTGCAGGCTCCCAACAAGGAAGTTTGAGAAGCTTTTTCTTAGACATTTATTACTGTTTGAGTGTTGTCAGCAGCTTGAAGGAGGTTGTGCCGTGAAAAAATGCGATAGGTTTAGCCTGGAATCAAACCTGCACATACGGCGTGTTTGATTCGAATTTCGTTGTTTGGTCTTGCAAATTCGTGTGTACGGAATTATAGGCAAATATAAGAAACAGAAAATATATAACAATCAACAAATTTGATAATCTGAATATATGTATGCAAATATATATACTATATGTATAATATATATGACAGACATTTATACTTAAATTTGGTGAATTCGCTTTCTGTCGTTGCAACCTAAACAAGAAAAATCATCTTAAACGATAAGCCTTATTTCTGGCTGAAAAGACTTGTAAAAATAACGTTATGAGGCAGACACCAATTTACACCAAACGCTTTAAGGAACATAATTACATCCCAAACAAATTCACTGTTTATTATCTGTCGAAGATGTCATTGAACCATATTTTTTGTTGATGATGTTTGCCCACACATCACGATAAGTTACAATTTTTGGTCTTAACTACAAAGTGTTAACTCGTTCAATATGTATGCTTTGAACATGATGGTACCATAACAGATTTACTGAAGACTTATGGCGAGCGAATTCTTTCAAGAAATGGACTCTTTGTGACTAAACGCGCTTAGACTATTTTCTTTGGGACTTAGTTAATTAATTAACCTATATCAATAATCAATAAGAAAGAGATGTTTGGTCCTGTTTGCGTTGATGGCATCTGGAGGAGAAGATTTAATGACGAAGTCTATGGGCTGTACAGCGACATGCGCTTGGTCAAGCGTCTACGGATACAACGCTTAAGATGGCTAGGCCATGTAGAGCGTATGGACACCACTGTCTTTGCATCCGTGCCATTGGGACAACGCAACAGAGGACGACCTAGACTAAAGTGGGGCACACATGTCGAGACGGACCTCAACCAACTTGGAGTGCGCAGCTGGAGGCAGCTGGCGAAAGACCGTGCTGGCTGGAGAGGCATGTTGGTTGAGGCCCAGGTCCACCCCGGACTGTAGCGCCACAAGAAGAAGAATATATCAATTAACCAGAAATAAAAGAAGAAGCAATTGTGAAGGTGAAATAGGTCGAATTTCTGACATTTAATCGATTACATTGCCTCTAAATATTCTTCTACACATAATTATCGGGTATCCTAGTCCGTGTTTATAGTATACAAATGCCTTTTTTTATCAAAATATTTAATATTTCCAAGTAATTGCTTTGAGAAATATTAAGAGAGAATTTTAAGTCAAAGCAATAATATAAGTTAATCATAATCTTAAACAAGCCTTCGCTGTTGCCATGGAAAGAACATAGATAGGGACAAGGAAAAGAGTGTAGAACAAGACCACAAGAGTGGGATAACTTAAGATCTCAGGAACTTTGAAGACTCTCTAAGATTTACAGAGAGGCCAATCCTGCCGTCCGAAGTAACCAAAGACCAATGGGACCGTTGTCAAGACGCCACTAGCACCTGCAGATGTACTGTTTGGGCCATCAGACAAGCTGATTTAAAGAGTGCTGGCAGGCGCATTCAGCAAAGTTAACAGCATTTAACGGGACGTGAGAGACAAATGGAAAGGTGTTGTAATGAGGTCTGAACATTTTACTATCAGGTGAAATCAATCTATTAGAAACCTCTAGGAATGACACAGAGGTTCTGAGCAGATTTTCAGTGAAATAAACTGCACTGTATAAAGTCGACATAAACTATTATTTGCCCAAAAATATCGCACAAAAACTCGCTCTTGTGAAGTCCGGTCTTCTATTTTTACATGTCTCCTTCAGCCATATTTACCTCTTTAAAATATCCCTTTGAGACGGCACAAAGTTATATATAGTAAGTGTGATAAGCTTTTTCTTAAATAAATTTTACTCTTTGAGTGTTGTCAGCAGCTTGAAAGAGGCGGTGCCGTGAACAAATTCGTTATGTTCAGCCGAGGATCGAACCTGGATTTTTAGCGTGTGAGTGTCGCACTCTACCCACTATGCCACGACGGCCAGAAAATTAAAATAGAATTAAATAGTTATTACTTTTGCTGTAAAAAGTCATTAACATGATCGAACATAATTACATTAAGCGCTAATAGATTTCGCTAATTGATTTTGTGAACCAAAAACATTTTAGGAGGGAGATGTCACATGTTTCATCCATGTTTACCTCTGTCCAGCTGCTCCTTGAGATGACGTAATCGGTTTGGCGACTCTTGGTGTATGATCTTTGTAAACACCAATTGTACGTACATACGAGAACCCATCTGCTCTCTCCTCTTCTAGGCGACGAGAGTAGGGAAATTTAGTCTGTAAACCTCTGGACGTAAACGAAGATTGCAGATAACTTATTCGTGTTTAAATGTTTCTCGAATAGATCTATGATAAGTAACTCCAAAGTTGTTTGTTATATAATTATGTTATGTTATGTTTTTTATATAATTATATGAAAATTTGCTGGAAGAGCATATTTAGCATATTTAACACATTATATTTTTTAACAGGAGGGATTATTGGCTTATGGCTTTAGTTCCTCTTAAAAGATGTTACTCCTGCATTGTTATCCTGTCTAGACCCGCTTATTAAAGAGTTCATCGTTCATCGTTTCGATTTCAATACAAGTGAATACACCCTTTTATAGCTACATATACCACCCAGGCTGCTATAGCCTATGCTAGAAAATGTGGGTATCTGCCCTCACCTCTGCAAAGATTTGATCGCATTGAATTTTGCCGATCGAGTCTTCGACGCTACCTGCACTTACTATAGAAGACTAGAAACACTGTTAAGAAACCATCAAAAAAACTGAGCATGAGAAGTACGCGGTCGAAGAAATGGAAAGGTGTTACGGTAGGAATGAAATCCGAAAATTTTACCGAAAGGTAAAACAACTATACGGCCGATACAAGGGTCGGACCGAAGCCAGCCGGGATCAAAATGGACAGCTTGCGGTAGAGTCTCACTCTGTGCTGAGAATCTGGAAGGATCATTTCTGTAGACTCCTTAACGGTGATGATGGCCCAAATTACGCTGTTAGACAGAATATTCTACTCAATTTAAACGGTGATAGACAAGAATTCCGTCTCCCCGACTTAGACGAAGTGAAGATAGAAATATCAAAACTTTGGTCAAACAAAGATGCTGGGGAACTATGTATTTAAAGCAGCTGGTAGAGTCAAAGAATCTTGTGGTTGCCCAGATTGAGTGGATGCACCAGCTCATCTGTAAAATATGCATGCCTGATCAGTGGAATCTTAGCGTCATTTGCCCAGTCCACAAGAAAGGAGGAATCAGCCTCCTCACTATCGCCTATAGGATCCTCTCTGCGGTATTGTGTGAGCGTCTTCAACCATTAAACCACATCTTGATATATCCGTATTTGTGTGGTTTCAGGCCAGGAAAGTCCACGTTAGACCAGATCTTCACTTTACTGCAGATCTTGAAAAAAACCTCAAGATGTGCAAATCAACACTCTCCACCTATTCGTCGATTTTAAGCTCGCATATGACAGTGTGCATAGAGACGAGCTATACAGTGCCATGTCTAGTTTTGAGTTTTCTACCAAACTCGTCAGACTGTGTAGGATGACCATTAAGAACTCTCGCTGCTCCGTCAAGATCAGTATAGAACACAAGTTTAAGACAAGAACACGCACTGTCATGTGACTTTTTTAAAACCGAAAGGCAGCTCATTCGTTAGCTTATGCCCGATGATGCGATCGGACGAACACGTCCGGCAGATGATGAGGGCAAAACGAAGTACATGCTGTTATCAAGAAAGGACACACAACATCGACGTCTCAGACCGAACGTCACACTAGGCAGCAGAAACTTCGAGGTTGTCAAGGACTTTGTCTGCCTAGGGTCCGGTAAATAAGGACAACAACACCCGTACCGAAATCAAACGCAGAGTCACTTTTGCCAATCGCTGTTTCTTTGTTACTCAAGAGGCAAAACCCTCTCTCGAAGGACTAAGCTTGCTTCAGCACTGCTTGCGTTGATGGCATCTGGAGGAAAAAATTTGACGACGAACTCTATAAGCTGTACAGTGGCATACGCCTGGACAAGCGTCTTCGAATACAGCGCTTAAGATAGCTAGGCAACTGGACACCGCTGCTCCTGGCCGAAAAGTCTCGAATCTGAGCCATTGGGACAACGCGACAGAGGATGGCCTAGGCTAAGGTGGCGCACACAAGTGAAGAAGGACCTCAACCAACTTAGAGTCGACGCAGCTAGCGAAAGATCGAAGAAATCATCGATTGAAAACCACACAAGTATCCAATGCTGCCTACAGCATTACCTTCCATCTTCCACATTTTCCGGAAAAAAGGCATTTTTAAACATGCATTTATTAAAAATACTAGGTACTAATTACACTACAATTAAAGCTCGTACAGTAGTTGGCTTATTTCGCGAAATTTTTCCCACATTCCAAAATATCTTGAATTTGAGTCCAGCAATTTTGATCTGTTATTCCATAAAGAGTTCCTATATTCTCTAATTTAGGAATGGAAACGTTTGTTCAATTAAAATTGTTTTTCTGTCAGAACCTTCTGTAATGATTTTTTATCTTTGAAAGGTTAATTATTTCCCGAGGTAAGCCGAGTGCCGTGGCGTAGTGGGTAGAGTGCGACACTCACACGCCGAAGGGTGTCGGCTCGATTCCCAGCTCAACACCAATTTTTCGAATTTTTCACGGCACCACCTCTTTCGAGCTGCTGACAACACTCAAAGAGTAATAAGCTTCTCAAATTTCGCCGTTCGGAGTCGGCAAAAAACTGTAGGTCCATTCTACTCGTGAGAGAACAGTAGCGCGCACAACACGAGTAGTTGATGAGCAAGCTAGGCCCTGGTCTCCCTTTGGACTGTAGCGCCAACAATTATTATTATTAAGCCGAATGCTCTCACAGAAGCTATTTTTAACGGGATAGAAGCATCCACGCCAGACTTTCCCTTTACGCCAGATCTTAGAAAAGACCTAAAAAGTACAGATTAGAGTGGTGTAGATCCGGACCTACATAGTTCCTGGACCTAGTTCCACCGTCGGAGCTAGGTCCGATCGTTTCACATATTCCACCTAAACATGTCCGATAGTTCCGACATGTTTAGGTAGAATATGTGGAACGTAGGTTAGATTAAACAAACTTTGTTGTTTCGCAAATTTTGTTGTTTCTTGTGTATTTCCTTGACTTCTTTGTATGATGTACACCATCAACCTTACGTCAAACACTGTATATTCCGGTGTGAAAAAAAAATAAAGAAAAGCTAATATTTTCAACATATTTATTCTCCTCCTTACATTATTGTTCCGGAAACTAATACGTGTTTGAGCCTGTACATGCTGATGGAACAATTATTAGATAGTTCCATGGACATGCAACCAGTTTTGAGCCAACATAGGTTGATGTAGTACAAAAGACTCTTTCTTTATTCCTTAACCTTAAAATTCAGTGCTTTTTCTGTGTTTTCTTTATAATCGTTCTGTGCCACTTGACTATTATTGTTAACTTTGGCCGTTGGTAGTGCAAATGCTTTCTGAACAGTTACTTTAAATCTCATACTATATCCTATTAGCAAGAACCATTCTCTTATAAAGTAATTTCAAAGACTTCTCAAAAACTGAGCCTTAGTGTAAAGCTGTATGCATTTCTATATGCAATATTCACTTTAAAAATAAAAAAATATTTTTTGTAACATCGTGTGAAATTAATAAACCAACAAGAAAAACACTAATATTAATTAATATTTTTTTATTGATTTCATTTTTCTATCTTCAAAGAGCCTACTCATACAATTGGATTAGTTTTCCCTTCTTTTCTTAAATTACCATCAGTATAGTTATCTGCGCAACCACCTTTTTTTCGTTTTGAATAATGTAATATACATTATAAGCATTTATTATGTAAGAATCAAGGTATGAAATTGCATAATTAAAAAAAATATTTCCCGTTTCATGGTGGGTATTTGATATTTTCCAAATAGTATTCAGTGTATAATTTTTAACTTTACAATGTGAACGCTACATAACCGACTTTGTAGCTAAAATCTAAGTTATACTCTGGATGTATTCTTATAATTTTATATAAAATACTTGTGAAAATGTTCGTTTTAACTTTTTCTTTACATCACATTCAAATTAACACCATCATAATAGCATACGTATTCTTTGAGTTAAATATTTTTTTGCTGGTGTTCTTAAAAAAGTCAAAAATAAATTCCTTGTAGTGATATAAATGAAAAAACAAAATTCGACAAAAACACAATCAAATAAATCGCAAAAACATAAAAATGGACAACGTTAAACATAGTTAAATAATATTTGCCTTAAACAATTATTGGCAACATCTCTTCAAAACGAAACAATTCACGAATGTTTGAAACAAAAAGAATACATATAATACTCCTAACAAACTTTTAAGTAACAACTTTTATATTAAATATAATCCGTTTCCGTTATGGTCCTTGCAACATCTTCATCTATCAATCACAATTTGTATATTTATTTATGTACATTGTAGAAGGAAGTTAATTTTTTAAAAAAATCCAAGTAGTAATGGATCTTGTAATGCTTCCTATGATTCATAAAGTAACCTCTGATAGTGTGGTAGAATTTCGTGAATGGGAACATGCAAGCTAAATTCAAGTGCAACAAGGACCGCGAATTCGGATGCAATCAGTTCTTTGCGACTCAAACGGAAAACACTTTCCGTTTTCTGTAATATGAAAAAAATTCCATGAACAAAATATACAATAAAAAAATTACAATTTAAAAATCACCTCAATCAGACTTTTAAGTAATTCGCCTTTGACATCATTCATCTTAGCGCTCAGTAGCAAACATGCGCCGGCACACAGTTTTCGGTTGTTTTTATTAATCAAATTCGAGAGAATCAGTTTTTCAAAATAAACATATGCTTGTGATATTGTTACAAGATCGACTCTTGGATCCATTTTATTGATGCGACGCATTTCTCGTTTGATACTGAAATATTTGTACATATGATGTAAAGATACATTTCAAATTACTTCTTTGTAGTTACCTTCTCAATTTGCTCAGAGTTAACTGAATATGGGGGAATTTTTCTTTAAACTTATCGTTAAGCTCTTTCTTTAAATCGGATGGTCGAACGTAGTCAATGACTGAGGTCATATACGATGTAAACGTGAGGAGTGTTCGGTGTTTTCCAGCAATTAGTTCGGGGTCGTCCAGTATGTTGGCAGAATATTGCTGAAACTAAATATATATTAATCGGAAGTTATTTTCTCTTGTAACATAATTTATTCAACTTTTACAATGAAGATTTGTTGTGCTATTTATAACTAATTGTTCCTCAAATCTTCTCGTCAAATTAATATAAAAGGTATTGATAGCGCGATAGAGAGCAGGTAATATCAAATCTATATCGAAACCATAAAGAGAACGCCAACTTTTTATATAAAGGAAAAGAGGGATACGTTTTAGCCTGTGTATTATAATGGGCTGAATATATACCGTATAGCCTTCCATATTCATATAGGGCGTCGAAAAACCGAGTCCTAGAGCTTTATTGTACGTCCAAACCTCGTTTGGAGGATTTTTCAAGCAAAGCGCAAAATTAATTCTAAGTGTTAAGAAAGGTATCTGGCTAATTCATTTGAGCATCTGGCCAGTAACAGTAATATTAATATTAATAGTAGCAAACCCACACATTTTGAGTTTACTATGACTTTTTCAGTATTTGTTATTTTGTAATTTTTTTCATTAATCATTCAACAGAGTATTTTAACGAGCTTTACTTTCCATCAAGACAATGTGTCAAACGACAGAAATAGCCTGTGTTGTATTTGACAGTATCTTTGATAATTCAGTGTTGCGCGGTGTTCTTAGAATGCTAAGACAATGTTTCTCTTTATATATCTGTATATATATATATATGTTTATATATATATACATATATAAACATAAACAAAACCTAAAATTACCTGAAAACTTCTTCCAGTCTCCCCAACCTCATCGAGTTCCAATGACTTTATATCAGGTGACGGGCTCGCTGCACTATTACGTGTGTTATTATTATGAGTATCGTATGTAAAACACCTGTTTAACAAAATCAAAATATATAAATATGCAGTTTATATAAGAAAAATAAAAAAAAAAAACAAATATAATGCAAAATTAATGTTGACATGCAATAAATACACTTAAATCATGTTTATGGAAGAAAAATGAAAACGAAAACAGTGCACACGACGATTTATAGGTCGGAAGGGAAAATAACTGATAAAAAAGGATGTTTGATTCAATCATGATACATTTTAATTAATACAAGCAGTTTTTCTTCTCTTGCGTGAAAGATAAATTGAAATGTTTCTTCGATAAAAAACAAAACAAAACTTAAACCTAAAACCTAAAAACGAATATAATCTAACCAACGCGATTTCCAAAAACGAAATATCACAACTGTTACTGTTAATGTAGAATTATTGTAGGAAATATATAAAGTCTTTTTTACATTGTGCTACATCTTAGGGATGATCTTAAGGGATGACGTCTATTCAAATTTTCAAAATAAAATTTCTCGTTTCGAAATTTGAGAACTGAGGAAAATTTCTCAATCTCTTGATTTTACAAATAATGAACGCTTTTGGAGCCACAAATATTTATTTTTTCAATTGGCATATGGATGAATTTACGAACTTCCTACACTCCGCATTGAAAATGATTCAAAAAAGGACAAAATATTTGGCATATAGCTTAATTATTAAAACATATATACAAAAAAAAAAAAAAAACAAATAATTCTTTCTAGAATTAGTGAAAGTGAAAAAGAAGTCAAACATTTTTGGGTATTGAAGTTGAAAGCAATCAAAAGTTTGTTATTCAACAAAATGTGAACTTATCGTTAAATTTTTTATGATTAGCAAGCTGTATTTTAATTAAATTATTTGTTCACACGTTTTAGGGATTATATACATTGACTCGCATGAGGATGTCTAGTTTCAATATCAAAACTTGGATTCGTTTCATAGCGCATCAGCTGTTTATAATTTGTTGATTGGAGTCTTTAAGAAACTATAGATCCTCCTTCTACTAGTAAAAGAATTAGAGAATGTACATTTAATAGTTTAAATAGATCATATTACACGAACCGCTTTGAAATTTACACAGATAACTTTATATTAAAGTTATACTTTAATATTTTATTAAATAAGGGTTCGCATGCTGATGATGTTTACAAACATATATTTATAACATTATGGAAAGATATCAAACAACCCTTTCTATCTTGTTGAGTGAAACTAGCACATGTTTTATTATTAACCTCTATTTCATAAATATAAACTAATTATAAAATGTATTTGGTATAAGGACTGAAATAAAAGAACAACTTTGGTAGTCTATTTTTATCTGCAAAAATATAAGGTTGTTAGTATTTTTAAATTGAACTAACTTGAATTACGTTACTATAGTTTATGCCTTAAGAATACCCGTATAACAATAATTTATTTTCCAAAATCTACAAATCATATTAGTAGCCAATTCCGAAAACAACACACCTTTACAAATATTTTCCGTACAAAATAGTATAATTTGATTTACAAAAATGATTTTAATTTACCATTTGCCTTTTTGCCAGGTTATTACTTTTGTCCTGCAAAAATTATTTTATGTTTAAATTTTTTATGTTTCAATCTTTTTTGTATATTGCAATGTACATACATAAAATACTTAACAAATATATATAATTAAAAAAAAAATTTCTACGCAAGTGCTATAAGAAAGAGTAGTTTATTGTATACTGTAAATATTTTTTCATCATTAATCTCCTGTAAGATTTCTAAATAGTTTAGGAACTCAGGCACAATTTTTAAATTTAAGAAAGACCTTGATTGAGCACTACGAACTGCGCACACGTGTCCGTTTGTATAAAGACGTACATTTGTTTAAAAACAAATAAAAAGAATAATGATAGTGATAATAATAATAATAATAGCAGTAGTAAAAATAGTAATAATAATAATAATAATAATAATAATAATAATAATAATAATAATAATAATAATAATAGTAATAATAATAATAGTAATAAAAATAATAGTATTAATAGTATTACTATTAATATAATGATAATAATAATAATAATAAAACTAATAATAATAAGAATAATCAGAATTATAATTATAAAATTTGTGTCGCAATAATCGCGGTCTATCGCTTTAGCAATATAACGATCATTATTAAATAATAATATATATTGTGGCCGCCGTGGCGTAGTGGGTAGAGTGCGACGCTCACACGCCGAAGGGTCTAGGTTCGATTAACCGCTGAACACTTGGAATTTTTCACGGAACCACCTCTTTGGAGCTGCTGACAACATTCAAAGAGTAATAACTTTGTAAGAAAGCTTCTCAAACTTCGCCGATCGTAGGCAAAAAATTGTAGGTCCCTTCTACTCGTGAGAGAACAGTAGCGCGCACAACACGAGTAGTTGATGAGCAAACTAGGCCCTGTTCCCCCTGTGGACTGTCGCGCCAACAATTATTATTATTATTAATAAAATATATTATCTTTGTTTGCAGAGGGAATGTATGTATTTTTTTTATGTGAATTTAAATCATAGATTCAGACATGATCTTAGAAAACCGTAATTTAAATAAATATATAAGATGACACTGCTGTTTTTTCAATTCCAATTTTATAATAATATAATAGCTTATTATCTTTATAAATTGTGCAAATAAAGTTAAATTGCATAAAGTTTACACGACCAAACGTTAACATCCACAAGAGTAAGATATATATAGTATATATTTCTTTGTTTTATATCAGATCTTTAAAATGTTCTGCAATAAGCCTTTTGACCTTTGGTTAAATGTTAGGTTAGGTTAAATGAGTTATGTGAATGAAAATATATTTAAAATTAATTTTATTTATTGGTTGGGTATTGACAACTGGCAACTAAGATTCCATTGCCTCAAAAACTGAAAAAAATGTAAACTTCTTTGCATCCTATGATTGACAGTTGTAGTCAAGACACAGATCCATACATACATTAATATGTAACTAATATTGACATTGTCTTGCTTTAAATTTTCAACTTTTTCATCCTAAGTTATTAATTGATGTACAAATCAATTGAAATATAACGAACACTTAAGGCAACTTATGCGCTTCAGATATCTTTTTGCATATGATTTTTTTTTCATTATATTACTTTTATTTTTAAATTTAACATACTTAAGTAGATCGTAGCAGTTTCAGGTTATTTATATATGTTGAACTCTAACATTTAACTTCTTTACAGTCGATCAATATAGGCTTGATAAGGATGGTGATGAAAATAGGTTTTTACATAAAACAAGTACAAAACATAAAAATTATTCATTAATACGGTTTATTTAAACTGAAGTATGCGCTTTAAGGAGAATACATATATTTAGTAGTGACATATGTAAGCCATATATAAACACCCTCCAAGCATTTTTTCACATTTAACGATAGGGTTATATGTTTTATATTTCCAGATGGAAATATGGACAACAAATTAAAATAATGAAAGTGATAGTCAATAACGTCATTAAACATTCCGATAGTTTGAATGGGTTTTATGAGATATATATATTAATCTGTGTCATCAAATGCATTTGACTACATACCTTGCTATCCCATGATTTTTTAGTGCAGCTGTGCTAGTTATTTCAAAATTATTTTCGGCCAACGAATTAGCTACAGAGTGTTTTTTATTCTCTTTACTGTACTGACGGGATGGAACGAGGAGATGACCATACGATATGTCCTATACAAATGAATAAAATAAAGTTATCAAAAATTAAAGTTTTCTTTTAAATCAATAACCTCATGGTAAACTTACTTGTCCGTTTTCACCTTTTTCAATTCCCAATAGATCGAACGGATCAAATGGGGCGTCATTTATAGCCGATAACGGTCTAGATCCAGACGTATTACGTCGTCTTCCTTCTTTTCTCATTTCGGCTCTAAAAATACCAACAGTTTTACAGGACGATTTGAATAAACTTAATAGTCCCATACCTTCCATTCTTTCCTTTATAGTATGGTAGTGCGGAGAATATAAAGAAAGGGACCTTTCGTGATACAATAACAACCCGTTCATCTTTGTATGGATAATTTTTGTGGGCACTTGCGTTCAAAAATTTTAAATCTTTTGTATCTGAGATTTGGACGTTCTTCCCACGTCCGCCTGGCGTAAGGCTTTCGGTGCTACTGTCATCAGTAACATGGCTTATGTTCGAACCAATGATATAGGGTCGTTTACTAGCGACACTCGGTATACTACTTCGAATCGGAGCAGTATTCAAGCGAGCACGCCTTTCCGGCATGTATGTCACGTCATTGGCACCGTTGCTTAATGTTCTGTAGTTAAAAAAAAATCAACAAATGCAACATTAACAAAAAAACTTTTAATTCGTATAAGTAATTTCTCATGAATTATTTTTGTTATTTAAAATTGTAATTTGACGTCATATAATATAAGTATATAAGTCCGCGGACTAACCAATAAAAACACATTTTCTAGACAACATTCGGCTTTATTCATCAAGTTTCAAGTTTCCTTCAAGAGTGATACCATCAGTTCAACGATGCTCTAACATTTCTTTGGCCTCACAATAGGCTTCAGTTTCGGCGAACATAACCTTGCCCGCTGACCTTTGTTTTTGGACGCTTTGGGCGTGGTTCACCGGCTGTTGTTTATTTGAGTCTGGAGTGTATTGGTAGATCCATGCTTCATTCATTATGATACACCGACTCAAACTCCAAACAGCTCACAAAATTATCAATACATTGTTGTTTTTGGTCCATTGTGAGCAAACGCGGCACCCATTTCGAAAATAGCTTTCTCATAGACAAATGTTCATGTAAAATAGTGTACACACTATTTACGCACTATAACTTGTAACCTTATAATCAGATTGTCATGAAAATTACGGTATCATTTGAATGTTTGGACGCCCCATGGCGCCCCCTTTATGTCAGTCCAGCAACTAATTGAGTGATGTCTTGTGTGTAAATTAATTTCCTTCTTTTGTCAATTCAATGCCTGAGTTTCAATATGGGTTTTGCACAGTAAATATTTCAATAATTCTTGTATAAATTGTAGTATTAATGGACTTGTTTGTGTCCTTCATACTGCAAACTTTTTTGAAAATAATATTACACCTAAATTGCGCATCCGTTATTTTTAAAACTGATACCATTAATTTTTTAAAGTATCAAACATTTTTTAAATTATTCAATTCTTTTAATTAATGGAAATTCATCTTAAATGAGTAATTTTTGAAGGTAAAATTATTGTGCAAAACATTTGCAACATTAAACAGATCTTTAAATTTAATAAAAGGAGTATTAAAAAAGCAAACTATAAACCCTTTTTAACGAATTTCTATGCTTTTTTTACAAGAAAATATGACTTGAGAAGGAATATACATTATTTTCTTAAACAAAAAATATGCTAATTCAAGTTTATTGCTGTTATTGCATTTGTAACTTTGAACAATTTCCTTACGTTTATGAATAAAATTGCTAAATCTGTTAGGCATTTTTTAAAATAAATTACGCAGCCCGGTCTGGAGTGCGCGGGGTCTGATTGTAGAATGATAATCCTTTTTTTGAAGTCAGTTAAAACTTTTCCTTTTATTTCTGGTGAACACTTGCTTTTGGGCAATTTAATTAAAATTACTTTTGTTTTTACTTTGCGATTGTGTTTATCACAAAAAGCCTTTTCTCGGTTAAACACGCATCAACGCACTAAGCTAGTGCCAATGTGTCAATGTTTTGCACAGCACTGTGTCCATCGTACAAGAGTCATAATGTTTGTTTTCCATTAAAATATATACCCGCTACTGCCTTGATTGCTTTGATTGGTTAAAACATGGATTTGAAATACTGTTTCCCCAAACTTAACACCCGGGTAGACAAGGTAGCTTAAAATCGTTTGCGCTATCTGGTATCTTTAAGCTTATTCTTGAGTTTTGTTCTGATCGTGTGCAAAGGTTGGCGCTTACGGGTTTTCCAAAAATGAATTTAAGGCCCTATTGGTTTGTTATTATTCCTATCTTAGGAAATTGAATTGAGAAAATTGGGAGATCATAACTCGCGTCATCGAATGTTGATGTACTACGTTTTAATGTGGTTGGACGTCAATTTTTCATAGGCCACAGCTTGAAGGCTGTAACCACGGACTACAAAATTCCCCAACCTTTTTTTTTAACATGAACTCTAAGATACTCTAAATGGAATAACGACTTATTTAAAATCTTCAAAACCGCACGTACTTCCCCAATCGCTTTCAACCGAAGATGGCGTATATATTTTATTGTAAGGGAGAATGTATGTCACTTTATTGCTAGATGTCCTATTTTTACCGCGCTTTGTATGAGTGGCCGACGTAGCGTAGTGGGTGGAGTGCGACGCTCACACGCCGAAGGGTGTAGGTTCGAACCCCAGCTCAACACCAATTTATTATTTGTATGAGTTACTTTGTTATAAACCGAATGGGTTCAATGGGCGTTTAATATTTGTTACAAAATAAAGTTTTTAGTTCTACTACTACTAGAAAATCTCAAAGCATATATAAAACGTTTTAAAGTGCACATATTTTTCTCCTTATTTAGGTGAAGTTAAGGCAAATTTGGGTTATATTCCCATTTCACACAGTTGATATTGACCACTTTGACTCCTTGCCTGGTTCACGGACTCTATAAAAATTATTTTTGTAAATAACTGAGACTTTTACAAAATTTTTCAAACACTATTCGGTAAAATCGAATCGAATCGAAATTCGGGGAGCATGGGTTTGTAACACGAGGTAACGTTGTTGATCGCGCTCAACAAGGCGAGCTGCCAAAACCTATCCCTCTTAGTGCACAGGTCAAGTTAATATAGGGCCTCCTCGCGACGCCCCTTGAATAGTTGTGTGGTGAACCATTGTATGCAGCGGACTCCTCTACCCGAGGGGAAGGATGACCTTTATGATTTTTTATAAAGAACACACGATCGATGTCCCAGCTATGACATCAAGATCTTTCTAGAAGACTTAAACAGTCCAGATTCCCAGAACTGCCAATACGGTTTGACGTCGGAAAGCTACAATCGCAACTGATCGCTGGGAACTTTGACGAAGTAGTCTCCCTGAAACTCGCTCCGAATTCGACGCTGCCTATACTAACTATAGAAGAAGACTGGAAACGTTGTCAAGAGACCATCAAAAAAGCTGTCATTGATCTGCTGGGTTTCACATCACCACCCAGGAGGAACCCATGGTTTGACGACGAGTGCAGGCAATAACCTGCAGCCAAACAAGTCGCCTATAAGGCAACGCTGCATCGAAAGCGATGGCTGTTCATGAGCTCTGCAAACACCGACTTTTCAGTGGAAATAAAAAGGAGCATGAGAAGCGCGCGGTCGAGGATATGGAAAGGTCCGAAAGTTTTACCGAAAGGTAAAACAGCTATACGGCGGATACCAGACTCTATATCCAATGTGAAATTAGTTTGTTGAAAACATAATGCCCTTTATGATATCGGGTTTATTTCCTATCAGGATGGTCGAATTATAAAAGACAAAAAAACTCCAACTCCTCCCTTCATCCCCTATAAGAACCACAATTTTTAGTCCGGAGCAATATCCTCTCTACCCAACTAGAGCAGATGTCATCGTAAGTAAGCAGTTGATCATACTTGTAAAATATGGTACCTCTGAGTTTCATAATATTTTAAAGAATGATGTTAAAAACTTATTCGTCCCCAACAAGTCTTAGATATTTTTTGGTATTGAAGATGTTAATGTATTTGTTACAACAACTTTGCAGGGCTTAATCTGCAGTTTTAGTATCTGTCGCAGTGTAAAAATGTTATACTTAGTGAATCTTCATGATTTAACCACACTAAGTTGAAGTTGTTATCATTTCTTAGTTTACAAATCGTTTCAAATTTGGCAACTTTTTAATAGCCATTGAAGATAAGCCTTATGGTATATTAACAGGACTTTTATTCTTTAAGGGTAAAAATTATAAACTTGTGTCACTATTTTGTAGAAGTTATATATTAAGTGCTTGTTCTCAGTTTTGTTTTAATTACTTTTACAGCATATAGACAATTATGGGATGAATGCCAACCGTAATGAAAGTAAATTAAAGTGTACGCAATAGCTCAATTAATTGGAACATTTCATAAATGTACAACAGAATTTCATTGTGTAATTCAATAACAGTCTGGGACTCGATCATGTACATTTATTGCCTTTACAAACAGAATATAGTCTTGCAAACATTGTCAACAACATATTCAAGTATGTGGAAGCATAATGAAATTTCGTTAACATTTGTTAAGTACCCAAATATAAACAAACCCTAAAGTTGACTTTAAGATTTAAAATGGAATACAGATATCACAAAAAAAATATATTTTACTAAAAATACAATTTTGAGAATCACTAACTGACTACCGCATTAATTAGACTTTTTTAAAGGGTGTCTCAACAAGAACGCAAGATTTAAATTTTAAATAAAACGCAGATATTTAAAAAAAATCGTGAATTCTTTATTATATCGTAAAGTAGACAGGATGAGGTTATGCGTGAAATAACACATCGGCCAGATGGCCGCCGCGGCTTTGCTGGCACATACGCGATCTTTTAATGATATTTTCAATGACCGTTTTGCATAAATGCTGCGGTATTTTATTAATGCAGGGTCCAATTTCCTCTTTTAAGGCTTGAGTCGTCGTCGGCTTATTTACATAAACCATCGACTTCAAAAAACCCCAAAGAAAATCGCACGAACTTGGCGGCCAATTATGGTCTCCAAAACGCGAAATAACACGACAAGGAAATGACTGATGCAGCAATTGAATTGTTTCTCTGGCTGTATGAGATGTGGCGCCGTCTTTTTGAAACCACATCCCCTCCCCCCTCACGAAAAAATGCATAGTGGATTTGGAAACACCAATTTGCTGAGTTCGGTGTCGAATTGAGGTGGATGGAGTTTGAGCGACATCATCACGTACTGCTGCGATATTTTTGACCTGTTCGAAGGCGCGGTGTTGTCTTTACATTAGTTACATACCGAATTTCAGCAAATGTTTCCATTAATCGCTTTGCAATTGACTCTTTTGTAGCATTAATGTAAAACAAAATTGATAGCGATTTGCGAACTGTAGCCGCAAACCTTTCACCATTTTGGTAATTTCACAATGAGAATGCGTTGTTCATTCGTGTAGCGCTCCATTTTTATTAACCTTATACCTTCTACTAACAAACAATAATAATTGTTTGTCAAACAATGACAGTTTGAATGGCGCCAAATTTAAATTTTGCGTTCTTGTGGGGACACCCTTTATATAAAGCAATTTATCTTCCCAGAGGTTATTTTAATAAAACTTAAATCATATAGTTTAATGAAAATAACTTGTAATATATTGATTGGGTTTCGTAAGATGCATTACACCTTTCAATATACATACGAACATATGTAATACAAATCAATTGAAAACCCTTGAAAATTATTACTTCACAGAAGGCAGTGAAAGATAAGCATAATGCGCAGTGTTTTAAATATTTTAAGAATATCTGACAGATTAATTGAATTTAAACACTTTTTATTTGTACAATGCTTCAAAACAGCAAGAGTTTTGTATGTGTTAGTTTCAAAATCTTTCCCAAACACCCTTATCTAATCTTCTAAAGATAATGAACACTAGACATCTCCAAGCCTTCTTATCATTTAGAATCTGAATGAGGTAAAGAAATCGCATTTATCATCAGACATTTTTTGTTGTTTTAAACAGAAAAACAAAATTAATAAAAACAATTTAGGTTTGCGTAAAAATATCCGCTTTCGCTAATTTAACTGGCGGTACATGAATATAAGTGCGGTCAACTATCCATAGATGTTTCGTTTAAGAAGAACAAGGGCGTAAGGCATTTAAAGTGACTAAAGGAAATAATAACTGGAAAATTGTGTTACCAACATTATTTGTTATGTAGTTAAGAATTAAAGCAACTTATTATAATAGGAGAAGTTTATTTTTTTGCACACATAATGTTCATGAAATAAGATTACGAAACAGGAACTGGTAAAAGGAGAACCACGACAAAACAATTTTGATGGCATAAGAAACCCTAAGAACCATAACCCCTTCTTCTATTTTTTTTGTTTGTTTTTATTTTTTGTGTATTTCTACTTCTTAATTCTTATTCGAAGTTCTTGATGAAATAAGAAGAATCACATTTTTAAGAAAAAGTGTCATTTAGGTTACATTCTCGTTATATTGTCTCTATGTTGACTCTATTGAACTTCTGTAGCCTTTTCTAAAGTGACTTATGAGAAGAGTGACCGGCAATATAACAAAATACAAATTTATGCATAAGAGATGAATATGCTTGGACAAATAAATTCTATCAATAAATAAATAAATTTGGTGGAGTTGCAGTGGAAAATGGATCGTGTCATACCTTCAAAAAAATCGTGTTGTGCCTATTTTTGCACTCCCACATAACTTAAAATAAATATTTTAAATAAATTTATATATACAGTTGTGTTCATAAAAAAAGCAGTAGTTATACGACTTAAATAATTAGAAACATATTTCTAAGAAGATCCTTTTTTTACATGCATGTATATCGGGTTTTTTGTATTTTCCGGTAACTAAGATACCATACCAGAAATAAAAAATAAAGGCTTACTTTCTCCTTTTTTCACTCATTGATTGAAATCTGTTGATTGAAGTTTGTTCATAAAAATAGCAGTGCTTTTTGGTTTTACCATAAAGTGTCTCAGAAATTGTTGTTTAGAGTTTAAAAAATATTTCTGTATTCTTGTTTGGTAAGTGAATGCTTTTGTATATGTTGTCTTTTAGTAACATACTTTGAAGTTAGAAATATGGAAGGGAAAAACATATGCTTCAATCCAGGAAATCATAGGATGTTCAGCGAAAATGGTCAGCAATGCGCCAAACAGGAAAGCTAGTAGCTAGTGTACAGTTTTTCCGAAAAAACAGGCCACCATTTGCTTGCAAGTGCATCGTGCGCAAGCAACTTTTGTTAGATTTGGCCCAACTTGAATCACCCATACAACCGACTGCTGTTTACTTTCGGACTCATACGCATAAATCCACGATTCGTCACCTGTCACGATGTCATAGACGTGTTTCGAAGCATCGCAATCGTATTTTTGGAGCATTTCTTTCGACCAATCGACACGAGCCTTTTTTTTAAGATTGACAAATTGTGTGGGATCCAATGCGAACAAATTTTTTTGACGGCCAAATGTTCATGCATTATTGAATGTATGTTGTTTCAATCTCACGATAAGTTACATGACGATCTTGCAAGCGCTCGTATATCAAAACGTTCTGAGTACGTAAAACCTCAAAAATGTCAAACTTTACGACAGAGCTGGAAGTTGCCACATTGCAACACTAGGGTTGCCCAATCCCGAAATATAAAAGGTAACCTTCGTATATATATTGTATATTTTTCTTTTGCAAAGAAATCAGAATTCTACATGCAATTAATGGAATATATTAGAAATACGGTTTTATAAAAAAAAGTTAAGTAGATATTACAGTCTTCATTCCCGACCAAAAATGCATATTTTTTAACAGTAGCAAAAATATGTTCTCCAGACCAACATGTGACAATATAATAATAATAATTGATAAGAATTTTACTCTGAAATGAAAGACGAAGGACAAACTGTGAAATGAACCCCTAACATGGTGTAATAATCGATCAAAATTGATTTAAACTTGTTGCCTGACTATTATTACATTGTTGTAGTAAAATATATTGTTAATTCAAAGTATATCCCGAGTTAATAGCTCCTGAATCGCATAGTAAATATTTGAGAATTTGCAATTGTCATTAAAAAAACGCTAAGATATAGTGAGGTCTTCACCCGACGAAAATCTTGAAAAAATATTTCAAGTTTCAAATCGATAGCAGTTTTTGTTTTTCGAATTTGACGTCAGAGTTTCTTTATAGACAATCTAGACATAAAATAAAAAATAAAACATTCAAGAACTAACATGCTTACATCTTTGTATAACTCAAGGTCATTCTTTTTACATTTTCTTAAAATTTTGTCCTAAAATTGTAATAAAAAAGCTGAAAAAAAAAATCGAATGCTTATTTTGAAATAGTTTCCAGGCATCGAATATATGTATGTATACGGATGACACAGTATTTTGCACACTTAAATTCTACGTACAAATCGCACAGAACAAGAAAAGCTAACAGAAAAGTTAAGACCATAACATGAACTTCGCCAACAACTTGACATATTTCCCTTTGCCTTTTTTTATATCAGTTATATTTAAAGAATGATTGCTGATTAAAGAGGTTGACGTAAAAGTTGTATTTTTAGTCATATAATTGTAATCAAAAAAGCATCCCGATGAAAACTATCATCGTATTTACTAACTTATATTATTCTATTTAACGTATTAATAAATCAAATAAATTTGATGATTTAATTTTTTTATTTTTCACATATGTATCACTTTGATGTACCTACGATGTTTTGCTGATAATGTTCACGTTGTTTAAAGTGATAAAGTAAAATTTGTTTTTTTCCAAATATTTCAGATAAATTTAACTTACAACTTTTGTTCAACATTTTGTATACACAAATCTTATTGTTTTTGTTTAATTATATATGGGGCTTAATTTCCCATTGCAGTAAACACTAGCTGATGACTGAAGTTTACATTTGTGTTTCTTTGTGGGTCAATGAAACTTTGATAAGAAGTATATTTATGTACATAAAATTGTAGATGTTCGTACGACAATCTCATTTTACACCAAACACAGACGTCAGCGCAAAGTGGTTAGATAGTTTGCTTTTAGAAAGTGAAATAAAAGTAGGGATACTCAGTACTCAGTAAAATTCAAGATTGTTTAAATTAATTGTTTGCGTTGATAGCTAGTTGATAAATGGGCAAAAAGAAGTTAATGGAAGATTTTTAATATATATAATCTTGTTGATTTAACAATACAAGTGCAATGATAGCACAAAATTATAACTTTCTAGGATAATTTAGATTATCAATGACTTATTTCGTAATAAATATTCTGAACTAGATGAAAAAAAAAAATGAAAACCACATTAAGGTACTAGTCCGGTCTTAGATGAAAAAACGTGTTTAAATGTTTATCTATGTATTTTTTTTAATTGAAAATAACTAAAACAATACACTTTAAGCATTCACATTGCGTCCATGTTTTGTTATTGTTATCAAATTGGAAAGTGCCCAATATTATCATAGGCGATGCCATCAACCGATTGCTTGTCTCTTTCTCCAATTTATAGAATTGTAGAATTGACGAATGACATATTTTCGTCGTATTTTCTTAGGTCTAGTGCCCGGTGAGCTGTTGTCTGTTGTCCACTCCACTGTTATCAATGTCCCTAATGCATTGTTAAAAACCTAAGTCGCTCAATATTATCCGGTGCTGTTCGCCAAACTTTTATAGTATTATAACCTTCTTACTTTCTAAAACTTTTTGTTATTTGCAAGTCTTATAAAAATATAACCTTCTAACTTACATTTTTAAATTTATTTTTGATAACGGAATCGATCACTATTCCAGACACTTTAAATGTCCAATTCAAGGTCCCAACATCCTGAGAAAGATTTTGCGGTACCCTGATCAATCCGTTGTCAGCCAGATTGCATATTTTTCGATCGATTCCAATACTCCCAACAACAACTGATTTGTATTCAAGGTAACAAGCCCGGATATCAAATCGAAAAGTCGACCGCAACAACATGTAAAATTCTAAGTTGTGTAAAATACATCAAAGAAGCTGCCACAGGTTTACACCCTTGATTTGAGAGAGGGTGCTTGCAATTACATGCAGCCTTAAAATGTGCCTAGGAAGAATGGATACAAACAAACGACAAGAACTCTTAGCGACCTTAACAACAGCTTTCAATTTGAAAAAGAAAAGCTAGAGGATACAAGGTTGACTAGTATGCGGCACGCTACAATATTAAAGGAATGACGTCCGACTGTCAACCTGTGATCTGATATAAACAAAGATGGAAGAAGTTATTTGTAATTTTCACACCAAACTTTTATTGTTATTGATAGCACAATATTATTCACTATATACAATCAAAAAAATCGAATGTAATACTGACTTATATGTATACATTTTTACCCTATCAAAACTGCACGAATTACTTCTCTCCAAATTCGTTTACGTCATCCAAGTTAGAAAAACACAAAGAACCAACACACCTGGAGAGTTAATGCTAAAAAAGAAAAAAGAAAAACATTTCAAGGTTATGAAATGCTCAAAATGTAAACAAACGATGATTTCATTCAAGAAACACAAAATAAAAACAACATTAAAAGATCTTGCCCTAAGGACCTAGTTCCCTGGGACGATAAAATGTTAAAATGTTCCCATGAAAAGAGAAGAGAAATTAAGCGTCACACCGATTGATCTTGACCTTGAATTTGAGATCGTGGTGTTCTTGAATTTCTGTAGCAATGCCAGGGTTTCTGCGTCGTTCCGTTTTGCACGCAGAAAAGGGTTGTGCGCAAGGAATAAACAAGAGAACCAGTTCCACTGGTCATAATTCCCTGCAGGTGTTTGGTATGAAAAAGGATATACACAGGGATATGTGTATATTCATTAAGGAAACGGCTTACGTAATTTTCTCTCAAATTAAACAGGATATTCCGAATTTATTTAGTTTTATGCAATCGAATTTGGTATTTATTATGTTTAATTAAATCAAAAATACAGAGGCTTTATGCGTTGAAAAAATTCAAACCAAACGCTGAACTCACTTTTCGATAGCCTTTTTTGCAAAATTGGACGAAATTAATTAATTTAAACTCCACACCCTGATCTCTTCCAACGTTGCAGGCTTATTGATATAGCTTCACGTAGTCCCTAAAGGCGTTAAATTACATAAACGAGGCGGGAGTGCAACGCGCGGTATTTCTTAAAAAAAGGCGTTGGTAAAGTTTACTTCTTGGTAAATCGATTGTAACATATTCACATATTTTATCTGTATTTTGCAGTTAAGTTATCATGATGCGATACCGATTTTCATTCACGGTCATGTAGCCATAAACGTCATCAGCAAAAAAATAATGAGCCAACGAAACCTCCAGCATATAATTCACCCCAAAATATTAGTTACTCATAAATTTATTGTAATAAAAAAAAATATCGGCACTTTTCTTCACTGCAGAAAGCAAAAAGCAGACTAACAAAGTTTTCTGAATTGCAATTGCAACGCAACTGTACTAAGCGTTGCAGTGAACTAAGCTTTCAGTCCAAGGAAGTTTATAGACCTCGTAAACTTTGTCATCCCCCTTCTAGCAATGCCTAGCAATTAATGCTCGTGATGAAGTGTGGTTAAAAGTTAAACAGCATAATTCATCGCAGTTCTTAATTACAATTTTTTCACATTTTGGTATTATTTAGTTATTGCTTATTAATTTTGTTTATAAATTTGTGTGGATAGTATAAATAGAAGCTACATATCCGTATGAAGATAGGCAAAGAGATCCTATAATAGATGATCCTAAACTCATACTTTGTTGACAAAAACGAACTGTTTCGTATGATAGAAATCTGGCTGTGTATATAATTATCCGCAACAGAGAACATGGGTTAGTGACAGTGATAAATGCTTCCTTGGTTTTGTTACACAAGAAAAAGTATGATACCAATTTATTTATTGGGAAAGGATTATTTCTTTTTAATATGTACATATATATGTATATGTCGTCGTAAAAATAATATTCTGTCATTTCAAACAACAAATTTTCTTAATAGAGCACCAAATGTGTGTTATGATATTAGAAAAACTTCTATAATAATAAGAAAATTAAATTAAAGAATACATAACAATGACACATTAACCATTCCTTTCCCAGTTTTCTTGAACAAGACTATTTGTGTGTATTTAACGTAGGTTTGTTAAAATATTGGGGAACAATATAATTTTTTCAAAAGCGTGTGTCTTCTCGATAAATACTATCATCGTCTACTAATTACTGACACCATTTTTTTACTATTTAAGACATTTTGTGGATACTGAGCGTGTGCATAAAAACTTCATGAAATTGTATTTATCTACATTTTTCAAAAGAAAAGTCAGTTGATAAACGAACAGAATCTATAAATTTCTTAGCTTATTAATTCAGCATTTTGGAAAATCAAGCGAAAGTAAATAGGTGGAGACATAGAATTGTTTTAATTAAAATATTTTGCTTAACTTATTTAATTTAAAAGAGCAATTTTATGCAAATCAAGCCCTTGACTATTGGTGGCAGTTAATTCTTATATCGTACGAGACCTCCTTTTGTCAAAGCAGTATTTATATTTCATCATCACATCACAAGTGATAGTGAAACATGAAACATTTTGGAGAATTGATTACATATTTTGAAATTCTGAACATTTATTATTATTAAAAGCATTCTCCTATTTTTGTTATTTTTCCTACGTTTTTCTCATAAGAAAGTGAGTTTCTTACAACTTTAAACAAATATCCTAACAATATCAATAACTGTTAGAACTGTTGTTGTATCCACTGTTTAAACGAACACGTATAAAATCAGCCAAATACGAATTGACCTTGTTTTTCCTATAGCATAGATTAAGAGTCAATAGCCCGAGTTAGCCATGAGCTTTTTTCTCAAACTATAGAAACAAATGAATACAATTACAGTGCATGCATGCAGGTGCTGTTGTTTTTTATTTTTTTTTTTTTCAAAGTCGGCGTACTTTCGTGCAGCGACATAACAAACTACCCACAATAATTGATTCCCATAATAAAATGTACAATAATTAAAATCAACACAAAACTCTTTATTATTCTCGATCGATAGTAACAATTGAGTATTGATTATAACAATTTTTTTCTGTGTCTATTCATCCTCACATATGCCAATAATGTCTCACTACTTTTGTAAACCGTTGCATGCTAAGCAACATGTTGGATAGCACACATGTCGGAGTAAGCATACATGTGCAGACATATGCACTTTTTTCATCGATAGCTTTTCTACTAGGGATAGAAAGCGTCGCATTGAGAAAATTCAATACTTAATGAGGTCTTTCAGGCAACATTAAAATTAGTAGTTGGTAAGATAAATAGTTAATTTTACTTTAGAATCTACTATATTAAGTTTCACATTTTACTCACAAATTAAAACATTAATAATTAGAAGTTTAATAAATCACTTCGGTCTAATCGATCCAGTATTATTTTGTGAATCATGATTGGTATTAACATTTTATTTTTATTTATTTTGTTAAAAGCTTTTGTAAGAAGTTATGTGTGAAACAGATCTGAAATTTTTAATTTCATAGAGTTTCTGTTTACAAACGAAGAAAATCCATAAAAGTTAATTTTTCTGTGTTGAAACACCAAAACAGACTGATTAATTTTTTCTTCGGATGTGATCTTTAATTAAACCAATATCTTTTTCCTAAAGATTTTCAGTTATTTTCATATTTATGCCAAATAATTTATCATTTGAATATTTCATTCAGGTAAACATGTTCGTATCTATTGAAATCACAATATAATTCAAGATAGATAGATATATTTATTGGCTGCATAGTGTAACAATAGTTTAACAAAGTTTGCTCTAGCTTGCATAGAGATCCGATTTTATAGAGACCTTACTACTGAAAATACAATTATTTTACAAGTAAGATATGCAGTTCGGTAAGTTGAATCTATCTCGGAGGAAAAAAACATCCATTTAAGAGAAATATAATTCAAAGTACATACGAAGTGAGAAGAGTGTATTGCAATCTTAGAAATTTTTATAAACATACATTCTTACCTCATCACGCTTAAATTGTGAGTCTATTTTTCATAAATATTGTTAAATTTTCCAGTCAGAAGGTAATCCATATTGAATAATAGAGTAATAGAGATTTATTCCACAAGCTTACTTTTAATTATGTTATGTATTCAATATTTTACAATTTGTAATACCAAAAATAAATGGAACTGTGTTTTGAGGATATCTGCGTTTTTAAACAAACCATTTGTTGGTAAAAGCGTATAGAATTCAATATATAGCGAATGTGTGCAAATTATTGTACTGTATTGTATGTACGCATGAGTTGAATGTAAAATCTGTTCTTAATCGGGTGTGATGATTTTTCTGTTGGTAAAATTAAGTCAACTCATCTCTATATAAAAAAAAAAAAAAAAAAAACATGTATGTATATTGCTTAAATTATTTGCTCTTTAATTTTTTTTTAAATATCTAACTACTAAACATTTTTTTTTTTTGAATGGCTACTAACATAGTTTCCGAATTAAAGAAACGAACTGCAATTTACAAACTATACCTATAAAGGGGAAAAGACGAAGTGCGAATTGTTTTCCTCAACACAAATTAAATTAGTGGACTTAACTACCCCTTTAGAAAATGTGACAATACATTTATGAGTTCCTAGTCGCATATTGCATATTAGAAAAATATTGGATAATTTAATGTAATTCGCTTTTCATATTATTTCTCTGTTTAAATTTCAAACCACGATAAGTTTAAGTTATATATCAGTTAGTTACTTAGCAAATAGTAATATTTGCTAGTCACTTAGCAAATATACTTTATTCATTCTTACATGTTCTAGAATTTCTCGACAAAATTTTCTTTTTCTTCTCCATTCGAATTTTTTTGTTTTATATTCACAAAAAAATTATACAAATACATAAGTTAACTCTCTCCTTGATTGAATAAAATGACCCTCACTGAGCAATCATCAATTCTGAGGTTTAGTCATATAAATACGAGTATATGTTACATTATTAAATTTTTGGGAGCCATATAGTTTTTAAAAGTGAATGTACATATCTTCCGCAAAAACTAATGAACAATATTTGGCACCTGGTAAAAACATTCTACAAAAAGAATGAAATTGAATTACTTTTCAGAAAACAGGCAGAGGTAGAGGTCTCTTTATGAATAGACCCTGCGTGCATGCAAAATTTTTAATGTTTTTGAGGAAATTACTTATAGTCTTTGCAATATATTCCATAAATATACTGAGTATTGGTTTATGTTACACATCACGATCATGTTTTAATTTACTGATTATTATGCTTACTAATTTTAAATAAATATCTGCCAATATGTATCTATTCACTCGAAATAACTGCGTTGTTGACTTCAAACCAATTAAATGCGAATGTCAATTAAATGAAAAGGCCTTTAGGTTTGATGTCAAATTGTACACAAATTCTTAGATCAATTGTTGCGAAGTGCGTATTTTTATTGGATTCTTGATAGAAATATTATTTCTGTTTTATTTCGTCCAAGGAAGAGGAAAGCATGCAAACTCGAAGGCTCGCGGTTGATTTTTCCCCCACTCCTGTATTTCATTTCATTACTTCCTATATTTGTTCTATTTCACAAATATTTGTCATTGATAAAAATAAACATGGGGACATACTTAGGGAAAGCGTGTTAAATTTGTATTTAACTCCGAGCTAAAAGACCAAGCTTGCGAATCAATCTTAATTTTGTTAGGATTGTAAAGAAGCAAGTTTGAGGCTATTGTAGGCTGTGACTAAACTATGCATTCATGTAAGTTTATATTGGAGCCACATCTTCTATCTTTATTTAAGGCGATGTTATGTTGTTATGTTATGATGTTATGTTTCATCATTTTTTTTATAGATATTGAAGCCTTTTTTATGAATTATGCACAATTTTTTATTTCATATAAAGAAAACCTTTTTTTTTTTTGGAAACGCCCCAATATTATGTTACCATACAATGCCTTATAATCGAACATTTGTTGAACTACTGCTACCTTAAATATGAATTAATACAACAAATGTGACTCACCTCTCTCGCAATGGCATTTGGGTAGACACTTTCGTTGGTATCTTTACGCTGTCCGAATCGCTGCTTTCGGATAATCTATCAGAACTTTTACCAATTGGTCGCTTGACCTTTCGCTTTTCTGGTGGAACGGCTATCAAGTGTTTACCCATATTTTCAGTTTCACTAAAATGCCCATCGCCCTCGCCATCAGCATCAGCTGATAGCTCAAGCGAACAAGATGCCACGCCGTCACTGCCGGTTGCCAATCCTCCGCCGATTCCAATACCACATAACCCAGCTCCTCCACTAGCTGATGAAGAACCCCCATTATGCAAAGCTCCAAATGTGCCGCCAATTGTAGCTCCAAGTTTTGTATCTCGATGTGTGCCATCTAATGAAATATTCGATAAAAACGAGATCGCAGTCAATCTGCGCCTGTATCTCGTCTTATTTAGAGAACTTGCCATTAGGCAGTAAATGGAGTATTTATCAAGACTTAACTTCTCTATAATGTGTTATGTACGTTGGTTGTTTAATGTATAGTGTTTACTCCTCTCTAGGGATTAAATCCCAAGATGTTTGTCAAATATATCAAAGAAAATTAAAGTGATGAATTTTTGACTTTAGATCACGCTTTTGTTTCACTATTGTTAATTTAAGGTGGGTTAATAATTTTATGGCTAAGATGCGTACTTCGTTTTTATATAAATATATTTCTTTGCTTTGCAATTGTGTGCACAAATTTTTACAAACTATTATCACAAGAACTCTATAGTTTTGTACAAAACAATACTCAATCGTTTATAAGTCATTTTGATGCCTTTATTTATCACTTTTTACACGGAAGAAAACAACAAAAATAAAGCGAAATAAGATGAGTAAATTTAGCGTAGAAGAAAATCACTTTGTTTCTAGTTGGGTAAGCAGCAGTTACAACGGAGAGTTGAGTGGTGGGGCGATTTTCCTTTGGGAAAACTGGGAAAATTTTCTTCTAGAAAAGGCAATGACTATTCTACCTATGCCGTTGCTGGTGAATGTAGTGCGAACGTAATTTACAGAAAACAATAAGTGTTTTACGATTTTAACCGAACCATTTTTAATTAAATAACACTTTATTTAATCTTATGCACGATTATTTATCCTTAGGGAAATATAAACAATTCTGATTGCTTGTACTTAATCAAATATGCACTCCCATGTGAAGAACTTAGAAGAGTGAAAAATTTTTGCTCGAGTTTTGCAAATATATAGACTGATATGCATGTGTGCGGATCATTGTGACAGTTGACAGTTGCGTATGAGGGGAATTTATTTTGTAAAGTGAAAAATGGGATTGGACCACTGAAAAATGTAAACAAATTCCCTTTGATTTTTAGTCTAGTTCAAAATTCGAACAATAGATGGCAATGTTCACATTATAGTACAAAAGTAGCAACGTACTAAGCAACAAGGCAACACAATTAATTTTTATATAGAATTTCAAGAATAAATATATATGATCCAATTTTTAAAATGTGAATAAGAAATGCTATGCACAAGTGAAGAATAAGAGTGATATACATTAAAATGTGTAAATAAAATTTAAGCATCGGCTTACTAATTTTCGCAGTAAGAAGAGATAGGACTACTTAGCTAAGGCTCATACCATTATCGTTAAAACACAGCCAAAGGTCTTACCACAATTAATCAGATGCTTGTGAACAGCCAACGAAATGTTTGTGAACAGGCAATAATATGATTCTAAACAGATAATCATAAGATTGTGAACAGACAATCATATGATTGTGAACAGACAATCGTATGATTGTGAACAGACAGTCGTATGATAGTGGACAGATAATCATATGATTGTGAACAGACAATCATATAATTGTCTATGGTGACTGTGGTGAGATTGGTAAATGGAAGAATTTTGAGGTTCAGCCTCAATGGTAGGTTGTATAGAGAAGAAGTGATACGGCTCGCATGCACTAGATGTCGGGGGGGAAAACTCTTCGTTTAACATCGAAATATTGAGCCTTGAGTCGATTCTACATCATTTATTGTTGTTGGTTTTTATATGTAGGTAGGTTCTCAGAAATTATAAACCAGCATATAATAAGCAGAGACCTTAATGGTTTCTGATAATAAGTATATTTGGCTGCCATCTGCTTGTGAAGACTTAAACTAAATGATAATTTATTTTCCAAACGTTTACTATCGTTTACAGTTTGAGAGAAGGGAACTCTTTCATGTGACTTGACGTTTTTGACAACTGATAAACTGAAAACTTTTACTTGCCTCATACTGCTGCCGAATTTGTTTGATAAATTATACGATAAATGGCTATTGGCGGCGAATCTATGTCTGTCGATATTGAATTTGTAAGTATAAGTAGATTGCATGAAAACTCTTAAAAATATATACTTCACTTACAGCCGGAAGAAGATGTCCCATATGAAGAGGAAATTCTCCGCAATGCTTACTCCGTCAAACATTGGCTGCGTTATATCGACCACAAGGCAAAAGCACCGAATTTCGGAGTGAATATAGTTTATGAAAGAGCTCTTAAGGAACTACCCGGATCATATAAAATTTGGTACAACTATTTGAGAACAAGGAGGAAACAAGTTCGTGGAAGATGTATCACTGATCCATTATTTGAAGAGGTAAACAATTGCTTTGAAAGGGCATTGGTTTTCATGCACAAAATGCCCAGAATTTGGATGGACTATGGGACATTCATGACAAATCAGTGCAAGATCACAAGAACTAGACATGTGTTTGATAGAGCTCTACGCGCATTGCCAATAACGCAGCACCATCGTATATGGCCACTTTATTTAAAGTTTTTAAAACGTTTTGATATCCCAGAAACTGCAGTACGAGTTTACAGGCGGTATCTCAAATTGTGTCCAGATGATGCGGAAGAATATATCGAGTATTTAACTGATGTAGGAAAATTGGATGAGGCAGCACAACAACTTGCTACAGTGGTAGATAATGAAAATTTTGTATCAAAACATGGAAAATCAAACCATCAGCTTTGGAATGAACTTTGCGAACTAATATCGAAAAATCCACACAAAGTTCATTCGCTTAATGTTGACGCAATTATCCGCGGTGGATTGAGGAGGTTAGTATGCGCTAATTAACGAAATTTAATTTAAAATTTTAATTATATGAATAAATTTTATTTCCTTGATAATTTTTGTAATATGTATCATATATGCAACTAAAAACATGTTATAGTAAATATTCTTAGTTGAAACGGAATGTACCCCAGTCCTTAGTTAACAGCGACGTATTTGAAATCCGTCTGTATAGATCGGGTATTATGACTCTCGACATCTATGTGGTTTTCTGTCGCAGACAGGTGCATGTGAATATAAATTCCAAGAAAAATGTTTAATTTGGGTGTACTTAAAATCGATTTTGACAGTTTGCCAATCGCCCTAGCCGTACCTGAAGGTGTTGTATCCTTACTAAAGTATACCAAAATTGTGAAGCCTATTTAGGACACTTTTTTAAATGTGGATTTTTTGTGCGTTTTCCTTTGAGGCGATACCAGATCGATAACAGTCTTCCAATATTACTAAAGATTCGAAAATACGAAAAAGTATGTCATCGATAATGTATTTATTATTGATTCACCACATGCATAAAATTATGGTTCGTCCCTCAGATTAACACTGAAGGCGAAAATATTTTGCCATATGGTGTCAACAAAAAACTTTGAAATGGGACTCACAAAGAAGCTACATATGCCCAGGTTCTTAGCGGAATGTTTTGCTTTCCAATTGTTATTTAAATTACGTGTATTTTAATGGAACAGTGGCAAAGCGTTGACAGCCTTTAGATTTGAGCTATGGTCAAATAACTTACTTGTGAAGGAAGTGGTGTTAAAGTAATGTGTTATATGGCCAAATTCACACGGCGAATTAAGATTGGTCATTTTAACCTCAATAATAATATTTCAGTTTAAGATATGACTTAATTAAGGTCATTTAAGAATTAAAAATAATTCCTTAGGCGCGTCAATACACAACCCAAAATTATCTAGCCCAAACTAAACCTAGGCACTGGTTATGCTGGGTGCATATATTTTCCACATTCTGTCATCAGCAGAGGTATAAGCACGATGTAGGCATCTTATTCTAGATTAAAAATATCTACGATTTGGGAGAAGCGAAGAATCAGCCAAGTAAAGAATTTTGTTAAAATCTGTGAATGATTATAAGTTAAAGGATCTCCGATGTAACACCCGTTATTTTATGGCACGCAAGAATATATTAATATATTTATAATATATTATAATATATTTTTAAATACAATGTATTATAAATATAAATGTATTACAAAATTTATTATAAACCAGGAACTGTCTAAAAATATACATACGCAACGACAGTTAAACGTTTTTTTTTAACTTTTGTCGCAACTCGTGTAGTTTATAATTAGTTGTAAAATAGCTTTATAGATTTGTTATATGTTTATTCATGAACTTATAATAATAAAAACTTATTTAATTTCTCGTTTTAACAGATATACCGACCAGTTGGGACATTTATGGAATTCATTGGCCGACTACTATGTTCGAAGTGGACTCTTTGATAGAGCAAGGGATATATATGAAGAAGCTATTCAAACTGTTACAACAGTTCGAGATTTTACTCAAGTTTTTGATGAGTACGCTCAGTTTGAAGAAGTCAGTTTAAGCAAACGCATGGAAATGGCTGCAAATGATCCCAATGCTACAGAAGAGGACGACATAGATATAGAACTTCGCTTAGCACGTTTTGAATATCTCATGGAAAGACGCCTTCTTTTACTTAATAGTGTGCTTCTTCGGCAGAATCCTCATAATGTTCCCGAATGGCATAAAAGGGTAAAACTGTATGAATCAAAACCACATGAAATCATTAATACGTACACCGAAGCTGTACAAACTGTTCAGCCAAAACTTGCAGTTGGTAAGTTGAATACACTGTGGGTAGAGTTTGCAAAATTCTACGAAAGTAATGGACAAATTGAAGATGCAAGAGTTGTGTTTGAAAAGGCCACTCAAGTTGAATACGTTAAGGTTGAAGAATTAGCATCGGTATGGTGTGAATGGGCTGAGATGGAAATTCGGCAAGAGAACTATGAACATGCTCTCAAATTAATGCAAAGGGCTACTGCTATGCCATCACGCAAGGTAGCCTACCATGATGAAAGTGAGACGGTCCAAATGCGCCTCTACAAGTCTCTTAAAGTTTGGTCAATGTATGCAGACTTAGAGGAGAGTTTCGGAACATTCAAAACTTGCAAAGCGGTGTACGATCGAATAATTGATCTTAAAATTTGTACTCCACAAATAATTATTAACTATGCACTCTTTTTGGAGGAACATAATTACTTCGAGGAGGCTTTTCGGGCGTACGAAAAAGGGATTGCATTGTTTAAATGGCCGAATGTGTATGATATCTGGAATTCTTATCTCACAAAATTCCTTAAAAGGTACGGAGGATCAAAGCTCGAACGAGCGCGTGATTTATTTGAACAATGCTTGGAGAATTGTCCACCAGATTTAGCAAAATACTTTTACTTGTTGTATGCAAAACTTGAAGAGGAACATGGTTTAGCAAGACACGCCATGGCAGTTTACGATCGTGCTACAACGGCTGTAAAACCGGAGGAAATGTTTGACATGTACAATATCTTCATAAAGAAAGCAGCAGAAATCTATGGGCTCCCTAGAACTCGTGAAATCTATGAAAAGGCAATTGAAGCATTGCCTGAGGACCGCATGCGTGACATGTGTGTCCGATTTGCTGAAATGGAAACAAAGTTGGGAGAGATCGATAGAGCTAGGGCAATTTATGCCCATTGCAGTCAGGTCTGCGACCCAAGAATCACTGCTGATTTTTGGCAAACATGGAAAGAATTCGAGATTCGTCACGGCAATGAAGATACTATGCGCGAGATGTTGAGAATAAAACGTTCTGTCCAAGCCACTTATAACACCCAAGTTAATATGATGGCGGCCCAAATGGTAACATCAGGTTCTTCAACAGATCCCAACATGAAGGATGGCATGCGTCTGTTAGAAGCAAAGGCCAATGAAATGATGAAACAACAACAGCAAAATGAGAAAATTGCAGCGGCACTCAAACCGCAAAACACAAACATTATGTTTATACGTGGCGAAACACAGGGTACGGGTGATAAAGATCGTGTTGTAAATCCAGATGAAATAGATATCGGTGAAAGTGATGAAGATGATGATGAAGAAAATGAAAATGGAAACGAGAATGGCGAAAATGAGCCTAAGGAAGATGACGACGTTATGCGTAAAGTCCGAATAGAAAAACAAGCTATACCCGCTAAAGTTTTTGGAGGATTAAAGCCTGTAGAGCAAAGTGACGATGAGGAGGAAGGGTGAATAGAGCTTGCGCTCACATTATATTTTCGAAAAAGATAAGAATAAATAAATTTTTTAAACACAAAACTACTTGCGTTACTTAATTCATATAAAGTAAATTGCAGTGATTTAGAACAGATCGTAGAAATGGTTTACGAAGTTTGCAATTAACTCTACTGCCAAGATCATAAGTACACGGAAGAGACTTACTATGAGGTCTACATGTTTAGAACAACAACGAATAGTGAAAAGCTGTTAGACTTTTACTATTGCATTGTTCATATTATACCGCCTTCTAATTATTATCAAAAATGTTTTTTAAGAACCACAGGTTCTAAATGTGAAAGTATTGACGAATACCAGGACATTTGCAGCGACGATGAGAATAACGTTGTATGCATTTTCCTGACACAACAAACAACGGCTAACATTTCGATATGTAAAACCGATAGTTCAAAACAGGCACCAAGCATTGGGGACTTCCATTCGTAGGAAATTAAATTGAAACATGTGGATTACCCCTTTAGAGATTGACTGCTTGTCACAAAAGACGCAAGTAGAATCAAACTATGCAGTTAAAGTGGGCAATAAGATTTTTGATCAGTGAAATATGCGTTAAAATCAGTAGTATGTAAAAAAGTACTTAGGACTTAGTGTCCTCAGATATGTTATGATGTGGATTGAGCATCTTTTTATTCATTGATTCTGGACATTTAGGATATCAACACAGGACAGGCACTCGCATTAAGAAGGTTTTTTTTGTTGAGTTTTACTGTACTGAAAGTTCAGTTAAGTTCAGGGAGTCGTTCTTTAGTCACGTCATACGAATATGAAATGTTCTCAATAGAATATTTCCAATTTCTAATGCTCATGAATGAAATTTTATTGGTACAGAACAAAAGCCTTAACAGTGTTGCAGTGTCTTTAATAAAAGATGAACAAAAAAAATAACCTAAAACTTAGTGTCCTCAGATGTTATGATGTGGATTGAGCATCTTTTTATTCATCGATACCGGACATTTAGGATATCAACACAGTTGTTTTTTTTTGTTGAGTTTTACTGTACTGAAAGTTCAGTTAAGTTCAGGGAGTCGTTCTTTAGTCACGTCATACGAATATGAAATATTCTCAATATAATATTCCTAATTTCCAATGCTCATGAATGAAATTTTATTGGTACAGAACAAAAGTTTATTCTAAAAAAACTGTACTAGTATTAGGTATAATTCATTTATTAAAATATTTTTTGTAATGCATTATGAGAATTTGTTGTGTTTACAAGAACGGTTCTATAAATACAAATATAACTAAATTTTAATTAGCTATCATTATTACTTTTATTATTTCGATCTAAATTACAAAATTTATTTCCTTTTTATGGAAAAAAATGGAATTGATTTTACTTAAACATATTCTCCAAAATTTTGTGTTTTTTTATATTTTTTTATCATTCAAGTATTTTGAATTTCACTATTTTCATTCGTGTTTGGTCTGTACTAGGTTTACCAGTGTGAAATGAGCATCTATTGGCATACAAGTTTTCTGTGAATCTATTTACTCGTACAAAACTGCTTTAAATGCGTTGAAAAATCAAAACTGTCAATTTTTTCGCACGATCTGAAATCAGAAAAATCATTCAAATTAGTGCTCTTTGGTCTTGATGAATATATCCTATATCCTACGGACCAGGTATACCGGTATGAAATGCGTTTTTTTTTTTTAAATAAAACACTAATTATTAATGGGAAAGTAAAAACATTTTATTCAAAGTATTGTTTTCTACACATTTTGACCACCTTTCTGGCAATTTGTGAATACCACACCACGTGAATACCCAGCCATGTGTTTTGATTCTATCCTGAACCGGTTTTGCTTTGTGTGCAGGTGCATTGTCATGGAGCAAAATTACCTTGCCGTGTCTTCTGACCCATTCTGGTCGTTTCTCGATCAATGCGTGATTCAAATTGATCATTTGTTGTCGGTAGCGATTAGTATTAACGGTTACGTTTTAGGAGCTCGTGGTACAGCACACCTTTCTGGTCCCACTAAACACACAGCATTGTCTTCTTGCCGTTGTTTTGTCTCCGTCTTGCTTTGCAGTCAATGTTGATAGTTGTCCCAGATTAACCCATGATTTTTTCCGTTTAGGATTGTTAAAATAAATCCATTTTTCATCACACTCATCACATTCACATTCATAATCAACCCCAATCCGATGCAAAACCGATTTTCTTTCGTGTCTTTGAAGCAAAATTTCACAAGTGTTTTTTTGGTTTATCATCTGTCTTTCATTCAATTCATGTGGCACCTTTGCTTTTGAATCAAAGTGTCATCTCTATCCAATATCGTTTTCAATTCGGCGTCTTCAAACTTTTTTGCTGGTCTTCCACGTTCTTCATTTCACACATCGAAATCATTATTTCTGAACCGTTGAAACCATCTTTTGCATGTTGCTTCTGATAGAGCATGATCACCATATGCCTCGACAAGCATTCGATGCGACTTTGCAGCACTTTTCTTCAAATAAAAACAAAAAATTAATGCCCTCCGCAAATCATCACTTTCTGGTACAAAATTCGACATTTTTAATACGATGAAAAAATATGATATTGTCTGTTCAATGACTTGGTGTATACTAAATATTTTTCACAGATGTCATAGCAAACAAAAAAAAAAGAAAAAAATAAAAAAAAAAATAAGGGCTCGTTCACAACAAATGTTCTCTATCGAGACATTTGTATCTTGACGCTCACTTCATACGGGTATACCTAAATTAGATCTGTTCCAATACATTTTTGTACAGAAATTCTAAGTTGAGTAGTTAGGGTAAAAATTTCTTTTGGAGGTTGTAACTCTGTCGAAACTTGTAGAACAGCTTTTAGTAGAAATTCGCAGAATTAAATGTAAACAGCTATCAGATATATGGAATGTCAGAGTTTATTTTCACTTCGACAGTCACCTGCTGCCCACATATTTTCTTCGGCAGAAATTCGTAGAGAGGGGAAATATTTTACTCTCATGAGCTCTCTCTTTTACGAAAAAATCAGCAATTGGAACGCCTTTTGTCAGTTATTCGGTGAATTTCGTAGACATTCGTAGCAATTTGGAACAGACCTATTGATATCGCTTTACCAAATCTATCTATCTATATACTGATATACAAATAAAGCAAAGGATTATAGAACTCTCCGAAAAGGGAGAGATTATCTCGAGAAATTGCAAACGATCGATCAGCAACAAAATGTAAGACTAGTTTAGGGTTACATAATCAACCCAAATCTGGAAGACCATGCAAAAGGACAATTATAATAGATAGATTAAGTAAAACATAACATTGGCTGATCCTAGAAAGACGGCTGTGGACATTGCTGAAGAACCATTTTGAGAAGATTAAATTACGTTGGATTGTTTGGTCCGATGCTTTTGCACATTCTAAATATATAATGCTTGCAATAAAACTAATTTGATTATGAATTACTGAAATCTTTTGTTTGTTTTTTTTTTTATATGAGATAAACTTTACTTTGTGTTAACCAAATTTCTCAATAACTTTTATTTTTCCAGTTTCATACAATACTAGAAGAATTAAAGTATTTTTTTCTTGCTAGCTAAAATTGTGAGGGGTGGGTTATGGTAAAGGTGCAGGAGAAATTAAGAACAGAATCTAATATCATGTCAAATATTCTACAAAAGAGTGCATATTGAAAAAGGAAAAAAGTTGCAACGCGAAATGAAACACCGTCGATTTCGTACAATGACCTTTATTATTTCAACTGATCGCGCGGGCGATGATGTTTCAGCAGTCTGTGACGCGGGCTTATATACCCGCGCGCATCTGATGCTACAGCTCGGCCATCCTTTATTAGATCTCGACCTCGATCTTCTCCCCCGCTGCTGTCCTTGTGGAGCCCTTCATTCGAGAGCTTGCACCAGCGCTTCATCCTGTCCGACGCCATTATTGTGTTCAGCTTCCGTTGCGTGCGCTGCATATGGGGGATGTCTTCTACCACGTACATACCTGTCGTTGGGGAGCACCTTCGCAACGACGTATGGGCCTCAGTACTTCGGCCCTAACTTCCGCCAGTCGCCGGTGGCAGCTGGCTCGTTCTCGATTAGTAAAAGGTCACCTGACTAGTACGATGTTGGGTGCTGACGACGGGCGTCGATTCTTACCTTCTGCTGCACTTGGGCCCTTTCGATGTTGGTTAGGGCCTCGCTTCATCGCCATCCACTCCCCTCTGCTCCCCCAGCTCCATCAGCAGCTTGTCGCCCGAAATATGCGAACAGTAGCTCGTGTGGGCTTGTCTTCGTTGTACAGTTCCGTGAAGAGTTCAAGCCCCATTGTACTGCCCAAATGTGCGTTGCCCAATCCTCCCCTCTTTCCTGCGAATGCATGCATCTGAGTGACAAGAGAATGGTTCGGTTGCATCTTTCGACCTGGCCGTTCGCCCTGGGTGTTCTGACCGCTGTCTCACAGAATTGCTCGAACATATCTAAGGTTCCTCGGTCCGTAACAATTCTTCGTGGCAGACCAAAATACCCGGTCACTTCGTTCAACACGGCGATTAGTCTTCTACTGTTAGCGGACTTCACTGCCTGGAGTACGGTGTAAAGTTGTCTACCAAAGCCAAAACATACCTCGTACCGCCCTACCCCTTCGCAAACGGCCCAAGTTGGTCTAGGTGTACCGTATCGAAGGGTAGTGCAACGCGATCTACGCTGTGGAGTTTCCTCTCGGATCTCCTTCTTCTCTTCTTCGCATACGCACACTCGACACATGATCTGATGTTACTCTTCGTGAAGCCCTTTATCTTCGGGAACCAGAATGTCTGCTTCACCCGGTCCAGTGTCTTCTTATTCACAAAGTGCCCTGCGTCATCATGGCACAGCTTGAGGATCCTCAAGGATCCGGAATCACCCACCTCTCCGCCTCGTCCACCTTCCGGAAAAGGCGACATGCTTGTACGACATAGTCCCTTTGTAGTTGGATCTTCGCCTGCGTCATCTCGGTCCCTTTTAGACTGGTGATGATGCCCCTCAGTTTTGGGTCCTGCCACTGCATGGTCGCCACCCAATCATTGTTTGAGATGTGGACGTTCAATATTTATGCGGAGGGTTCCTCCACCTTCCGTTCTTCCTCCACTGATTGTGGACTTAGGGCATTGACGTCACAGTCCGTGACGACCTTGAAGCGCCTTCTCAAGAGGTAGACCCTAAACCGGTCCAAGCTTTCGACGATGGTTAAGACTTCAAGCTCGTGCGAGTGGTGCTTCCTTTCGTCGGCGGAGAGTTTCCGGTTGTAGAATACCACCGGGCGCAGCGAATTGTGTTCCTTGCCCTGCTGCAGTAAGCTTTCGGCCAGCCCAAGCGACGACGCGTCTGTGCGCGCACTCCGGGTAGAACAAAGTCAGCACGGGGGGTGCATGAGCGCTGCCTTCAGTTTGCAGATCGCCTCATCCTGCGGTTTTGTCCACTCGAATGGCTGATCCGCTCTGGTCAGATCGGTCTGCGGTGCTACCCACCGTGCGTAATTTTCCACGAATTTGCGGAAAAACCCTGTGAGGAACTGCCGGACTCCGTGAACGTCCTTGGGCTTCGGGAATGTCGTTATCGCCGTCGTCTTCCTCTCGCTCGGTTGTAGCCCTTCTTCACTCACTCGATAACCTAAAAATTCAATGTTAGTTTGCAAAAATGAGCATTTGCTTACGTTAAGGGTCAGCCCGGTATCCCTCAGGATTTCCAGGAACCTCCAAAACTTCTGAAGACCCTCTCCCACAGTTTTGCTGCCAATTGCGATGTCGTCCAAGTAGACAGCTATGTCTTCCTTTCTCAGACGCGACTTGATAATGTTCATGCATGACTGGAACTCAGCGGGGGCGTTTACCAGACCGAACGGCATTCGGTTGAATTCATACATGCCGTCATCAGTCGCAAACGCCGTCAGTTTTTGCTCCGTTCCTCCATGCAAATTTGGTGGTAACCCGATGCTAGGTCCAGCGTCGTAAAGAACTTATTTCCAGCCAACGATTCGACAACCTCCTCACCTGCCAAACAGCATCGGGTATGGCTGACTTTCGTCCGGCATTATCAGGACCCCGCACCTCGACTTGAGCCGATCTACCGTTACCTTGGCGTACACCCTTCCCACGGTCTGGCACGTCCCTCCCCCAAACGCGCTCAGCCCCCTGCGATCGTCTGCGATCGAGCTACCGAGGTCGATATATGCGGTGACTTGGTACCCATTAGCTGTGACGTCCTTCAAATATTCCGACCTGGTCTCCTTAAACTGCAATTGGGTTGGTCTTCCCGTCCGTCACTCCTCTGTGGGCAGTTCCTTTTTAATGCCCGGTTTGATGGCATCCAAAGCATTGCTCCCCGGTTTCCGCAGGTCCAGCGTCTACTCTGCGTTCAACCTCCCGCTGCTCTGTCTCCCTTCTTCGTGGCTTGTTATCTGGATGTCCGCTGCCTCTCAGTCCCATGACCCAGCGAACCCTGTCGAGGACGTCTTTGATCGACGCTGGCCTTAGGGCTCTGAAGGCTTCTTGGCATACTGCATCCGCTATCCCCTGGACAACGAGCTGAGGAAGATCTCCTCTGCTTTAGTATGGCGGTGTCGAGGCTGAATAAGAGAGATGTTGCGTTATAACATCGAAAGTTTTGGTGGCTGAGAGAGGGAACTTACTCGTCGAACCCTTTAGACCCGGGGTAGAATGGGTAGCACAGATCTCCTTCAAGGGAGTAGTCGGTCTTGCAGCGGATGTGATCCAGCTGCCTATGGCCGACTTACGGACTTAGAGGTAAGTTAAGATAGATAGTTGTAAGTTTTATATATAAATGTACACAAAAAAAAATCTAAGTATACATATTTGTACATTGAGTGTACTCATGTGTATACAAATATAGGTTGCACGCATGTATATATGGGCGTATAGTATTATACACGCATGTATATATGTGTGTATGTTTAGTTAAGGTAGTTTTGAGTTATTTTAAGTTAGTATGTAAGTTAGCATATAAGTCTTAACTAAAAAAAACCTTCATTTATTAAGTTTTTTCTTTAAAATTTTTCTTAATAATAAGTAGTAAAATAATGATAATGAACTCCATAAATATATGAAATGTAAGGTTAGGTCGAAATACAATAGATTAAGGATAAGTTTAGCTTAGAGTGCTCGTCGAGGGCCAGTAAGCTAGATTGTTGAAAAAAGAAAACAAAGTACGTCCAACTAGTTTTAAGCATTTTGTTTTCTAGTACGTAAGTCTGCAATGAATTGGAAATAAAAATGTATTAAAAATGAAAATGATCCCCTGGATGAGGTATATGACGAGGGTGCTCTCGTGAACACGTCCCTGAGATGCTATCATTCTCATCTCGAAGATGTACTCTTATGTGTCCTCGCTAGTACGTTGCCTCCTTTTCCGCAGCCTGTCGTGGACGTCGGTATCGTCGTCCGCCGTTGGGAAGTTGTAGCACAAACCCGCGAAAAACTCTCCCAGCGATTCTGCTGTTACGCTGCGGCTCCACAAATGCGTTGCTCCAATTAGTCTGGTGCTTGCGGCTATGAGAACCATCCTCTCATCCAGGTCATATATGTGTTAAATGTCCCTTACCTTCTTCTTCCAGCTCTCGGACGAAAGCCCATCATACGCCTTGGTGTCAAATAGCGGCATCACATTTTCCACGTCCCGAACTAAGTAGTTGTTGCGGGTGCAGCACCCGACCCTCTTGCATCGTCCATGGTTAGTTTTTCAGCTACACCCTTCGCAGCCTCCCCCGCCTATACCGCCGTGAGCTCGACGACCTTCTCTGTCAGTCGTTGCAACTCGGCGCGCAGCAAAGCGAGTTCATTCGATTCAGCGGCTACCCTCGTACCCGTCAGTTTCCCCGCAGATTTCCGAGATATAGACGGCAGAAGTGCTTCTCCAGTTTCCTCCGAAGCCTTCGCACTCGCCATCGGGTCTAGCAGTCTGGCCAGCAACTCCTCCTTCGTGCCCGACGTCGACATCCCGCGCTCTTTCAGCACATCCCTGAGATCGCCACGGTTCAATGCCTCGTACCCTGCTCATCTCGGTCCGCGGCTGATCGAGAGCAATCACACGCATATGATCGGTGACAACGGTGACGGTGATCTTCGTCGATCACACAATCAGCTGTTCGATAACAACAAGCCTTCGCGATGAAGCAGTGCAGACTGTGAGGTCGTTGTCCTCCAGCGCCGGTTTTGGTTTTCTTTTTTTTTCTCCTGCTGCTACACACCGACAGTCTCTCACGACGCGAAGGCAGGAAAAAAAAACACAGCAGTGCACTTTTCGAGATCGTCGCTCGCATGTACCGTACTTTCGTCGCGTTCGGCGGTCTCGTCTAAAATAGGCACAAGGGGAAAAAGAAAACAATTCCGCTACTGTTCGCAGCGCGGTGCACACACGTTCACGTTCGACCGTTGGGTCTCTTGATCCCACTTCTGATTTGAAAAAGGTAAAAAGCTGCAACGCGAAATGAAACACTGTCGATTTCGTGCAATGACCTTTATTTTCCCAACTGATTGCGCGGGCGGTGATGATACACTGTTCCTCGAGCAGTCTGTGACGCGGGTTTATATACCCGCGTGCATCTGATGCTACAATATACAGTAGTGAGATTTTTTCATAAGAACAAAAAGTTTTTCAATAGTACCTTCTAACATATAAAATAAATCTGCATCGAACAGTCTTAATACGTATAGCTACGTGATAGGGCGACATATGCGGGGATTGAGAAAGAAAAGTAACAAAAAGGGGTATGGTGATATAAAAACATTTGATGTAGCCACATCCATTAGAACAAATTAAAAAAATATCATTTGATCATTTTCTAAAACAACAAAACAAAAACTGAAAATATTCAAGTAAATTAATTTAATCAATTTACTATTTTCGTTGATAAAGAATGACTGAAAGAGTAACTTTCTATATGTGTGCTCTACAGTAATGAACTTCAAGCAGTTTTTTTCTGTAATATATTTGATAAAAGTATTAAATGATATACAGTGTTTAACCTTAGCGGACCGTTTTTCATTAAAAAATAACACACATTTGAATAGTATTCACATTTAGATTTAGATTTTTTTGGCATATTTTATTAAATATATAAAATAATCATTTCCTTATTCTAGAAAAATACTTAAAACTCGCTTACATTTATTTTAACAAGAGTTCTTAAATCTAACTAGCTAACTAATTAGCAGAAGTCCTAAGCTATTCTGTATCTAAAAAAAAATTGTCTTTTATATAATCATTTATTGTTTTTAAGTATAATAATATACATTATTTTTTTCCAAAAAAAAAGTTAAAAACCTTTTTTTTTTTAACATAACCTGTCCTAAATTTAAAGTTAACTACAAATTACCAAGAAATAAAACAAAACTATGTCGATATCAAAATATGGACGCGTGCACCATGGCGTATATAGAATTTATATGCTTAACATATATGTATAGTTATAGTATAGTCAATACAAAATAACACAAACCAATACAATGTCCATTTCCGCATACCGAAAAAATGGGTTTACATCAAATGATATTTTGTTCCCTCGAGAGAGCGCTCACTTGAGGTAATACCCATTTTTTTTGGTATACGGGACATTGTGTTGGTTTATGTTGTTTTGCACTATTTTGTGTTGTTTGTTCGAGCACGGGAGCTCATCTATAATTTGACTGAGTGAGCATTGACCCATTGTCTCTGTGTATTTGTCTTAAATTGTGTTGTTGTTTTTGTTTTGTGTATCGAAAAAGTAAATTTGACATTTCTTAATGACATACTTTACACATTTGGTTTAGATTCGTCCCCTATTTTGCCTCCTTCTGGTAGGGATTCACCTTCACTCCTTCACAAATGACAGACTTCAGAATTTGATACACAAAGTACTGGAACATAGCTCATGTTTTTTTTTAGAAGAAGATATACACTTACCTCTTTCTCGTATAATCCACAAAATACAGCAAAATAATAACTCAATCAATGAGTATTAATGATATTTCTAATAGCTTGTATTATGAACTCTCAAGTCATAACAAAAAAAGAAAAACAAATTAATTCATAACTAAACTTTTATAGCACAATTTAAAAAAAGTATTCACATCAAAAAGGATATCGGAAACATAGTTTTACATACAAGTAAACAAATATTAAAAATAAATAAACAAAGGGAACAAATACTTAAAAGCTAAGCCTTTGTTATTTTTTGTTGCATTCAACCCATTTACCATAGCATCGATTTCACCAATTTATCGTATAAATGACTTTGGAATTTTTTCCCACTCCGTTTTTAAGGCGTGTTCCAAATCCTTTTTGCTTGAAACGGAGTAGTTCTTCAATTGATTCTCCAAATAGCTCCACGGATGGTCTATAACATGTGTCTTTTCACGAGAGGTAACACTGTTGATGAAATTATAATCGTTAGTGCACAGATCAAGTTGGCATACAGCCCCCTGTATAGCCATCACAACACCAGTTGTGTGGTTTACCAATGTATGCAGCGAACCCTTCTGAGCGAGGGCTTATATAATGGGCCTGGCCTACCAGCCTGTGGGTTGTGCGTGGGGGTAACTTCCTCACCACGTAAAAACTTTAAGTTCAGATAAAACGATATGCCTCGGATATGGACGGATCAACTGTTGACGACCCCAGTAAACGTTTTAAGAACTATGATTTTCTGTTTTGCACGTGGTATATGAGGTCCCATAACAGGCCACGTGCAGCCGAACAACTTGCGGAGGCTCTTGACTGCTACAAAGCAGACATTACCGCCATCCAGGAAGTGCGATGTGGTGGGCCCGGCAAGAAAACGATGAAAAACTGCGACATATACCACAACGATTGCTACAGAGAGAGAAAGCAACGCTTATTCGGGTGTGGATTTGTTGTTCGAGGCAGTCTTAGGCAAAAAGTCTTGATCTACGACCCCGTCAGCGAGCGCCTCATGATATTCCGCATCAAAGCTTAATTCGGGAACATCAGCCTAATATGCGCTCACGCAACAAAAGAGGAGAATGATGACAATACCAAGGAAGACTTCTATGATCTCTTAAAAGAACATACGATCGATGTCCCAGCTACGACACACTCAACTGGGAAAGGAGACATCTTTGCTGGAGTCATCGGTAAACACAGCCTGCGAGACAACACATCCGGAAACGGACTAAGGATGTTGGTCTTCGCCTCGAGACGGAACCTCTCTGTAGCTAGCACGCGGTTCCCACACTTGAACATCCACAAAGGGACCTGGCGATCCCCTGATCAATCCACCGTCAACCAGATTGATCAAGTTGCGATCGACGTCAGACATTTCTCCAATATTCTCAATGTCCGAATTTTCCGAGGTGCAAACATCACCTTGTAGTAGCCAAGGTAAGAGCCCGGATATCGAAAGCTCAATGGCGTTGAGACAGGCCAAAACGGTTTGACGTAGGAAAGCTACAATCGCAACAGATCTCAAGGAACTTCGCCGACCAAGTCTCCCTGAAGCTCGCTCAAAGTTCGACGCTGCCTGCACTGACCATAGAAAAAGACTGGAAACGTTGTCAAGAAGCCATCAAAGAAGCTGCCACTGATGTGCTGGGTTTCACGTCACTACCCAGATGGAACCCATGGTTTGACGACGAGTGCAGGCAAGCGCATGCACCAAAATAAGACGCCTATAAGGCGATGCTGCATAGAACAACGAGGGCTGCTCGTGAGCTCTATGAACAGAGAAGAAGGGAAGAGCAGCGGCTTCTCAGAAGGAAAAAGAAGGAGCATGAGAAGCGCGCGGTCGAAGAAATGAAAAGGTGTTATGGCAGGAATGAAGTCCGAAAGTTTTACTCAAAGATAAAACAACTTTCCGGAGGATACAAAGTTCGGACCAAGGCCTGCCGGGACCAAAACGAACAACTCGTGGTAGAGTTGCAGTCTGTGTTGAGAATCTGGAAGGATCATTTCTACAGACCAACTCCGCTGTTATGCAGAATGTTCCACTTAATTTGGACGATGATAGACAAGAATTCCGTCAACCCGACTTAGACGAGGTGGAGATAGCAATATCCAAGCTGAAGTCGAACAAAGCTGCTGGAGCGGATGAACTGCCCACAGAACTACATATTTAAAGCAGCTGGGGATAAGTTGGTTGGACGCATTCACCAGCTCATCTGTAAGATATGGTAGGAGGAAAGTATGTCCACAAGAAAGGAGACCCCTTTGATTGCGCCAATTATCGACGGATCAGTCTCCTTAACATAGCACATAAGATCCTCTCTGCCGTATTGTGTGAGCGTTTGAAACCGTTTGTCCATGTCTTGATAGCTTCATATCAGTGTGGTTTCAGACCAGGGAAGTCCACAATAGACCAGATCCTCACATTGTGCTTAACTCACAAGTCAACACCAGAGGCAAGATCTTTCAGAAGTCAGTTCAATTGCAGGCTTACGCAGATGACATTGACGTGATTGGACGATCACAGCGAGCCGTCAATGAGGTGTTTGCTGGCATTGAAGCGAAAGCGGCTAAAATGGGTCTGGCGGTAAATGAAGGCAGAACGAAGTACATGCTGTCATCAAAAAGGACACACAACATCGACGTCTCGGACAGAGCGTCACACAAGGCAGCAGAAACTCCGAGGTAGTCAAGGACTTCGTCTACCTCGGCTCCGCGATAAATAGGTACCGAAATCAAACGCAGAATCACTCTTGTATATAGCTGTTTTATTGGTCTCAAGAGGGAATTGAGTAATAAAGCCCTCACTTGAAGGACTAAGATCACTTAGATAGCAGCTTGATCAACTCTGTCCTACTCTATAGCGCGGAAACCTGGACGTTACCGAAGGCGGATGAAGAAGCACTTAGTCTTTTCGAGAGGAAAGTTTTGCGTGCGAATTTTGGTTATGTTTGTGTTGATGGCATCTGGAGGAGAAGACTTAACGACCAACTCTATGGGCTGTACAGCGATATGCGCCTGGTCAAGCGTCTACGGATACAACGCTTAAGATGGCTAGGCCATGTAAAGCATATGGACACCACTGCTCCGGCCCGAAAAGTCTTTGAATCCGAGCCATTGGCACAACGCAACAGAGGACGGCCTAGGCTAAGGTGGCGCATACAAGTGAAGAAGGACCTCAAATAACTTGGAGTGCGCAACTGGAGGCAGCTGGCAAAAGATCGGCTGGAGAGACATGTTGGTTGATGCTCAGGTCCACCCCGGACTGTAGCGCCACAAGAAGAAGAATATTGTGGTGGGGTTTTGAACACATTCAGCCAGCTAAACAAAAGCCATAGACGTGTGTTAAGATCTCTGTAATTCGGGTTGTTGTATTGATAAAAGAAGTATTTTCTACATGTTGACTTAAATTATCTTTCAAAATAGAGATATATTTATATTGGTCCATGTTTCCATTAAAAAGAAACAAGATGTCCTGGTCCAGCAGCAGACCTAAAATCCCAAACTGTAAATGAGCCCCCACCATGCTTAACAGTTAGTCGTACTTTCTTTTCTTTAAGTTCCTCGTTCGGTTTTATCCATACATACGTGTGTCCATCAGATCGAAATAAATTAAATTTATGTTCGTCTGAGAGCAAAACTCGTTTCAAAACAAAAATATTCTTGTTTTGATGTCGTCTTACAAATTCCTTTGTCTTTATTCCGTGGTATTTGCTAATATTCGTATATACAAATTTTTTAAGGCGACTCTTCCATTGAAATTATCCTTTTCCAATACATTTCTAACAGTTTCTGAATGAACATGTATTTGTGAACAATTTGTTTGCTTCCGCAGATAATTTTAAGACACTTAACTTAACTTCTCTTCTTAACTTGCTTTACAATGCAACGCTCATCTCCTGCAATAAACTTTTTAGGCCTTCCCGATTTTGAAACACTTCCAATGCTTTTAATTATTTTATACCTTTGTGACTTCTTTTTACAATTTTTCCAATATCACGAACAGATTTTCCTTCTTAGATGTTTTACAACAAATTGTCGCACTTGCGTAGCTACGTCGTCTACCCACATTGCAAATAAGATATATTCTTGACAAATGCGAAACGACACATTTTAAATAAAAAACAGCAATTTTTATCACATAAAATTGGGATAAGAATTCGAAATTCCCATGTATCCGATTTCTTTTTGATGTGTATTTTAAAGGACTTTTTCTTAAATTGTAATAAAAAATATGTATTGATGAAATAATTCTTTGCTTACTATTTGTGAAAAGCTCACAATGCAAGCTATTTCAATAGGTTTAACACTAATCCATTAGGTGAGTTTATTGGTGTATTTTGTGGTTTATACGAGAAAGAGGTAAGTGTCCGATTTATTTTTTGTGTGGTGTGGCAGATTACAGCACTGAGAACCTCGTATGAGTTAAACATCTGCATAAGTTAAGTACGTTTCAGAAATAAGTATATTTCACAAAATAAATTTAGTTAAAACTAACACTTTTTAGCAGTTTTATGATATCGAATTTTTTGATTGCACAGTGAAAAAACACAAGCAAAACATTGAGAAATGGCGCAGTTATAAATTATAAAATTTTAAAACTGTCCGCTTAAAAAAATTTTGTTAAATCAAACTAAACTGAAACATAATTTAAATATCTAATCGTTCTTGTTAATCTTTCTGCACCATTGCCTTAGTTACCTCCAGCTATTCCAATTAACTGTGTCTTAGCCCATTGAATTTCAATAGCATAACTAAATTTCCCAATACATATCTACATCAAGCTAAAAGTTTGCAAAGAAATAATGAAACCTTCAAATTCTTAACAGATTTTCACATAATTATGTCGAATTAATTTCAACACAATTGCTTCCGTCCCGTTAAGACAAAAGGACACGGAGTTTCATCATCTTGCATCCACTACAGATTGGGAATAAATCAAAAATAAAGTCTTCAAGTCACAGAAATAACAAGAAGAATAACAACAAGTCCCTCACTTCAAAGCTTCACGTTCACCATTAAAAATTAATTTTATAATTAATTTATCACGCTTTGTTCGTAAGCAACCACCTTGTGCCTAAGCGTGATGATGTTGTAAAAAACAAAAATAACAACTTTTAACCACTGCTCCTTTCCGTTACTACTCCGCGCCTTAAGGTTCAACTTTATCTGCCGTGAACTTTCAAGAGTGCACGCCTCAAATACAATAATTCACCATTACTTCAGAGTAACGATTTACGCGCCTCACGTTTGTTTTTTTTTTCGACAGCCACAAGGGAGTTTTGTTGCAGTGACCAAAAGTTGGGTAGAGAAGAATTTGTATTATTTTGAAGAGATACAATAACTCCTACGTCATTTAATATTTTCGACCTTTAAGAATGTTGGTAATTCTCATTTAGATTACAACTCAATATAAGTATGCTCTACTAGTATGATACTTACAGAATGACGATGTAAATGAAACTGTGTGTTCTTGAGAGTATTCAATAAATTATAAAGAAGAGCTCGAAGAAATTATTCAGAATAAAATTTCTATAATTTAAATGCAATAAAGTTTGGGGAAAGGGACAGCGATAGGATTTGGTGAAGCTTCATTTGCTAACTAAAATATTATGTCTTTCGAGGTTAAAGAAGGGTAAATAGTGTGACGGTGGTTGCTTTCCTAAGTCAACGAGTTATCACCAAATCTATGCTATAAAACTTTGGAGACTTAAAGTTATGTGAAGGATTTATCTTTTGATCCTTTAATAAATAAGTTTGGGAATGAGGGAGACTATTTGTACTTAGTTTTTCTGTGAGGGTGTCGGTTAATAGCTTTTCTTAAATTGTTAAAGCTAAGCTATTAGCCGAACGGTTAAATTCAATTAAAATTTTAAAATTAAACGAAATATTAATTATTATTCAATCATTTTCTTTTTCTTGATTTATTAATAAATATTGTAGGAATCTTTGGTGCGGAAAGTAATTTTATGAAGTTTTTGTTTGGTACCTGCCAAACGAAATAATTGTTCTATCGTTCAACATATTACGTTCTATCAGTGCCGAGTCATCCTCCGACGCATGCACACGTCCCGCCGCCGCATGCACCACAGCAAAAATAAAAAACTCTCGATGAAAAAAAAAATATAAAAAACAAAGCGCCGGAAATAAAATTTGCCTCCACCTCGTCGTGAGTTAAACATCTTGAACATTAAAAATATATACATATACATATATATATATATATATATATATATATATATATATATATATATATATATATATATATATATATATATATATATATTAAAAACAAATTAAAACAAAATCAAAGTGTTGTGTAGTTTGCAGTACAGTGAAGTGGTTTAGCACTCGCGATGCCGTCCCTTCCCCTCGCCAACCATCACAAGCCGCTGCTAGGCACTCTCGGTCGCAACTCCCGTTTGGTTTCCAGACGGGCTGGGGTGATGACTGAGTTTGCTTAGCTACGTCAGATGATGCGGATTATGAAGTCTGAATTTTTGTAGTGGATTAACTCAAATCAATGTAAGGGCATAACACCTACATTGATTTTTGTTGTAAAGCTGTAGCAAAGATTTACACTTTATAATTCTGCTTTTACCAACTGCGTAGTCGGAGTTGGTTTCTTAATGTCTGGGCTTAGAGCAAATCTCTTTGCTGTGTACGTTCACCTCTCCCGCTTTAAACCAGCTCTCTTGGCGCTAAGTGAAGCACAGGTAGGTGGGAATACCGACTTGTCGGATTTGAACCTGCCTGGATATAGGTTAGTGCCTTTGTTTTTTCCACATCGCGGTCTCGCTATTTACGTGCGTAGTGATGTTTCTTACCAATTTCAACCACAATACGGCCGGTGTTCCAATCCGGAATTTAATTTCCTGTGGTTAATCCACTATTGTTTTATTTGTAGAAGTCCAAACCTGTATAGCAACTCAACTTGCAATGAGTTTGATGCGCCATCCGACTCCACCACAAGAATTGTATGTCAATTGTATGTCACAATTATTCTTGGCTTCGATATTCAGGCCAGGCAACACCCGAAGGAAGGTATGTTGAAATCTTTGCTGAGGTAAACAATTTAACCCAGCTTGTGAATGAGCCAACACGGATACCTGACATTTCAGATCATACCGCCAACACCTTGGACCTATTCCTCATATCTTATTCTGAGAAATACCCAGTTGATAAACTGTCGCCTCTAGGCTCGTCAGACCACTGTGTCATATCAGTCAATTTCCCGTACTCGTCCCAATCAGTAAGAGAGCTAATCCCTAAAAGAACAGTTCGGCTCTACGAGAAAGCCAACTGGAGCGGCCTAAACAATTTTTTTTGGGATTTTAACTGGTCGCTATGCTTCCTCGATAGTGACGTGGATGCCGCAGCTGATGTGATTACAAAAATAATTTTGTCAGGTATGTAATCCTTCATTCCTCACAGAGTGAAGAGTATCAAAGTGAAGACAAATGCGTGGTACGACTCGAGCTGCAAAGAGGCTATCAGGTTGATAAGAAATAAGATTGGTTCCACTTTCCATGACCTTGGAGAGAAGGGACGTTAGTACTATGGATCGGTAGGAGGTGGGTGACGAACATTCGCCCTTTTTAGGGACGGGTTGCACAAATGCAGTTTTCCACTTACTCGGAAAGAGCCCTGAAGAGTAGGACAGATGGAAAAGCTTACGCAGTGGTTTTGACAGCGTAGAAGAACACCTCTTCAGAAGAACAGGGGGTATACCATTCGGGCCAGCGGATTTGCAATGACATTTTAGCTGTCAGCTCTTTGCACAAAGCAAATCTGTTATCTGCACATTTTGCAGCTAGTTCAACGCTTCCAGATTGCGCTTTGTCCGCGCCGAGTACAGAGCGCATATCTTTCCATGGGACAAGTCCATTTTCGCACTCGTACTCCCCGTTCTTCTGAAGAGGTGTTCTTCTCCGCTCACAAAACCACTGCGTAGACTCTTTCATATGTCCAACTCTTTAGGGCTCTTTCCGAGTAAATGGAAAACAGCATTTGTCCAGCCCTCAAAAGGGCGAATCATCATTACCTTCCTTCTACCGACCCATAGCACTTACGTCCCTACTTTCTAAGGTCATGGAAACGCTGATAAATCGTGAGCTTATGAAATATCTTGAAACCCGGAAGCTTCTTAATGACCGGCAATTCGACTTCCGCAGCAACAGGTCCACTGGTGATTTGATAGCTTATCTCACCGAAAAATGGAACTAATCTTTGCACAATGTAGGGGAAAGTAAGATCGTTGCGCTTCATATTTCAAAAGCATTTGCCAGTGTCTGGCATCAGGCTCTCTTGTCGAAAATGCGTGTTTTTGGCATCGATGAATCTCTTCTTCAATAAATTAGAAATTACTTTTCGAACCGTTTAATACAAGTTGTATTGGATGGGTTCAAGTCTGATATTCACCATATTAATGCTGGTGTTCCCCAGGGTTCCGTTTTGTCTCCGACACTCTTCATCATTTTTATAAATGATCTCCTGTCTGTTATTTCTTATCCAATTCACTACTCCGCTGATGTCAGTACCCTCAGCTTTTCACATTCGTTCCTTGGCTCTCGTCCCTCCTCTTCGGCCATTGACTTGGAACGGAAGCGTATGTTAAGCTCATTAAATTCCGATCTTTACAGCATAATTGATTGAGATAAACTCAGTGCTGTCTACTGTCACCCAAGCGATCTCAAAACAACCTGCTATTATCTATGAATGGCTCCTGCATTGTTGAAACTGGACGTCTTTCCATTTTCGGTACGTGCATTAATTCAACACTTAGTTGGAACGATCACATATTCTAGATCGCCAAAAATGCAGCGATATGTCTAGGTTTCTTAAATCATAATAATATAATAATAATTGTTGGTGCTATTGTCCAAAGGGCCTAGCTTGCTCATCAACTTCTCGTGTTGTGCGCGCTACTGTTCTCTCACGAGAAGAAGGGACCTACAGTTTTTTGCCGACTCCAAACGGCGGAATTTGAGAAGCTTTCTTAGACAGTTAGTACTCTTTTGAGTGTTGTCAGCAGCTCGAAAGAGGTGATGCCGTGAAATATTCGAAAAATTGGCGTTGAACTGGGAGTCGAACCTAGACCCTTCGGCGTATGAGCGTCGCACTCTACCCACTACGCCACGGCGACCACTGGTTTCTTAAATCGATGTTAGAAATATTTCACCCCTGCTGACCTGCCAAAACGTACATCCGCCCAGAGCTTGAGTATAACGCTCCTATCTGGTCCGGTGCTCCTAAGACCGCTCTGCACCTACTAGACTGAATCCAACAGCGAACGATAAAACTTATTGGTGATAAAAATGCTGCGAAGTCAATCTACTCGCTTGAACATCGACGAAATGTTGCGTCCCCACCCGTCACTATTTTATCGCTATTTCAACAAAAAATGGTCTAACGAGTTAGCCAGCTGCATTCTTCTATTTTAAGAACTCTCCCGCAATACCCGCCTCGCTAGGAATGCTCACCCGTTCACCCTTAAGCCCACCTTCGGACGTACAGTTAAGTTTAGAGACTCGTTCTTTAGCCGCACCACACGAATATGGAATGCTCTTCCCAGGCCAATTCCCCCAAATTTGTTGTTTTTTTCGGAAAAACTGGACATGTCTCAACCGTATCACTAGAACAACGCAGAACAGTCAATTCTGAGTGGTAAACAACCATTTGTTTGGCAATTGCCTTCCAAGAAATCAGGAAAACCAACCGCCGAAGACTGATCGCACTTCAACAAGACAATGTGAGCTTTCACACATCGGCTCCAGCAACTGCATTTCGGAGCACTCAAAACATCGATTTGATGAGTCATCCGCCGTATAGTCCTGAGTTGGCACCGAATGACTTCTTTTTATTCCCGTACGTAAAAAATAAAATGAGAGGTGATTTCGAAGAAATCCAACACCCGCCCTATAGTCCACCACATGCCCTGTTTCCTGTTTCCGGATTTGAAAAAAATGTCTTCGTGGAAAAAGATTTTCGGATGATGAAGAACTCAAGTCAATAAATGGGTATCTTGCAAATTTATTTTTTTGAGAGTTTAAAAATGCATTGATGTCAGGGGAAATTATATTGAAAAATAAAAATAATTTAAATTGAATTCACATTTTCTTTCACATCGATACCGAGAATATAATGAACGTCCCTGTTATGTCCCCTTCTCCACGACAAATGCGGAAAGAAACTTTCAACGGCGCTAGTATGTTCAACCAGTGTCGAACACATTTTAGTCGAATAATGACTAATGACTAAATTAGTTATTAGTTGCCGGATTCAAGGGACTAATAGTTAATTTATTAATGATTGACCAATAAATTATTCATTATTATTATTTCTCATGCCTAATTCAATTATTATTCATGAGTTATTCAAATAAGTTAATCATTAGTCACTAAATAAGAGCATTTATTCAAGATATATCTCTGTTCATAAAAGAAAAATAAGACAAAGTATTGAGTTATTTCAAATGATAGGGTGGATAACGAACTTTAAAATATTACCGTCGAACTTTTTGTTTTTTGGTGATTTCTTACCACATAGTTTTTGCATTTGTAGTTTGGCCGTGTAAAAATATACAGGACTGTGCAAAATAATATCACCATCTTCGACTTTGACAGTATTATGCTAATTACTTTTGTCTATGGCCAGGCAGGCGCCTCATATTTATTGCACAACATCTATTACATCAGTCATAAATCCCATAAACAAGACATTAAAAACTTCATCTTGTCATTAAAAAAGATCTCCTTACCGAAAATGCAAATAAAGGCGTAAATTTCGACATTCTCGCGATTGGTTGTTATTCATGACAAATGACATACAAATTTAGAAATGACTACACATTAATCATGAATAACCGCCAATCATATTTGTGAATAAGGAAAATTCATGAATAAATTCGGCAAATAAATTATTCATGACTAACGTTTAGTCACGTTTAGTCACGTTTCTTTAGTCATTAGTCATTATGTTATTTTATGCCCAACTCTGTGTTCAACAGCATTCCAGTACTTTGCACACTCAACAATTTATTTTTTCATAATAACTCGATTTTTATTAGTTATTTTATTTTTATTTCATCAATTACTTTTTCAATTATAATATAGGAAGAAAACAAGCGCTTCTCTTCACAAACAACTTAATCAAACTTTGAAAAATAGCAAACGGCTATTGGTATAAATCATGAAAGAAAACAAGGACCAATGCTTAGTTTCTGCGCCGTGGTTGCAAAGTATCCAATTAGTAAATGCTGATATAAACGTCAATAATGATTTCGATACAAGGTATACACTCTGTACCAGCAATTTTAAATTCTATGAAAATTGCTCGTTAGAAAAGTGTATTACATACAATCCAGTCATGGAAAAGGGTGAACAGATGCATATTAGTTTATGAAAAGAAAGTTATTTTAGTTAAAAGAATATTTTCCAAAGCTTATTGCCTCGACTTTATTTTCTCAACACAAAACTAGAACTAAAATACAAGGGGCAGTGACCGTCGGTCTGACGTTCCATACACTAACTCACCTGTTCGGAATGACCCATGCAAGGTGCAGCGCGGAATGACCCAAATGTGGGGTGACCTAGATGCGAGTGTAAGGTGTTATTTTGCAGCATGTTCGAAAATAACTCTGTAGTTCGCTTATCATCTCAACGGTTAGAAGTTTGTGGAATTTAACTTCTTTTGGGATTGGTTGTAGGATCGCTGGAAGGATTGCGTATCTGGACGCTTCTTTAGCCTCAAATATTCTGTCGTTAATTGTGACGCTCGCTTTTTCATATTTTAAGAACGATTTTGGTCCATAGTGGAGTAAGCTTTAAGAGTTCCCTTGAAAGCATTTAGTAATACTATACCAGGTGTAAGTTCTTTTATTGTAGGAATATGTTCGCTATTTATTAGATTACACGTAGCTATTTCACTCTTAAACAAATTTGGAATACAAGTATAGTTAGTAAAATTTAAAATATCTTCTCTTTTACAGACGGTAAAGAAAATAGTTGACTTACAATCATTTATTAAACCATAAATTTAATTATTGTTTTTTTTTATAGTTCCTTGTACATAATGTCTATTGTCACAGTAAAATTCAGTAAAATCTTTTCATATATATTTGAATCAGTTATTGGGATATTGACAATATATAAAATTAATATTGAATTCGTTATAACTTTTATCTCAGCAAAATTTAAAGCTTCTTCTTTAGTTAGGAAAGGTACATTCTCTTTATTTAATGCATTAACAGCTAGATTTATTTCTTCCTTTGTAAAAAGAATTAAATTTGTATTGAATTTCTGACTTATTTTTTTTTTTATTAACATTGTTATTTTCTCTTAACATTTATTCATTCTTTCTATTTATGACAAGTTAATCGTTGAGATTAACAAGTATTTTATTGATTTGGTTTAGATTACCTGCAATCTATTTTCATGCAGATCCTATAAAGTTAAATGATCCCATTATTTTTCTAAGATTCGTATTTGTTGGTGTTCATGGAATATAGGATCGTTTTTCGTTTCGTTTTGTTCGAGTGTCGAAGTGATGTTTTTCAAAAATGGTTCGTATTGGTCAAAATCAATAATGATATTCGAGGTCTCTTCGCTGTTTCTCTATTACCCTTTAAATATTTTCTTGTCGATTTTTTCTTATATTTCAGGAGTTATTGTGGGACATCGGCTGGGGAAAAGTTCAGTCGTTTTTTTTTCCAGTTGTGGATTGAACAGTGAAATTGTTCTCATTAGTTGCCCTTTCAAGTAATTCTTCTAAAGAGCGGGGAGTGTGCTCAGCTTTGAGGCACCGCATGATCTCAGAAAGAGTGGAATGAAACCGCCCAATCTGGCCATTTACTTCACTCTTATATAGTGGTGTTGTATATACGCGGATATCTAACTCGTCTTCCATTATGGAAGTAAGGCTTGCAGAATTATGAGCTTTTTCGTTGCCTATGACAATATTTTCAGGGACGCCGAATGCGAACAATATTTCTCGGAGTGGTTGTCTGATGTTAACAATTGTTTTAGAACGAATTATCTTAGTTTTCGCAAATTTTGTGAGTTTGCTTGTCGATGTTAATACTAGTATCTTTTCCAAAGAAAATATTTCAAGGTGTACCGTATAGCCAGGATAAGTTGGGATAGGAATTGGTTCGAGGATAGGTTAGTGTGTCGCTCATACTTGTTTTGCTTGCATGTTTTACAATTCTTTACCAATTTCTTGATTTTGACTGCCATTTTCGGAAGTTAAACGTTTTCTGGTCGTTGTTTGCGGTTTTCAATATTTTTTCTTCCTGTTCATTTTAGTCTGTAATATCTTTAACCATTGTTTGAGTTTACCTTATCTTGAAATTTGAGAAATGCAACGGATAAATTTCTTGTATACGACAAAATATTCTTCCTTCTGTGAGTAGACCGTTTATTATGCTTTGGTTCGAAAATTGTTCAAACATCTTATAACTAGGTTGAATAAAAGTATGCCTGTGTTAAGTTGAGAATGGAATTACAAATTCATGGCTTGATTTATTACCGATTTTAAGTATTAACTGATTGCGAAATACGTTTCTACTGTTGGAATTAAGTTATGTGAAGAGCTGTCATCACTATGTTGGGTCAAAGTCAATGAATTTACTTGTGAAGTTTATGGGAGACGTAAAAAAGCGTCGGCAACTACGTTTGATTTTCCGGGTTTATATTTCAACTCATAGTTGTATTCTTCCACCGTTCATTTTGTGGGTTTTATTTTTAAAGTTAGTCAGTTAGTCTGGCTTTTATTTTCAATAAATGTTTTACAATGTAAAGTTTAACCTAAGTCATTTAAGGTCTGGCCTATGGCCGTCTATCAGGTTGACAAAATACATACTTAAGACTTACATTAAAAATCTTCACTTCTTCGACATATGTATGTCTACCGAAATTCTCCAAAACTGAGTTAAATTTTTTTGTTAAAAGATGAGGAGGCTCGTCTGCCTCAATAGACAGATTTAAACCGCATTCAGAAGCTGTTTTTTTCCATTCCTCGCAAATGTATACGTGTGTTCTAATTAAACTTCTTAAAACTACGTTTGGTAATCTGCATTCGCTCATCACTTGTATTTTTAAAATATAGTTGAAGTGCATTTTGAAGGTATACAAAAGCAACGGAGGAGTTGCCGTTTCAATATGTAGCATATAATTTTTTGGTAACCGAAAAAAGTAGCGAAGGAATTTTCCCACAGCATCATAGCCTTTATAACCCCATTACTAACTCCGTAAAGCAGTATAGAAACTGCGGTTGAGTGGAATAAAGTTTGTTTTGCACTTTTCGATACTTATTTATTTTCGAAGCAACGTTCCCAAATCGAACAGATAGCTCTTTTAGCAACAGCTAATTTTTCCTCAAAATGTGGTTTCAAATTTAAAGAGGACGATATTAGGATACCTAGGTATTAATATCTGGATACTATCTCAACTTCTTCCCCGTCTAATTTCCACTTTTTTAAAGATGAGACGTCCCCCTGCATTTCTGAATATCATCATTTTTGATTTACCTTACTTAATGTTTATCATTAATTGCATACCTTGGATAGTGTCACACAGAAAGACGATATCATCAGCATACCATACATTAGTACGGGAATGGATACATCGTTGAATTTTATTCCACTTTTGACATCATCTGTTATATCATTGATGTATAGTACAAAAAGCAGTGCACTTAGAATACAGCTTTGTTTAACACCCATTGACGTTTCAAACTCCTCAGAAATTAAGTCTCCAACCCATACATGTGCAGTATTATTATCATACAAGGCTCTCAGGATTCTTGATACGCCGAGTTTGGAAAGGTTGTAAAAGAGTGCTTCACGTGGTATTGAATCAAACGCTGCTTGAAAATTTACCAAAAAGGCGTATAATTTTTTTTCTTTATTTTATATGTTTCAGCAATGTTTGTTAAGCAGAATATCTGGTCGGTTGTAGAATAACTTTGCCAATATCCAGCTTGAAATTCTTTAAGGATGTTATGTTCTTGAACCCATTCATGCAATCTTTTGTAAATTAATGAAGCAAACAGCTTGGCAGAAGTGTTTAAAAATGTGATTCCTCTGTAGTTCTTCGGGTCCCTCTAATCGTCTTTTATGTGTAGAGGAAAAATTATTGCTTTTCTGAATATATCGGGGATCTTAGCAGAGTCGAATATTCGGTTAAATTCGATTGTGAGAAAATTCATAAATTCATAAGTGAAATTTTTATAGAACCCAAACGGGATGCGATCAATACCAGGTGCTTTACTTAATTTTGATTTGCTTATTACTTCTTTGACTTCTTCTAGGCTAAATGCAGAATCTAATTTTTCGTCTAAGAGCATAGGGGCTGCATATTGAAATAGCGGTGAGGTTAATGGGGCATTAAGAAGCTTATTAAAATAATTCCTGAGTTGCGCGGCTTTAAGAGTTACAGAGGTGTTAGACGTGTATCCATTAAGGTATTTGACAGCTTTCCAGAACGGAGCAGAAGATTTTGAGGTGTTTATGAGCGCAATGTTTTGTTGCTCAAACTACTTTTTTTAAGTAACAAATGCGCTAATATTCCATGTTGGCATCTTGATAGAGAGCTTTAAAAATATTGGAGTTATTCGATCTAAGAAATTTGAGGAATTTAAAGGACTTGTTTCTTGCTTTCGCGAAATCAGAATGATACCATTTTTGTTTATATATTGTATGTGTTTTTAAATCTTTCTGATGCGCTATAGATTTCTTTTTTATTTCCGTTAGAGTTTCTATATTGGGTGTATAACGCAGTGTGAAAAGTTCCATAAGCTTCGAGTTCGAGTTCATGTTTCGCTGATACGAATCCATTATTCGGTCATTCCAGATAAGTATCGACAGAAGTCTTAAAGGTTTTATGCAGGCATAGTTTCCGCTAGCAGTACAATTAAGGGTTGCTTCCAAGGGCATGTGGTCCGAGAAGAACTCGCTTCCTACTTGAAAACTTCTTGGAAGCTTACGCCAGTTTCCCGAAACAAAACAGTAATCAATTATTGAGATTGATGTTCCTCTGATAAAAGTCAGCTCGCCATTAGGATCTCCTTCACAACTACCATTCAACAAGAACATGTCATACTCAACAGTAAGGTCAAGTATTTTTTCTCCTTTGTTATAACAAATTGGGTCTTTAGATTTGCGACACGGTTTCAGCAGAGTATTGTTTATTGGGCAAATTTATTACACGGCCATTAAAATCTCCAATAAGCATTACATTCGTACAATCCAAGAAGTTCAGTGAGTCGCAGAGCTTGTCGAAATCACGCTGCCAATGATTACAGTTTAAGTATATAGGTAACAATACTACATCCAATGTATTCAGTTTTAAGTTAATAGCATCCATTTCGCCAGATTTTGTAAAGATACTCGTATGCAGACCTTCGAGGTCGTCCCGAAAACCGAATAGTGTTCCACCACTTCCTCTACCAAAATGTGAAGTTTTTACGGCAGAAACCCAGATTCGTTGATAATTTGAGAATATTTTCTTAAATCTAATTTCTTCATTGTCTAATAATACAAAAATATCAAAATTTTTACATAATTCAAAAATGTTACAAAATTCATTTTATTTTTTAAACTTGACACATTGTAGCTTAAAATTTTTAATTGTTTTAATAACTAATTTTTTTTTCAGAATCATTCTGGTAGACATCGGCACATCATGCGTCTCGTATAGCCGCCTTAGAGCTTGTGAACGAATCCAAGGGTTTTTCGCGTATTGGTATTTTTTTAAGTTTGGCATCACTGCTGCGTTTGACATTAGGTTCAAATTTAAAGTTTTATGAGAAGTGTTCTCTTTCGTAACTGTTTTGTTTGTACTACTAATTTCATTGCTATAAAGATTTTTATTTAACGAAATGTCTCCAAAAATATATCGAATTATTTCGATGCCACTTTTTTCTCCACACCTCAAACCAAGCGCGGAGTCCCAAGTAAAGACTTTCTTGGCAATATGTAGCTTGTCATCCCGCAGAGAAATCTTTATTGAAGCGTCTTTTTGGCGAAGCTCTTTCATGATGCGAATCGTTTTTGCCCGTCGTTGTCTTACGTTAAAGAGTTAGTCTTTTTGGATGCTAATTAAAGTTCCCTTCAATGTGGAAGCATTCTTCAACACACTCCAGGCAGACTCCTTTGATCTCATCTTTAGAACTAGTAGATTTGCTTGCATTATGTATATATCCTATACGCAGACTCGACGATTTGTTGCGGAGTTGAGTCAACTAACCCGGCGCAAATGGATATAGTTTTTTCACTTATGTCTACTTGATCTTCAACGGGCAGGTGAACAACAAGATTCGCTTCAGTACTCGTCAGTGTGAGTCGTTCGAGCTGGTTTTCAAGACGTTTGTTTTGTTCTTACAGATACAAAACTTTGTGCTCATGTTCTTCTTGTCGCACACTTAATGCTGTTATTTGTTTAAAGAAATCTTGCAGATCTGCCTTTGAGGCTAATTGATCCACAAGTTTTTTGTTATTTTCGAGGAAAATTTCTTGCATCCGCTCAACGCTCAGATTAGATGAAGATCCCGTAGCTAGATTTGGTTCAATTTCACTCAAGCTTTGTTGTCGTTTCTTGAATCCTGGGTGTTCCGGAGAAGTGTGGGATATTTTCCTTTTTACCATTTATAGGCTAGATTGTTAATGCGATTTTTTTTTGTTTATTTTTTGTTGGAGGTTGGGATAAACTACACTGGAGCACTCAGATTCAAATACTGGTCCATTGTACTACCAGGCAGTAACCTTCATTTAATGTAATTTCTTGGTTTTCCGAAGAAAAGCCAAGATGCGCTTCTGTGAAATAGAACTTAGGTTTTCAGTTCGAATCACATCAGCGCCAAATAACCGCCACCTGATACGAGCGAAAGCAGGACACTGACAGAGAAAGTGCTCTGAAGTGTCTTCACCTTCTCCACAGGCGTCGCAGAGTGTGACATCACTAAGCCCAAGCCGACTCAGGTGCATGGCGAAGGTAAAGTGCCCCGTTAATACGCCAACAAGTCTTCTGCACTCGTTTCTGTCTAGAGATAGCAGAAAAGAAGCGGATTTCTTGCAGACGTTTGGGAGCATACTCTTGGTCACCCTGCATCCTGGAGAGTCACGCCATCTCTAGTTGTGCTGTAAGGAGACCCAACCATCGACGGAGGCCCTGAACAGGGACGTGGGTAAACCCAAGGTGGGTTAGGGTCTTACGAATGCCTCTGATGAACCTAGCCTAGCTAGTTCATCGGCAGTTTCGTTTCCCAGGATCCCGTGATGACCAAGGACCCAGATAAGTCTTAGCGAATTCAGCCTGCCGACCGAATTAAGGGAAGACTTGCATTCTTGCACTATCTTGGAAGTGGTTAAAGGGTTGAGTAAGGCCTTGAGCACAGCTTGACTGTCGCTGCAGACACAGATACTTCTTCTCTTCCACCTATTCTTCACAATGTAGTTGGTGGCCATTAGGATCGCGAAGGCTTCCGCCTGGAAGACCGACGCGAAGTTTCCTAAGGAGGCGTGAAGTCTAATGTTGCCGTTTTCCACGAAGGCCCCAGCTCCAGAACCCTCCGTTGTCTTGGAGCCGTCCGTGAAAATCCGACTACATTCCTTTCCCGGTTCAGTTTCTGCCCACAGCCAATCCAGGACACGTGGAAAGTCGACTTTGTGAAAGCGTCTGTATTATTGGCGACCTCGCATCAGACGGCATGTCCATGAGAGTAGTATCATAGGAGATGCGGTGTGCGAGGTCATCAAAGCTCCAGTGCGAGTGGAACCAAAGACCATTCCTTTTTAGTCGAGAGATGGCCTTGAGTGTACATCCCATGATGTGGAGATCAAGGGGGGAGATTAATCAGAGCATCAAGAGCAGAGCCAGGCGTGCTGGGGAAAGCCCCTGTGCAGCCGAGACAAACTGTTCTTTGAAACTTCGTGAAAGCGGCAGTCACGTATTTGCGCGAAAGCTTGTTCCACCAAACGACTGATACATAAGAGAGGAGTGGTCTTATCAATGCCGTATAGATCCAAACGGATCTTTTGGGTGATAGACCCTAGGTTTTGCCGAAAACTCCCTTGCTTTGCCAGAAGACTGACAGCGCCTTGGAGGTTTTCGTCTCAATGTGTCTTTTCCAGAGAAGTTTACTGTCCAGGATAACACCTAGATATTTGGCTTCATTGGAAAGTGGGATATTGACGCCTTTAAGTACCAGTTGAGTCAAACCAGTCATATTCCTTCTTCTCGTAAAGAGAACAACCTCAGTTTTAAGAGGGTTGACGGAAAGCCCATTCCTGGTACACCAGCTATCGATCATGTCAAGAGCCGCCTGTCCGCGTGCGTTGACGGCCGCAGGACATGGTCCGGTAAACAATACGGCTACATCGTCTGCATAAACCTGGGCATAGGTGATGGAACTATTCAAAACGGAAAGCAGAAAATCAACCAGCATGCACCATAGGAGGGGAACCTCCGACATTACAAACTTGTCACGCTCCGCCTTCGCGATTATAGTCCTGTTCATTAGCATTGCTCTTATCCACAACACCAATGATTCCTCTATGCCGTGATTCCTGGCCGCGTTGCACATGCCATTAAAAGTCGCATTGTCGAAAGCGCCCTCTATGTCGATGAAAATGCCCAGTGCGTAGTCTTTCCTGTCAAGTGCACTTTCAATTCTACCGACGAGATTTTGAAGTGCTGTCTCGCAAGATTTTCCGCGCAAGTAGGCATGTTGCATCTGAGATAGAGGGTGTGATCGCAGAGCGTTTTTGCGCATGTGCAGTTCGACCAGCCTCTCCAAGCATTTTAGCATGAAGGAGGTGAGACTGATAGGCCTGAAGTTTTTGGCGAGTGAGTAGTCTCCTTTACCAGTTTTTGGTATAAAGGCTATCCTCACTATACGCCAGGTACTTGGAATGTATGCCAGAGCGAGGCTGGCAGTGAAAATTCTTTTCAGAGCCGGCAGTATAGGGTCTATGCCCTTTTGCAGCAGTGCTGCATATATGCCCTCGGTGCCGGGTGACTTGAAACCATCAAAAGACGCTACAGTGTACTTGATGGCTTCATCAGTTACGACGAGCGATGAAATATACCAGCTTCTGCGAGTAGAATTTGTCTGCTCATCCCCAGTTTCGGAAATCGGCACTGGTTTTGAGCCAACTGTGATCCGGTTCCCAGGGTAGTGAGTCTCAAGCATGAGTTGGAGGGTCTCAGCTTTAGACTCGGTGTAGGTACCGTCTGGTTTTCTTAGTGTGTTCAGCCTCACTGCTTTGTCCCTTTTGAGGACTTTCACTAGTCTGCTGGTTTCACTGAGTGTTTCTATTTTCCCACAAAAATCTTTATAAGAGACACTTTTCGAAGCTCGAATAAGTCTTTTATATTCTTTTTGTTTTAATCGATACGGGTCCCAGTCCTCTTCCAGATTGGTCTTAAGTGACCTATTCAGAAGTTTTCTGGTTTCCTTGCGCTTTCTCTGCAATTCCGAGTTCCACCACGGAACAGGGGTTCTGCAGGGGTGTTTTTTGACTGGGCATGTCAGTTCGAAGCATTGGGTTAGGGAGTCATTTAGGTTCCGAACTGCCACCTCAACCTTACACCTCGTTCTGAGTTTTGGGAGTGGCACCGTGCGATTTGCTAACTCTTCCCTAAACTTTGGCCAGTTTGTTCTCCTAGGGTTCCTGCTCCTCTGCGAGACATTAGTTTCGCATTCGATTCAGAACTCTATGTATCTATGGTCCGACATGGACACTTCCGACAGAACTTTCCAGTCTGTGATCTCCTTAAGATATCTATTTGATAACGTTAAGTCAATCACCTCCTGTCTTCTTGTCGTGACAAACGCTGGTTGCGATTCAACGTTGTTTATGGTCAAGCCAGACGAAAGTGCGAAATCGAGAAGATACGACCCTCTTCTGTTACATTTGCTGCTGCCCCAGAAGATGTTCTGAGCATTAGCGTCACAACAGATAACGAGACCCATCTTTTTCGATTCGCAGTACTCTACGAGTTCCGCTACTTCCCTTGGTGGAGGTGGTAGGACGGAATCGTAGCGGAAGTAGGCCGAAGCCACAACAAAATTATGCCATGATCTGCCTGATTTGTAGTTTATGACTGCAGCAACTAAATATTGTCTACAGAATTGTCCAAGCTTGGTTGCTGGGAGAAGATTCGGCACAATGAGACAATCTCTCGGTCTTTCCGATCGCTCATCGTAGAGTGGGGAAAAGCCTCATAGATTACCAAGGCCACAGATGCGATTTTTCCACACCCATGGTTACTGGATAGACACGATGTGTGATTTTGTCTTCATCATGGAAAGTCTGCTACATAGGATTGCAGTAGCATCCTTAAAATGATGAAGGTTGATCTGGGTAAACAGTGGCATGCAGAGTTACCGTGGAAAACATACCTTATTCGCAAACCTTGGACATGAGGCGGAAGTTAATCCGTCCAAGGTGCAGATAGGGACGAGAGTCGTATCTGGAGACGATGGTCTCAACCGAAGGTTGGTCCAGGCCCACAACGAGAGTAGAACCGTCTTTGCTTACCCGGTTCTTACTCTCTTTGGAGAAAACCTTTCACCTTCTGGTTTCGAGACCAGGGTTCTGGATGCGGAGACGCGCCAGCATATCCGCCGTGTTCCTGAGTGGCCCCGGGATCCAGCAGATGGCGCGCGTGAGTTTTATGGACCTGAGAACCTCAAAGCTTGTGGTTCCCAGGGGGGATTTTCGGCACGGAGGTGCTCAGCCACTCAAGAGATTGCTGTGTGGAGCACTTCACCAAAAAGGTTCCGTTTTCCAGAGCACAGCCCTCCACTTGGAAGCAAGCGTTCTCTGCCTCACCCAGCTCCCACAGCTGATCTTCGCAGTATTTGCATTCTGCGTGGGTCATGTTGTCGTCATTCCCAGCTTTCCCTATTCGCAGCAGCAGCGAAGAGATAGCTGCCTTCTTATAGGACTGTGGATCTCGTTCTCCGCTTGCCGCGGGTTTAAGTCTATTGGCAGGCTCTCCCGCAGCAGTCAATTTCCGCTTATCCGAGCCGCAGCCCGAGTTAGGTGCGGCACCGGTGTCTTGCGGACCTTGCGTGCGGGAAGTGCTGCCAACGGGAGCGTGCGAAGATGTTTTTCGCTTTTTTCTTTTAGAGCCAGAGGAAGAGGGGGCGGCGTTGGTTTCGGAGGATTGTCCAGTTTCGGTTGGTGATACTTCTACTGACCTGATCCTCTTTGCCTTCGCCATTGAAGGGGTACTGCCTTCGATGCTTGCGCCTTCAACCACTTTCGTGATCTCTTTGCGCCGCTCGGCTCTTTGTCAGGGGCCCCCCAGGTGCCAGATCTTTTGGGGCTCGTTCCTCCTTTTCGGATTCCTGAGGCGCGCCATTAGAGGTGGCACTCTGGCAAGCTTTCTGACATTGTGCCGGGAGATTAGGCGTATCAGGCTGAGCCTCTCCGTCGCTTTCTCTGCTTTTCCAACTCATTCTACTGAGGGCATCGTAGAGTGAGTGGCAAGAGTCATTATTTTCAGCGCCACAGCGGGCGGAGGGTGTTTTGGGTATGGTGGTTGGGGCCTCCAGAAACCTTGCCCCGACCGCTGTCAAAAAGACAACGGGTGGATTATCGCAGCCGGGAGTTCCACCTGGAGTAGCTAAATCCTTTGGGTTTGCCTCCATACAGTCTCTATTTAGGACGTCCAAAGACAAGACGTTTCTGGACTTTAGTTCGACGTCTCACCTGGGATCTGTCGAACCGAGGTTCATTGACTCTTAAGCCTTTCCGCCGCGACAAGGCATCCAGAAAGGGAAGGGATGCGAATTTTTACTTGGCTATAAAATAGCTTAGATATTAGGACTTACTCGAATTTCAATTGCCTGGAGTAGACCGTCTCTTAATTTATAAGATGAGTATGATTTCCCAGTTAATAATAATAATAATAATAATAATAATAATAATAATAATAATAATAATAATAATAATAATAATAATAATAATAATAATAATAATAATAATAATAATAATAATAATAATAATAATAATAATAATAATAATAATAATAATAATAATAATAATAATAATAATAATTTGTTATTGTAATTTGCATTTGTTGTCTTGAGACTGCACATCACCTATTGCGTAATCCAAAGCGCCAGGCGTGAGTTCAAAATCTTTTTCATAATTTAGATGTTAGAGAACGACTTCTTGTTTGATGTGTTCGAAAGACCTAATGGCAATAGTATTGATATGAATAGTTGTATTTTTCGAAAGATGTTTGGACACTCGTCCCTCTTCCCCTCTTAAAAGGGATGTTAGGGGTTTCGCTATCTTTGCGTAATCTTGGATAAAACAGCGATAATACCCTGAACATACCTGAAACTGATCGTAAGTCTTTAAGGGTTTTTGGGACGGGCAATGGCTTGAACCTTTTTTTGGTTTGGTCATAATTCCATCAGTACCCACAACAAATCCTAGGAATTTCATTTCTTTTTGCGAAAATTCGCACTTGTTAAGCTGTATTTTCATATTCGCACGTTCTAAGGTTTCAAATACGGCTTTAAGGTTAGCGAAGTGTTCGGCTTTATTTTTGACAAAGACGATAATGTTGTCGATATAGATATGGAAGCGTTTTACAATATGTTCTCCCTGGATATCATCGAGAATTCTTTGGAATATAGCTACTGCATTTTTCAAACCGAAGGGAGGACGAAACACGAACATCCCGTTATTCTATGTCTGACTCTCTGAGCTGTGTTTAATGAAATCCGCTCTTGAAATCTAATTGTCAACTATTGTCGCCGAGGTTAGCGAGAACTTCGCTGATCTCGGAAATAGGGTATATGTCTGGGATGGAGACTGAATTCAGCTTGCGGAAATCAATTACCATGCGCTACTTCTTTTTGCCGAATGCATCCATTTTCTTGGGAACAATTCAAACCGGAGCGTTATAGGGTGATTTGGTCTATTAATTTGATCCCTTAAAGTTCGCTTGGGTAAGGGTATGATTTTGAATAAACTGGTTGACTGGTTGTTGTTCGAATTTTACCCTTAACTGTATTCGCATAGGTCGATATTTTGTCTGAATCAGGGAAGAGGTTTAGATAGGCACGAATTATATTCATGAGTTCAATTGAATCTTCTTTAGGTAAATGATCAGTTTTAATATTTGGGTTGTTAACCGTTTCTGTAAGGTGTTGTTTGAGTGGAATAGTTATATTCGGATGAATTGTCATGAAATTCTCCTTAGTCTGAATGATAGCATGTAATTTTCATTGTGTGTCATTGCCCATTATACCATCAAATGAGTTTTTCTATCTTGGGGTCAAATAATTGGACAAAGCAGTGGTGTTTGATCTTGATTTTTCCTCCAACTGAGACGGCATCAAACGACTTCTCATTTGGAAGAGATTCCGAACATGACGGGGTTGGATATAATTTCTGGTCGAGCTTGTATCTATGAGAAATTTGTATACTTGTTCGCTCTTCGTGCTCGAAATATGGGAGTGAAGAGCGGCTCAATCTTAAAAATAGTTGTCCTCGACTTGTGGTTTATCCAGATTAGTTTCTTCATGCAAAGTTGTCTCATGATCTGTGGGTGAATAATTTTCACGTTCATATTTTACAAGGCTTTCATATTCCTTTATGTCATATACGTTTGGGGTAGCCTCCGGAGTATAGAAGACTCGTTGCATCTTTTGTGGTTGACGAACTTGCTGCGAATGTTGACGCTTTACTGGAACCGTTTGATTCTCTGACATCACAGAATAGTCTATGTCCTTTGGTTTTGGGGGTAAAGCTCATTGATTCGGAGGTGGTTGTTTGTGTTGATTTTGTTGACGATAGTATTTAGGCTGCTCTCTATAGAAACGAAGAAATTTAGCCTGACGAGGACTATGCCTCAGTTACGAGTAGACTTTTCGCCTAGGAGCGGGAATTGGTTTGAGATTGATTTATTCTTTTACGAGGAGGTAGCGGTGAAAGCTTGTGAACTATTCGCGTATTGTGTTTGGAAATCAACGTTTTGCAACTTTAAGCAAATACTTAAGGCTAATGGGAGGTCTGCAGGTTCCTTTAAGAAGTCCGGAAACATCACTCTTCAGGATTCTGACAAATATATCGAGAGCTTTGTCCCTAAAACATTGTGTCGTATTGTTAAGTGACTTTTGGCTCATGTTTAGTAAGCCCAGTTTATATAACAGAAGGGATAAGTGGTGGTACACTGCTTGGAACTCTGATATTTTGCTACTACCTTGAGCCAGCGTAGTCATCTGGTGTTCAAGGGTTCCCAGAACCCTTTTGCGTGCGTAGTGTAACATCCGACATTTGGATATCTTTTCTTAATTTAATGGGGTGTTATAGGATTCCAGATCTATGTTTGCGTGTCCTGTTATTTTGTTCCAAATTACAGAAAAGATACCATAATACTTTAGGGTGAGTCTGAGATCTTCATAGATTTTGAGTATCCTTTCGACACTCTTCCTTTAGGAGTTGGGCATTTTATCCGTATCAGATAAATTTCTGTCGTTCGTTACGTCAGTCGGTTCATCAACATCGTTGTTGATATCGTACGCGGGATTTATTGTAGAGTTAAAAATCTGTCTTCCCTGGATCTGTAAAGTTTCTATCACTAGTCTTGTACTTGTCTGTTCTAATACGTCATTGATTTGCGTTGGTGGAAGGGTGGTGAAAGTAGGAGCAGAGGTACAGGGAGCGGAAACATTTTCAGTTACCATTTCTAGCCGAGATGGCCATATTAGAATGTTTGGGTTTGACATATTTGTTTTTATGAGTGACTCGACTTAAGATAATAGTATAAAAAATGAGGTCTAGTAAATCCTAGTCTTTATACATTTTTCTGAGGATGAATTCTTACAGTTTCGTTCGTTATTATAGGAAAATAATAACTTACAGATACATAAATTGAATGACCTTTCTTTACATAAAAAATTGTATAGGTTCCGGCACTGCTGAACGTCTTCAAGGCGGTTGTCAGGGTCTTGTCCCTTGACTCTTGATTGTCCCCTTTGTTATAGGACAACTGTGGGGCCTCTTTTCCTTGTGTTTCACTCGTATCCTTAAATGGCTTGGTGTACTCTTTTCCAACTTTTACAACAACTTTTTCGCGGCACTACGCGCACCACTTCGGTGTTGCGTTACGCACTTTCAGTTCGCTGCGCGATACTTTGCACGTTCGTTTGTTTATGTGGCTTGGTTATTGCACACACATGCGCACTGGCACTTTAGGTAACGTTCTACGCAGGCCACAAATGCACGACCACGCAGTTCCTGCTCGGGCGTAACCTGGTTGGGCGCATGCACCAGCTCATCTGTAAGATATGGTCGGAGGAAAGCGTGCCCGATTAGTGAAATCTCAGCATCGTTTGCCCGGTTCGCAAGAAAGAAGACCCCTTTGACTGCATCAAGGCCCAGGTCCATCCCGTACTGTAGCGCCACAAGAAGAAGAAGATGCGAGTGTAAGCTGATATTTTGCAGCGTGTTCGAAAATAACTTATACAAGCAAGATCAATTATAATTCAATAAAATATAATTTCATTTATTTCATTTATTGTACAAAAAATTCGTTCAGAGTTGAATGTATAAAATATACATATTTTACTCGTCGGTAATTAAAAGTTGGAGGTGTTTAAATGCCCTACAAATCACAATAAAATTAGTAAATAATAAAAGGATGCGAAAAAGTCAATGGAAGTTTGTTTTCATGTATTAAGTGCCGTGCAGAGACTTGTATATATGTATATGGTTTTGTCATGTAATATTCGTCCCAAAATGATAGAGCTATCGCCAAATATAAACAATATTTTGAAGGGTCTTGTACAACCAACAAAAGAAACATTTAGGCTAACTGAAACAAATATTTATAGATGCTCATGAGATTGCAGTACTTCGACAATTATTAACCTATAACTTGTGGACACACGTATGTCCCAGACGTTTAAGTTATAAATGAGCTAACCTTTGTTGACTTGGATATATATATATATTATATATATTATATATCGACGTATGCTCAGGCATCTTTTAAATAATAATAAAAAATGTGCTAGGTACTTGATTTTAATGAGAACACGCATTCTTTTTAAGTGCTTAAATATTCGTTTGTTGATATAAATCTTCTTAGCGGGTGGACGCATAAACATTTCATGTAGAATATATCGAGAAAGGAATGTGCGTAATAGTTAAACATTGTTTATTACAACTTTTAAAAATATGCATGTCATTAAGAACAACTAGACAATCGCTCTACACCAAACTTTTATGCCTCTCACAAACAAAATAAATTTGCTGTTTAGCTGAAACTATACGCATATATTCGAGACGAGTGTACCAATATAACAAGATAAAATAAAATCGACAATCGAATTGACGTATCCCGTGAAATTTGATTGTTACTTTATTTTTTTAACAAACTTCGAATATCTCGAATTAACATCACCTAAATTGTTCGCGTTGTTTTAAGTGGTTTTCCAAATCTTGTTCAATAGGCGGTCATAGTGTTACACTTTTGTAAAGCGTTTTCAAATTCTCACTTTTCCAAAACACGGAACTTCATATACGAAATTCCGTACCCGTAGAAATACAGGCAAATTAAAACATTTTAAACAATTCAAACATTTCAAAAAATCTTTGAAATCTTACTAAATATATTATTAATTATGCGAGAATCTTTCTTAGTAATACATTTTGAAAGGGATTTGTTCTTGATTTTTTAATTTAATTTTAACAAAAAGTTGAACTTTGACAATTGCAGGCAGTTAGGGGCAGAAAGAAAGAGGAAGAACGTTAGTAAGTTTTTATTTTAGAAACTTGGTCCACATTAACAATCGAAATTATTAAAATAATTATTTAAAATAAAGAAAAAATCTTGTACTAATATGTTTATGTCTACAAATTTGCTAAACTTGATATTATTAGTATATATTGTACTTATTTTATGAGAATTTAGTTAAAGTATTGATAATTATTCGATCTGCAAAATTTCTCATAAATCTAGTTTATCCCATTATTGAGATAAGTCAACCTTAAACCAGGCTTTATTTTATTTTTGGCGTACGTTTAGAAATATTGATAAACTATTTCAGTAAGATTTTTGCTCAGAAGATTGTGCAAAGTTGCGTTACGTTTTTTCATCAAATCAATAATCGAACCCCATACGGACGCATCGTATACCTCTTTCCTTCATTTTTATTATAACAAACACTTGTTTTTATTTGACGTTGAACACTTTCGAGAGTCTAGGCATTGGTATTTTGTAACACAAACAATCAATGATATTTACGCTCTGTAAGGCAACTGGAAGTTTCAATGAAGCGTTAATAACCCCAATGCATAGAAACATAATCAATTGTTTTGATAAATCTGTGTGACCAAACGTGTAAGAGCAAAATTTTTGAACTTTGGTTTCTTTAAAGTTGAACATTTTGTTCGCTTGTTTGTAGCTTATCTCATGAAGATATAAGATTAAGATTTTTTTCAACATCAACTATACTGGAATAAAATTTCTGTATACTTCATGAACACATAAAATTTTTTTCAAAATTGACATGAAAACTGCTTTAGTTTAAAGACAAACGTTTGGGCTTATATTTTTATATATGCTCCTGACAAGTTTTGTCTTTCAAGTGGCTACTCGTTTTGGGTTTGACGGTGCAGATAAGCGAGAATGAACTCAGTGCGTTACGAAAAAATAAGCGGTTACCAAATGTGTCCTTCACTGAATCAATTATTATATAAGATTAGATTTGAATCCTAGACAAGTAGTACTTGAAAGAAGCTCAATAATCTGAAATTATGTTATTGACCTTAATTTGAACTAACTGATTCTTAATTACTGCTCCAACCTATCCTAGGATTGTTTATTTTTCCTTAATGATTTTCTTCATTTGTTGTTTTTGTTCTTTTTATTCATATTTTTTTTTATTTTGCAACCAAAAAAAAACACAAAACTTTAAAAACAAATTTGGGCCAAGAAATTTTTTACTCAAATTTTCTCAAGATTTAAATTAAAACCTAGTCTAAGATTAAGTCTATATGTTCTTAAATATATTCTTTAAATTCTTAAAATCAGCAGTGCAACATGTTACGACACAAAGATCGTTCTAGGAGACTTCAATGCTCAGCTGGGAAAGGAGGACATCTTTGCTGGAGTCATCGGTAAACACAGTCTGGACGATAACGATAACGGAAACGTACTCACGCTGTTGCACTTCGTCTCGGGGCAGAACCTCTATGTGGCTAGCACGCGGTTCCCACAACTTAATATCCACAAAGGGACCTGGCGATCTCCTAATCAACCCACCGTCAACCAGATTGATCACGTTGCGATCGACTCCAGACACTCCTTCCATATTCTCGATATCTGAAAATTCCGAGGTGCCAACATCGTATTGTGATGTTCTAAAGAAAGTAATAACAACTGCTCCTTTAGAAAGCTGGATTCAGACTGCCTGAAGAGCTGCTCGATCGCGAAAATTACCAACATAGAATGGAGTGCCGCTTCCATATACAATGCATAAACAATTATCGCGGTGCTATCCGAAATATAATATTACAATTCGGCATTCGAATCTTTCGTCTCTCACGCAAGCTGCATGTTTCAAAAATGTCACCTTAGATCGATAGAGAACGTATACAGATTTGATTATCTGCTTGCTCTATCGAAAAGCGCTACGGAGTTCATTCTGAGAGTGTACAGAAAGACCCGCGGATGTTTACAATTAGCAAATTACCGGCATATATGTCCGGTATGGACGCGTGTACAACGCTGCATGCACTACATATATAAAAGGAATGGAAATCATTAAAGAAGCTGTCACTGATGTCCACCCAAATACAATGCACCAAAATAAGACGCCTATAAGGCGATGCTGCATCGAACAACGAGGGCTGCTCGTGAGCTCTATGAACAGAGAAGAAAAGAAGAGCATTGGCTTCTCAGAAGGAAAAAGAAGGAGCATGAGAAGCGTGCGGTCGAACAAATGGAAAGGTGTTATGACAAAAGTGAAGTCCGAAAGTTTTACCAAAAGGTTAAACAGCTATACGAAGGATACAAGGTTCAGACCGAAACCTGCAGGGATCAAAAGGACAACTTGTGGTAGAGTCGCAGTCTGTGCTGAGAATCTGAAAGGATCATTTCTGCAGACTTCTCAATGGCAATGACAGCCCAAATGCTACTGTAGTCAGAATGTTCTGCTCAATTTGGATGATGATAGAAAAGAATTCCGTCTCCCCAACTTAGGCGAAGTGAAGATAGTAACATCAAAACTTAAGTCAAACAATGCTGCTGGAGCGGACAGACTGCCGCAGAACTATTTAAAGCAGCTGGTGATTTTTTTTGTTTTTTTTAATGCATTTTTTTATTTAGTTTTTTAAATGCTAAACAAAAATACTTAAACTAGTTTACTTATGTAATCTTCGATCACAATTTTAACATAATTCATAAGTTTTCTAAGCTAACCTAGGATTATTTTTACTTCTGCCTTTCGGCCTATTTTAGTTTTCAATTTGTGTGTATATTTTAATTGTCTTAATTCCAGCTTTAAGTTTTCCAAGAAAACTTTTAAAACTTGGACATAAAAGTTCTTAAGTTTACTTAATACTAGAATTTCTTGTATTGCGATTCTGGTGTTCGATATAAACAAAGACAGGCTCGAAAGCATCGCCTTTCGAACATCTTCATATTTTCCATCTGGGAAGAACTCATGTTGAACCACACAGGACAACCATATACCATGATTGGCCGGAAGAGGGCCATATAGCACACTACCTTCACTCTGCTGTCAAGTTGACTGCTATAAAACAATCTTCGTGCCATATCGAAGCCATTCTTAGCCCTGGTCAGAGCTGTATCTACATGGATATCACTATATAGATACTGGTCCAACCTAGATACATACAGATGCCTACATTTTTCACAGTCAATGGCCGTCCCAGTGGGTCATCTATACCGACCTTGCGCCGGTTGCTGGATTTAACAGCCTTATTGTAATTATAAGGATGTGTTTGGACATATTAGCCCAGTTGCTCCAGCTTATTCGGGAGATGTATTACCGCGGCGAGACCACAGTGATCACTGTCATACTCGACCGTAGTTAAACAGTTCCTCGTATGTCGCTCCACGTTTAGTGTTGTTAGTCGTCTGTCGATTAGCATCACATTCAGATAGGACCCGCTTCTAGGAAATGATGGTTTATCGGTTGCCAGCAAATCCAGCCTGAACTCAATATTGTTTTGTTCCATCCACTCTAAGGGAGCGTTTCCTCTTTCGTTTGGAACAGTATTACCCCATTCACCGTGTTTGGCGTTAAAATCCCCGGCTATTATATAAAAGTTTTCTTCCGAGTTCAAGCAGAGTCTGGTGAAGAGACCCTCAAGCCCCGAAAGAAAGTTAGGGTTTTGAGAGTCTGATGCATAAGCAACGATCACAAACAACTGCTTTCCACCTTGGAGAATGATGCGTGCGATGGTTGCGCCTCGAGTAGTCGAGGAGTCGGTCTCTTCTAATAATATTATAATTTTTGTATCTGAGATTTCGCGTTTGGCTTAGACTAGTTTCTCTAGCCATTAGCACATCAGGATTGTGGGCTTGTAACAAATAAAAGAGCGTTAGTTTTCGTTCGATCTTTATCAGCGAATTTACATTCACTGCTTATAACTTAAGGGTTCTTACCTCGCGAGAAGAGGAAATCTACTATAGCCGTCTGCGTAAGAAACTGGTCTGTAGTTCGACCATCTGTTTCTGCAAGGCAATCATCTGCGCTTGCATCGACTGGATAGAAGACATTACATCCCTTATGGAGGGTTCTGCTGGGATTACCTAGACATTGGAGCCGGGGCAACCTTCGGCACTGTCCGTTGTGTCGGTTCTCTGCCTGACACCATTTGAGCGTAGGAGATGGCCAACGAAACCGTGGCCGTGGGATATTTGAACTTAGAAGAAAAAGAATGCCTTCTACTTCACTCTCGCTGCCGTAGTGTTAAAAGGCTTAGTCCTTACAAATTGGACCTCGTCGCCCTCAGCTAGGCGCAGCTTGTTGAGGAGGTCCTTTGGGTCAATAAAGGGATTTATACCTTTGAGGAGCAAGGTTTGTGGCCACTTTAGACAATTGGATATAAACCTTTTAATCTTTGGCTTCATTTGTGCCAACCAGTACGTTTTTCTGAAGTAATCATAGCATTTGTTAACACGAGCATGACATACGGAATCATGGTGTGTCTGAATGTCATTCTTTTCCATCTGTGATGGAACATAGAAAAGTACTTTTTGTTTAAATTTGCGGTAAACCAATCAAATCATAAGATGGGCTTTCTCTCTCTGTTAACATCCTGACTAAACGCTAAATTGTCGGATCTCTTTGCTGCGATGCAGCAAGCACATGTTCAAAACTATCTGATTCTACTACAAGAACATTATGGCACCTGCTGAGTGCTTTAACATGTGTCGTCCTTTTACTATCTCTATGTTCAACAGTGTAGTCAAACACCTGCAATTTTAGAGCCCAGCGAGAAATTCTCGGATTGAGTAACCTTTTTCTTGAGGGTAAGTGTAAGTCCGTTATGATCTTGAATTTCATTCCTGTTAAATAAATCCTAAATCAACGTTTCTTATTCGTAAGAATGGTATTTTGACTCTGAGGTCGATGTACGCTTAGAAAAAAAGAAAACGGGATGAAAGTGCTTATCGTTCTGTCGCTGGAGCAAAACAGCTCCGAAACCTAAACTGCTCTCGTCACAGTGCAGTTCAATCTCAGCATGAGGATTGTATATGCTCAATATGGGTGCATGCAACAATTTCTGCTTCAACTCTTCGAAAACAACTAACTCATTTTCACCAAACTTAAATTCTGTGTCCATCTTCAAGAGGTCATTCAACGGTTTTGAGTGAGTTGAGAAATCCTTAATAAAGCAACGAAAGTATGAGCAAAGACCCGAAATGAATGTAAGCTTTTAATATTTGATGGCACAGGAAACTCTGACACCGCCTGCAAACCAGCTACGTTTGTTTCGATGCCATCCTCTGAAACTTCATAACCCAAGCACGTTATTTTTTCATAGGGAGCGTAACTCAAGGTTATTTGTTCGCACTGCCTGTAAAACCTCCTTTAGAATTTTAAAATGTTCAGCCACTGTCTCTGAAGGAACAAGTAAGTCATCTACAGCTGCGGTAAAAAAAAATAGCACAGTTACGAGACCCAACTTTTGTTGTGAAATAAAATGTATTCAGATGTATCCAACGAATGGTTAACTGTTTAAGAACATAATATTGAATTAAAGGAACACATTAAACAAATTAGAATTTTTATCCATAAGTTTAAGAAAAAAAACATTTTTTAACAAATCCAGTAAACAAATCCAGTAAATCAGCGGGAAAAAACAGCACCATTGCTTCATTGTTCAACTTAAAACTTATCCATCACAGCAATAGAAAATCTTCTTGTACGATGTCATTGCTTTGATGCTTTCTAATAAAATTAATATTTCGTTGCTTGTTGGTTTTATGTCTGACACTGCCTTTTTTTACACCGGCCCACAGATTTTCGATGGGATTGAGGTCAGGCGATTGTGCTGGCTCCATCACATTCACTGCATGATCCTCAAACCATTTCCTTGCCTTTCTACTAGTGTGCTTGGGGTCATTATCCTGTTGAAAGACCCACAAAAACAGCATTTCCTCCTTCGCGTACGGGTGCATAGCATTTTCGAGAATATTCACGTGGGCCCAACTCCATAATAGGAAAAACAAGCCCACACCATTATACTTGAACCCCAAGCTTAACCGCTTTATTTGTATACTTGGGGTTATATTCAGCATTTGGAGGTCTTTTAACATAGGAACGAGATCCCTTACCGCCATACAATACGATTTTACTTTCTCAGTCCATAACACGTTGCGCCATTTAGTTGCTGGTCAATTTAAATGCTGTTGTGCAAACATTACCATAAACGCTTCTTTGCATGTTTTGTTGTCAAAAGAGGGACCTTTCTTGGACTACACGCTGTTAAATGATGATCCCTTCTGTGACGAACCGTTTCGACACAGGCTGAAATATTCAAATCTTGTTTGAACTCAGTTGCTGGTTTGAAAGGATTCTTTTGGCTTTCTCGGACTATGCGTCTGATAAGATTTGTCGACATAACCGGTTTTCGTCCACGAGTTTCGATTTTGGGTGCGTATAGTATTGCATTACGAATCATTTTATTCGGGCAGCCAAAAATAGTCGAACTTCTTTGTCAGTTTTTCCTTCTGCTATCATTTTTTTTTTATAATTTCCCGTTTTTCGCTTGTGCACTGCTTTCCACGATTCATTTTTTTTTAAACTGTAAATTGTGTGTTTTCTATAATAAAATTAGTCAAAAAATAAATGAATCTAAACAATTCACTAACTAACATTGATATATTAGACCAAAAAAAATACTTTTTCTAATGAAAACTGCGATCAGTGCTATTATTTTAACCGCCGCGCACAAGGGTTTTGTCACAATATGGCCTCGCAAAGAAATAACCGTTAGTTGAGTGCCAGACGTATACCAAACAAATGGCTGACACTTCAAGCAATAATAAAAGGGAGTACGGCCTAGAAATATTTGTTAATTTTTTAATCAGGCGACTAAAAATGAAATTTGTTCCCTTGGTGCTATTTTTTTACCAGAACTGTATGTATGTAAGCCAAAAGCTTTCCTGAATTAATAAGAGGTTTGAATATGGAATGAATATAACGCTGAAAAACCGCAGGCCCATTCGTCATCCTAAATGACATTCGTAAATATTCAAACAAACATCTTTACGTGGTGAAATCCGCTTTTTAAATATAGAAGGGGAAAATATCTTTTTCCTCTAAGTGATCCAAATGATCTTCAATGAGCGGAATTGGAAAAGTATGTTTCACTGTTAAGCTATTTAACCCACGATAATCAATGCAAAGTCGAATTTCATCATTCGTTTTTCGTACTAAAACAATCGGTGACGTATAACGCATACGTATACTTTCATTGATAATTTTCTTCTCAATGAGGTCATCTAAAATCTTTTGCATTTCTAGTTTGTGCGAATGCGGTAGGCGTCTTGGCGTACAATTAGAAACCTTGTTTGCATCTTTCAACATAATTTTCATTTCGAAATCGCATTCTTTAAAGTTATCAAATGCAATACTCCCGAGAACAAACGCTTCCAAATCTATCTTTTAATCGAAACTCATTCTTTTTAATGTTCAAATCAAAATTTTTATCGCGTTTCAATTTCAAGTATCTCATTTTCTAAATCATTAGCCATATTATCCACTTGTTCTATATTAATATCTCTAATAATTATTATTTTTCACAACATATAATTTCAAAATTGTAATATCATTTTCTACTTTAAAGGTACAAAATACCTTTCCAATTACAATAAGTCTGCTGCTGTTGATTTCCATAAAATGTTGAGATGTACTTTTCCTGAATAGAACTGATCGAGCTTCCCGTGTCGATCATCGCCATTGCCCGCATTGTTGAAGTAGTTGAAGAGTCACTGCTCAGGAATGCGTACTCAGAAACGCCAGAAAAGTTGTCCAGGAAATATAACTTGTTGTTTTGAAGGACCATAACCGATGATGATTGTGGGCATTGCTTGGCGACATGTTCATTTTGTCCACAGCGACAACAGGAACCCCTTTCCCGTCGTGGCCTTGTATTCTCAATGTGTATATGAGCTCCATGATATTCTTGGCTCTAAGTAAAATTTGTTTGTAAAATTTGCTTGCCACAGAAGCGAACTTCTGCATAGCAAGAGCATTCTGCTGACAGTTTTCGTCCTTCTGCTTCTTTCGGTTCCGTAAAGTATTATGGACCTCCGACGCGGATGTGTGTAAATGAAATTCGGTCAGTATAGCTGCTTTTAGCTCATCCCACGAACGACATCTTGATGATCACAAAAACACTTTGGGACTTTGCTGTCCCAATTATTAGTCGCTGCGCTTAAACGAACATCTTGGATTCGTCCAACTTGTACAGACCAGCGGAGTCTTCGAACGATTGAATTCACCTTTTAACTCGAAAATGGTCATCTCCAGAATATCTCGGCAAAGATTGCTCAATGTCACTTCAATGTCCTGAACTAACCCCTTCGAGAATATTCGTTGGAAAATACTCCTCCATCTGACCATCATCCAATTCTTTAAGTGCTTCCTCCAGACGAAATTTTAAAGTTGCTTTCAAACCAGTAGTAGATTTGTCTTTGAACTGTTGCACAGTAGCAGATTGAACAAATCTTAATGCACGAGTAGCCATTCTTTACTTTTTCTTTGTCCAGGTTCTGTAAACAGTTGATTAAATTTACTTCAGTTCAGCACGTAGAGAATAAAACACTCATAACATAAATATCTATAACATACATTTTCGTAAAATAATGTCCACTATTTCACGTACCTTCACTTTCAGAAAATATTAAAAACATTTTGACTAAATTGCACAATCGATGAGGTACACTCTATTGGGTACACTCATCCCACTTCTGAAGATTTTAAAACGTAAAATTATAAAAAATACATCTGTCCGAACATTCTAGATCGCAAAGCGTAAAAAGAAACGCACCTGTCCGAACATTCTCGACAACAGTTTTATTTCAACAACCCCATTGTACAAGTTAAAGAACAACCATATTAGAACAGACAGGAAATACGCGCTTACGATTCTTACACGCGCTGCCGTCAATTTGACATGTAAGCAGCTTTCTTTATCGCTCGCTGTCGAATTCTATTTAGTAGGTTCAGAGAGGTCTTGGGAGTCTGGTGCTCCCATATAGATATAGATAGAAGCATTTTACTTAAGCTTTGGGCGGATGTACGCCTTATGTATTGTCACCAGGTCAAAAGGGGTGATATTTTTCTTGCATCGCTTTAAGAAACCTAGACATTTCGCTGCATTTTTGGCGATCTCGAATATGTGATCATTCCAACTTAGTGTTGAGTGGATACCGAGGATGAAAATGCTATGAACGTATTTTGCTCAAATCAAATGAAGGACTTCGTTTGATTTTACCAGGTTGCGAAACTGATATGTACGACAGAATTTCAGTAAAGGTTTAAAAACACCGAGAATTTATTTTAACTAATAACAGTACTTACTTTAAACTGTCACAGACAAATATTCAGTACAAAAAAAAATATTTAACAATATAAAAATTAAAAACAAATACTATATTCGTTACTTATTTCATAACAAATTGATACTTATACAAAAAAATAAGTTATACATACTCTTAACTCTCCACTCGGTAGTCCCTCACAATATTTCGTCAAATTCTTAGAAGAATAGAAGCGATAGCATCGCTTTAAACAATGTTCTCCTGTTTGACACTGGACATTATGCATAAAATACGATTTAACGCAATCAATGACTGTCTGTCTAACCCTTTCCTTTATTACATACACAGCATTATACAGCAACGCTAACGGCATCGACAAATACTCCCTGCTATGGTCCTTTATTTACCCGACTTAAAACAACAAATTCGTACGCACCACTTGGGCCTAATCTAATACGCTTAGGTCGTATTATTTTATATAAAACATCCCTCCCCTTAGTCCGTAGTATGAAATCGCCTTTATCCGGCTTTAAGAGCGAACAAATCCGGTCTATAACACCATGGCAAGTGGTTAACTGATAACATCCCTCCGCTTGATATACGGGCCACATAACGGAGTCGCTTTTAGTGGTAACACCACAGGCCGAGAAAAAAGCTATTGCCGCAGACGCACGAGGCGCGAAAGTATATATGCAGAGTCCACTGCCATGGATGAGGATGGCAGTAAGCATTCGCAAGCTCAAATTGCAAAACCACTTGTGTATAGCTAGCTGATAATAAAGTTTGCGTTTGTAACAGGGAACACAACGGGCAATCTGTAGCATTATTATCTGGTGATAGGCACCAAGCCACCTAAATGGGGTTTTTCCGAGATTTAAACTCGAATATATCAGAAAGCTTTCTCATTTTCCTTCATTTTGTGGCTGTTGGTTGTTCGTGAAAAACAAGATTCCTCTCCGATTTCTTATGGCATGCCCAATAGAGGGCGCCTATAAACAAAGCATGGTGACAAAGTGTTATCTGTTTGTTTTGAATTGTTACTGTTGGTGTTGCTTTTGAGATGAGCGTTTCAGACGCATTGTGTACAACACTTGGTATAGATACTTATGTATTTACATAAATACAAACAATGGATACAAAACCAAAATAGGGACGAGACTCTGCTGGCAGAATGTGGTAGTGGTAGGCAATTTCCCCTATTTGACATCGTTTAAAATTGATCCATTTATCTTGTCGATACCGACACCACCCACGTCGCCAGCATTGTCATCGGTTTCGTCGTCCTGCTTGGTGGTGTAAGCAACTTCCTCGTTTCTCTTGCTGTAAAGTGTGTCCTCCTCTATTGTAATGTGTCCGCTTCATTGTGGAAATTATAAAATTTATTCGTGTTTTATGTTGGATAAAATCTAATTAGGATTTAATTTTATGACCGGAAAATAAACTCGCATACAACATTGGTGTCTCGACTAATGATTTACTTAGGTACGCCGGACAGTGAGGGACTTTATGCCACTTTGGCTGGCTGGTCTCTGTTTATTACGTTCAGCAATAAAACATTATGCACATAAATGATTATCGTTTCAAGAAACTTTAGGGTGTTAAATTTTGTTAAACGCTTAATAGAATGTGAGAAAATAACATTTCTGATTCATAATTTTTGAAAAATGATGAATGATAGATTTTGCGTGAAAGAAGAAAGAAAAACTATAAGTACCAGACAGTATTTACACATTCGAAACCAACTCATTTCTATAATAAAGCTACCATATAAATATTTTGTTCCTTTCGTTTTTAATTTTAATTTTCAATTAAAAAACTAAAACACCTTGGGAGATGATAATACAATATAAAGGTTCATATGAAGCCATTTCGTAATGTGTGCAGTGTTATTCGCACTGCTCCAGACAATGAGATATGTATTTACAATAGTTTCTAGATGCTGCAGAGAAACATTAAAGCAAACCAAATTTAAAAAAGAAAAAACGAAAAAGACAGATAAAAAAAATCTATCTCCTCTGAGAGATGACCGGAGAAATACAAGCAAATGCTGGAAACTTTCATGGTAAATAGGGTATACGTGACCCGTCTATTTTCACCAATTATATTAACAAGCACTTCTTTTTACTAACAGCGTTATTCTCCACTCAAGGAACACGTTAAATCAGAGTTTGTTATCAAATTAACAGACAATATTTACAATTTAAATCCACACTGCTTGTGACTGCCGCAATAAAACACAAACTCAACCGCAATGAAAAATTGTTTGATATTTATATGACGATAAACGAATTTAATTTGCGTCCGGGCAGGCCCCAACAGGAAAGTGTGGAAAAGTTAATAGATGCGGTATTGAAATTACACGAATCCGTCGAGTTTGTCCTATTGGTCTTTTGGTCTCAGTGAATTGTGGAAGGCTGTAAAGTGGAAGGCTCATAATAGCGCACTGAGCAGTGCTAAAGTGACATAGTGATAGTGACTGTGACAAATCGAACTAATCACCGGACAATACCCGAGCTACAATAGAAACTACGATGTCCATTTTGTAACGAATCTTACATTTTTTATTTTAAAAATCAATATAAAAATAAAAATCTGTAGAAGTTGGGCTTAAAGAAAGTTAATTTATGAAAGCCCTAAACATAAATCTGATTCAAAATTTTGAAATAAAGTGAAAACTAGCAAAAAGGTTGACAAACAACTAGAATTTCGTTAGATTTAAAAGCATCGCATCTCAAAATCGCACATCATCCCGCCCAATCTTAATTCTCTTAACATTCAGTTACAACATGAAAGCCTGTCGAGGCGCTCTTAAGACGTCCAGATTCCAAAATAACGGCAAGGTACAAAAATTAAATCATAAAGAAAAAAAGGGCTATTACTAACTTATAAGATTAGGCAAACTCGCACACAAATTACATATTAAAAACTGACTAGACTCAAAATGAATAAGAAAAGTGCGCTATCTGTATACCAGAATTTAGTTTATACTAGTGCAAATTTACTGACTTTGGGGAATACTAGTGCTAATTTATTGACTTTGGAAAATGGTACGAAACAGATAAGGCAACAGCAATCTCATCAGAATAGGTAAAGGAACTGCACCTAAAGAACAAAAAATATATTGGACTCTACAATAACGAACATTTAAAGAGGCAATTCATTAGCTTTGGAATGTCATCAGCTGGCGTTGTACTCACACTCTTATTCCCCTCGCACTTTATACTATGACTGCGAAAAACGACGCAGCAATAATCATTCAACCGGGGACAATACATCCTTAAGAAAATCTATAATGGGGGCCAAACCGAAGATGTAAAAAAGAATTCAAAGATATTCTGGCTAAATAGAATTCCCTACATCTACGGAGGGTAAGAAATCGCGCATTGAGTTAAGTTTTACTTGTGTAAGAGGAGGATGTGTTTTACAGAGCATAGATTAACAAAAAAATTTTTATTAAAAAGAATATTATAAACATTTAAATTATATATAAATTAAACTGGAATTAAGAATGAACATTTTCTAGTGGATATTAATAAAAAATATTAAATTACTTATGCCCTAAGCACGGTTTTAACAGAACCAAATTAATGCTTGAAACTTTTTTTCCAATGTTAAAACTTTCTACGCCATAGACACACAACGAAATAGTTTTCTAGACCACTAAGATGTGTAATATTTGCAGGTTTTCAAAATGCAAAACTCTAGAAAATCAAAACAATGCTAAAATTTGTGACACAATTTGCCCAAAATAACCGCGAAAAATTAACAACACCGCAAGAAACTTCTTCTTATGGCGCTACAGTCCGAGGTGGACCTAGGATTCAACCAACGTGTCTCTCCAGCCACCACGATCTTTCTCTAGCTGCCTCTAATTGCTTAGGCCGTTGTACCTTGCATTGTCCCAATGGCAAAGATTCCTAGACTGTACGGGCCAGAGATGAGGTGTACATACGCTCTACATAGCCAAGCCATCTCCAGCGTTGTGTCTGAAGACGCTTGTCATGTCAATCTTCTTCTCCAGATGGCATCTCTCGAAAAGACTAAGGGCTTCCTCATCCGCTTTTAGTAACGTCCACGTTTCCGCAAGATGTTTATATAAAGCGAGCTTAGTTCTTTAAGTTATTTAACTTTATTACTCAATTGTCTCTTGAGCCAAAAGAAACAGCTATTGGCAAGAGTGAGTCTGCGTTTGATTTCGGGACTGATGTTGTTGTCCCTGTTTACCGCGGAGCCGAGGTAGACGAAGTCCTTGACTACCTCGAAGTTTCTGCTGCCTAGTGTGACGGTTGTTCGAGACGGCGATGTTGTGTGTCATTTCTTGATGACAGCATATAATTAGTTCTGCCTTCATTTACCGCCAGACCCATTTTAGCCGCTTCCACTTAAATGCCAATAAATGTCTCATCGACGGCTCGCTGTGATCATCCAATCACGTCAATGTCATCAGCGTAAGCTAGCAATTGAACTGACTTCTGGAAGATCGTGCCCCTGGTGTTGACTTGTGAGTTACGCACGACCTTCTTGTGGATGATGTTGAAGAAGTCACATGACAGTGCGTCGCCTTGTCTAAAACCTTTTTTGACATTGAAGGTCTCGGTGAGTTCGTTACCGACCTTGACGGAGCAGCGAGAGTTCTCCATCGTCATCCTACACAATCTGACGACTTTGGTAGGAATGCCAAAACTAGACATGGCACTGTATAGCTCGTCTCTATGCACACTGTCATATTTAGCCTTGAAATCGACGAATAGATGGTGAGTGTCAATTTGCATTTCTTGGGTCTTTTCCAGGATCTTCCGTAATGTGAATATCTGGTCTATTGTGGACTTCCTTGGCCTGAAACCACACTGATAGGGACCTATCAGGTCATGGACAAATGGTTTCAGACGCTCACACAATACGGCAGAGAGGATCTTATATGCGATGTGCAGGAGACTAATCCCTCTGTAGTTGGCGCAGTCAAAGGGGTCTCCTTTCTTGTGGACCGGGCAAACCACGCTGAGATTCCACTCATCGGGCATGCTTTCCTCCGACCATATCTTACAGATGAGCTGGTGCATGCGCAAAACCAGGTCATCTCCAGCTGCTTTAAATAGTTCTGCGGACAGTCCGTCCGCACTGTAATTTCTCCATTCGTCAATAACCTACTTCTTTAGACTGTGTGTATTATGTTAACTCAAAAACATGTCTTATGTGCTATGTTAAGGAGACTGATCCGTCGATAATTGGCGCAATCAAAGGGGTCTCCTTTCTTGTGGACCGGGCATACTTTCCTCCGACCATATCTTACAGATGAGCAGGTGCATGCGTCCAACCAACTTATCCCCAGCTGCTTTAAATATATAGTTCTGTGGGCAGTTCATCCGCTCCAGCAGCTTTGTTCGACTTCAGCTTGGATATTGCTATCTTCACCTCGTCTAGGTCGGGGGGACGGAATTCTTGTCTATCATCGTCCAAATTGTGTGAAACATTCTGCCTAACAGTGGAATTGATGCCGTCATCGCCGTTCAGGAGTCTGCAGAAATGATCCGTCCAGATTCTCAGCATGGACTGGGACTCTACCACGAGTTGTCTACTTGGATCCCGGCAGGCTTCGGTCCGAACTTTGTATTCTCCGGATAGTTGTTATACATTTCGGTAAAACTTTCAGACTTCATTCCTCTCATAACACTTTTCAATTTCATCGACCGCGCGCTTCTCATGCTCCTTCTTTTTCTTTCTGAGAGTGCTCTTTCCTTCTTCTCTGTTCGTAAAGCTCACGAACAACCCTCATTGTTCGATGCAGCGTTACCTTATAGGCGTCTTGTTTGGCTGCATGCGCTTGCCTGAACTCGTCGTCAAACCATGGGTTCTTTCCGGGTGGTTACGTGAAACCCAGCACATCAGTTGCATCTTCTTTAATGGCTTCTTGATAACATTTCCAGTTTTCTTTTATGGTAAGTATAGACAGCGACGAACTCTGAGCGAGTTTCAGGGAGACTCGCTAACATACCATCAGCGAACGCCTTATGATAATCCATATCAAAGCTAAATTCGAGAACATCAGTCTAATATACGCTCACACACCGACAGAGGAGAAGGATGACAACATCAAGGATGACTTCTATGATCTCCTTGAAAGAACATACAATCGATGCACCAGTTACTACACCAAAATCGTTCTAGGAGACTTCAACGCTCAGCCACGAAAGGAGGACATCTTTGCTGAAGTCATCGGGAAACACAGCCTGCATGTCAATACATCCGGAAACGGACTCAGGCTGTTGGACTTCGGAGAGACAGGCCAATGCAGTCTGACATCGGAAAGCTACAATTGCAACTGATCGCTGGGAACTTTGCCGACCGAGTCTCCCTGAAACTCGCTCAAAGTTCGACGCTGCCTGCACTGACTATAGCATAAGACTGGAAACGTTGTCAAGAAGCTGATGAGCTGGGTTTCACGTCACCACCTAGAAAGAACCGATGGTTTGACGACGAGTGCAGGCAATTGCATGCAGCAAAACAAGACGCCGACAAGGCAAAGCTGCATCAAAAAACGAGGGCTGTTTGTGAGCTCTACGAACAGAGAAGAAAGGAAGAGCACCGGCTTCTCAGAAAAAAAAAGAAGAGGCATGAGAAACGCGCGGTCGAGGAAATGTAAAGGTGTAATGGCAAGAATGTAAAGGTGTAATGGAGGTCCGAAAGTTTTACCGAAAGGTAAAACAGCTATCCGGAGGATACGAGATTGGGATCGAAGCCTGGTGGGACCAAAATGGACAACTCGTGGTAGGGTGGCAGTCCGTAATGAGAATCTGGAAGGATAATTTGTGCAGACTCCTTAGCGTCCATGACCTGATAGGTCCCTACCAGTGTGGTTTCAACTAAAGGAAGCCCATGATACACCAGAAATTCACCTTTTGGCAAATCCTGGAAAAGACCCAAGAAGTGCAAATCGACACTCATCTTTTCGTCTTTTTTTTAAGGCCACATATGACAGTGTGCATAGAGACGAGCTATACAATTGAAGCGGAAGCGGCTAAAGTGGGTCTGGCGGTAAATGAGGGCAAAACTAAGTACATGCTGTCATCAAGGAAGGACACACAACATAGACGTCTAGGACAGAGCGTCACACTAGGCAGCAGAAACTTCGAGGTAGTCAAGGACTTCCTCTACCTCGTCTCCGCGGTAAATATTGACAACAACATCAGTACCGAAATCAAACGCAGAATCCCTCTTGCCAATAGCTGTTTCTTTGGGCTCAAGAGGCAATTGGGTAATACAGCCCTCTCCCGACGGACTAAGCCCGCTCTATATAACAGCTTTATTATCCCAGTCCTATTTTATTGCTCGGAAACCTGGGGATTACCAAATGATGAAGATAAGGAAGCCCTTAGTCTTTTCGAGAGAAAAGTTTTGCGTGCGATGTTTGGTCCTGTTTGCATTGATGACATCTGGGGAAGATTTAATGGCGAACTCTATGGGCTGTACAGCGACATGCACCTGGTCAAGCGTCTACGGATACAACGCTTAAGATGGCTAGGCCATGTAAAGCGTTGAAGCCCAGGTCCACTCCGAACTGTAGCGCCACAAGAAGAATAAGAAGAAGACATGCTTGAATTCAGTCTTTAACGACAGGGTAAACTTAAAAAGTATCTTATCAGTAAATTATCGAACCAACTCAATTTTAAATTTCTAAATCTAAAATACGAACATTTGACCGTCGAAAAAAAAATTGTTCGCATTGGATCCCACACAATTTGTCAATCGCTCAAAAAAAGGCTCGTGTCGATTGGTCGAAAAAAAAGCCCCAAAAATACGATCGTGGTGCTTCGAAACACGTCTATGACATCGTGACAGGTGATGAATTGTGAACTAACGCGTATGATCGTCGAAGACGGATCACTCTTCACCACGACAATGCGAGCTCTCACACATCGGCTCAAACAACAGCATTTTTGAGAACTCAAAACATCGATTTGATGAGTCATTCGTCGTATAGTCCTGACTTGGCACCGAATGACTTCTTTTTATTTCCGTACGTAAAAAATAAAATGAGAGGTCAACGTTTTTCGACACTTGAAGAAGCTGTTGATGCATTCAGAATGCATGTTTTGGAGATACCTTAATCAGAGTGGCAAAATTGCCAAAAGTGACAATTGGTTCAAGCGCATGCAAAAGTGTTTAGATCTTAATGGGGAATATTTTGAAAAACATTAAAGCTATCAAAATCCCGAAATATAAAAGGCAGCCCTCGTTTCCAGTGTTCTAATAATAATAAGACTTTACGAATCTCCTCAAATAGAAAAGAAGATAATTTTGATTTTGCGATCCGTAACAAATGCTTAAGTTGATATTGGAGAAAACAAAAAAACACTGTCGGAAAAGTTAAAATAGTGAAAAAAACTCGTTTTACAAGTACTTGTAAATGTAATACATAAAACAGTCCAAACCAAGGCAACTTAAAACAGACAAACTGTCAGAAAATTAAACGTTGAAAGCAACTAAAACTCTCAAGCGCACCATCAACACAATCGACAACATAAACTGACTAACAACTACTATATATGTTATAAAAGTAGCTCTGTGGAAGCAGGCGCGTTAACCGACGAATTTATTTCAGCCTAAAAACTATAATAAGAAAATTTTTGTAGACAATACCAATTTTTCGAATTTTGAGTTGTCCCTGGCTACGTTTATGGTATTAATAGCACAGATATTTTATCAGCTAAAAAAATTAAAAAAAATAAATTCAAAATATAGAGGACACTGGAGATACAGTAAAGAATTGGACAGAGTCTAAAGATGCCTTCTAAATGCCCCGTGATATGTTAAAAACTCTGACTTAAATCTCGATCTAAAGCTTATTATTACTGGATGAAAAAAAAGATGAATGAAGGCGTTTAGAATGGTATATAACGAAGTATATATAAACTATTGGGTTTGCCATTAAGTTTTCGCGGGTTTCACTCATAGGCTTTAGTTGAATTTTTAGGTTTGCTGACTTAATCGAAATATTAAATATCTTGTCAATTCATAGATGGTATTTCAACTATCAATCAGTAAAACAACATTTTGTAATGTTTTTATTGTGCGTCTGTTCAAAAATGAAAAATCAAAACGAACATTTTTGCAATATTTTGCTTTTTTGTTTCCGGAAAGGATAAAAACGCATCGCAAACACACAAAAAAATTTCGCTCAGATGATTTTTCACTCAAAGATGAGAAACACTCTGGTCGTCCAGTTGAAGTTGATGACGGTCGATTCAAAACAATAATCGATTCGGATAGTCACAGTACAATACATGAGATTTCAGAGGGGTTTAATGTACCACATACATGCATTCAAAATCGCTTAAAAAAACTTTTATGGGCAAAACTCGATATAGGAGTTCGTCATAAACTTAAACAAAATCATTTAATACAACGCATTACTATCTGCGATTTGAAAACGATTGTAACTGTTGAAAAATGGGATCTTTACAACAATGTCAATCGGAATAGGTGAACCAGGTCAAACAACATCAAAAGCTGATATTCATCAAAAGAAAGTTATGTTATCAGTTCAATTGTGTACCTTGAACCCAACGGAACGATCAATTCAGATGTCTACAATGAACAATGAAGAAAGGCCGTCCGAATTGGCCAATCGAAAAGGTATTATATTCTAACACAAATCCATTATATAGTCCTGGGCTTGCAGCATCTTACTTCTTATTTCGATCTTTGTACAAATCCTTGAACTGTAAAGATTTCAAAAATGATAATGATATCAAATCGTACGTTCAGTTTTTTGCTGATAAAAATTAGAAGTTTTATGGACGTGGAGTTATGATGCTGCGAAAAAAATGCATTTAAAAACAACAGAAAACGCTTAATTTCTTTGCAAACAATTTAAAAATTACTATAGCAAACCAAATTCTGCGTCTTCATATCAGTTTTGGAAAATCATTCAAGTATTGTACAATCTTTCTGCTGATTATAAACCCCAATACACAAGCAATTTCCTCAACACAACTGAAA